>CM075003.1:20272178-20307560 GCA_037576675.1 Pangasius sanitwongsei
ATGTCAGTGTCTAATGGAGAATGTCAGTGTCTGATGAGTAATGTCAGTGTTTGATGAGAATGTCAGTGTTTGATGAGTAATGTCAGTGTCTAATGGATAATGTCAGTGTCTAATGGAGAATGTCAGTGTCTGATGAGTAATGTCAGTGTTTGATGAGAATGTCAGTGTTTGATGAGTAATGTCAGTGTCTAATGGATAATGTCAGTGTCTAATGGAGAATGTCAGTGTCTGATGAGTAATGTCAGTGTTTGATGAGAATGTCAGTGTTTGATGAGAATGTCAGTGTTTGATGAGTAATGTCAGTGTCTAATGGATAATGTCAGTGTCTGATGTGTAATGTCAGTGTCTGATGTGTAATGTCAGTGTTTGATGGAGAATGTCAGTGTCTGATGTGTAATGTCAGTATTTGATGGAGAATGTCAGTGTTTGATGAGTAATGTCAGTGTCTAATGGATAATGTCAGTGCCTGATGTGTAATGTCAGTGTCTGATGTGTAATGTCAGTGTTTGATGGAGAATGTCAGTGTCTGATGTGTAATGTCAGTATTTGATGGAGAATGTAAGTGTTTGATGGAGGATGTCAGTGTTTGATGAGTAATGTCAGTGTCTAATGGAGAATGTCAGTGTCTGATGTATAATGTCAGTGTATAATGGAGAATGTCAGTGTCTGATGTATAATGTCAGTGTTTGATGAGAATGTCAGTGTTTGATGAGTAATGTCAGTGTCTAATGGAGAATGTCATTGTCTAATGGAGAATGTCAGTGTCTGATGTGTAATGTCAGTGTTTGATGGAGAATGTCAGTGCTTGATGGAGAATGCCAGTGTCTGATGGAGAATGTCAATGTCTGATGGAGAATGTCAGTGTTTGATGTGTAATATCAGTGTCTGATAAAGAATGTCAGTGTCTGATGTATAATGTCAGTGTTTGATGAGAATGTCAGTGTTTGATGAGTAATGTCAGTGTCTAATGGAGAATGTCAGTGTCTGATGAGTAATGTCAGTGTTTGATGGAGAATGTCAGTGTTTAATGAGTAATGTCAGTGTCTGATGTGTAATGTCAGTGTTTGATGAGAATGTCAGTGTTTGATGAGTAATGTCAGTGTCTGATGGAGAATGTCAGTGTTTAATGAGTAATGTCAGTGTCTGATGGAGAATGTCAGTGTCTGATGTGTAATGTCAGTGTTTGATGGAGAATGTCAGTGTCTGATGTGTAATGTCAGTGTTTGATGGAGAATGTCAGTGTTTGATGGAGAATGTCAGTGTCTGATGTGTAATGTCAGTGTTTGATGGAGAATGCCAGTGTCTGATGGAGAATGTCAATGTCTGATGGAGAATGTCAGTGTTTGATGTGCAATGTCAGTGTCTGATGGAGAATGTCAGTGTTTGATGGAGACTGTCAGTGTTTGATATGTAATGTCAGTGTATAATGGAGAATGTCAGTGTTTGATGTAGAATGTTTGGTAGAGAATGTCAGTGATGAGTAATGGTGATGGTTATATGGAGAATGTCAGTGTTGAATGGAGAATGTCAGTGTTTGATGCGTAATGTCGGTGCTTGATGGGTAATAATGGTGTTTGATGGAGAATGTTGATGCTTCATGGAGAATGTCAGCGTTTGATGAGAATGTCAGTGTTTGATGGAGGTTGCCTATATTTTATGGAGAATCTCTGTGTTTCATACATAATGTTAATATTCCGTGGAGATGGTTAATGAAGAATGTCTGCGTTGGACGAAGAATGTTGGTGTGTTTTGGGAAACTGTGGTGTTTAATGGAAAATGCTGGTGTTTAATAATGTTGGTGCTTGTTGACGAACAATGTTTGAAGTTCCCTTTGAAATATTTAAAGTTAATTTTTTTTGTATTATGTGTAGACTATTAAGTAGTATTGTAAGTGGAAAAGAAATTATTTTTTTCATTAGATCGTGTTACATAAAAGGGTGACAGATGTCACTCTACTTTAAGCTCTGTGTGTGTGTGTGTGTGTGTATGTGTGTGTGTGTGTGTGCGCGCATGTGTGTGTTAAGGGAACCAGAACAATTTCCTGTGAGTGCCCTTTAAACTTGTAATGAAGTAAAGTTTTATTAAGAAGGCTGCTTTAAAATAGCTGAAAATTAAGCAGGCCTTAAAAGGTTCAGTCGTAAAGAAGTAGGGATGGAAAAGCTGTAACATGACTTCCTGTGATTGACTCGAATTAAACAATGATTAGTTCACAGACATGTGCTCTGCAGACACTGCCGTGTTTCATTTACAGGGGACTCATGGTTTACAACTCCAACAAACTGACAGACACTTATACACATATAAACTCTCTCTCTCACACACACACGGCTAACACACAAGTGCTAGTTTGTGTTTCAGCTCGTTATCTTACAGTTTCCAACCTCACAAAAGATTAAGATTTTATAGACTTCCAAATAAAGTTGTCTAGTTGCCGGGACAGAATAGGATTTAACAGTTTACACAGGGTATCTTTTTTTTAGCTGAATGGATTTAATTAATATTAATATTATTATATTATTAACATATTCAGACTCTCAACTTGGAGCTGCTACCACTAAAATAAAGATGCAACATGTATGTAGTCTGCAATTATATTATCATATTGGTGCATAACCTCTGAACTGTTATGCTGTGTTGAATATGTCAGGCGTGGATAGGACATTTTGCTGAATGCATTTCATTCACAAGTCCTGGATACTGATGACTTTTCAAGCTGCTATGGGAGGAACTGGACCGTGATGTCCGTAAGAAGTGTCCAACCAGTGTGAATCATCTTTGGGCAATCCTCCAGGAGGCTTGGAGTAATATATCAAGTCAATGTTTGAATAAACTGACTGCTCGGATGCCTAGTGTTGTCCCTTATTATCAATGCAAAATGGTCACTAACTAAAGAGGATTTATGCTGATATTGCCCAAAAACCCTATTTTGTTGTGTATCTTTAAAGCTTTAATCTAAAAGCGATTTAAAAGTAAACCACATGCAGCTTCCCAGAAAAAAGATAGCAAGGAAATGCATAGTTTGTTACTTTTATTTTGGTGAGTGTGGAAAGGTGGACATTTTGCTCAAACAGTAAAACATACTATTACATTTACAAGAACCCTCTCATTGCTCAAATGCTAGTCTGTATCTGTTAGCATAGCTTAGGGGCGTCTGTGGTGCTGACATGCAAACATACTCCATAACACGCATTAGTTCAAATGAGCACGTAAGTAGAGAGAATACATACTTTTGTTCCCTTGAGGAAATGTTTGTATTTCTGTGCACTAGCAGTGCTGACCCTGGCCATCCGTTTGAGTGCAATTATTCTGCTGAGCATGCAAGGCTAGCATACTGAAAGGCCCCATTGTATGTGGAGCCCATAGATTGATCTGCACTATTACTGCTGAAAGGGCGATGGGAAATTCAAGGATACAAGTGCAATTCTCAGACACAAAGATCACAGAGCTCTTGTTTTGCTCTCTGAGGTTTTATTGTTATGACCTCAGTTGAAAGGATGAAATAAATAAAAAAAAACTGCTTTAATGATACATCTGGTTTGCAAAGTCTCTGTGTACTCTAAGGCATGGATGTTGATTTGTAGTCGGACTGATTTCTGTTGCATGCTGAAGTTAGAAAACAAAGATCTATTCATAAACATATGTTACTAGATCTCACATAGGTAAACTTTGAATTTAGTTATTTTATTTAAAAATGTCCATGAAATAACAGAAATTGAAATATGTTCATCCAGGCAGTCCTCATGTGAATTATCTCTATTTAAATATGAATTTAAATATCTTGTATTAAAATACAAGCTAAACTTAGAAACTTTCTGTAATTAGGATTTGGCTTACCCTAATTCACCATCAACGTACTCTACATTATGATGGGAGACACTCCACAGTGGAAATGTTTACGCATACTAAAACGAGCCATGATGGAATTTTTATATGAGCTTATGGGCTTTAGAGAGAGGTATAAAAAGCATTTTGCTAATGCCTTGACCCACATGCTATTTTACCTGAGCTGGTATTAGGATAAGAAGTAAACCCAGTTTACCCCTTTTCCAGACACATTCTTGCGTCTGCTTCTGAACATCTTCACTACATTAGTTACAGTAAATAAAATTCCTACTGAAAGTGAGCCACTCATTTTACAAACCTATCAAGAAACATGATCAATAATGTTAAAATGCTAGTCAATGTCCCACTTTGGCTGACAGAAATCATTTGTTATTTCTCAACTGCAGCTGTTTTCCAAGTCGATCGAACAGCTGAGGCAGCCGAACGGGCACCTGCACGAGTCAGAGGAGGAAGAGGGAGAGGATGTGCACAATCACACCATGCAAGAGGACAGCTCGCCCTCTTCTGGAGTCATCCGCAAGTGCAGCCCCAGCCGCAGGAGCAGCAACAGCAGCATCCACAGTCCCAGTTTGCTCAGTGAAGAGGTGGATGCTCATGCTAGGGTTATTAGAATCAAACAGGAGCCTGCTGACAGTGATGATGAAACACATGCCAAAGAGAGCCTAGCAGAGAAGAAGAGTGCTTACCTTCACCAGGTCGAAGGAAGGCTGGTGATACAGGCTATGAACTGAACTTAGGCATGAGCAAACACACACACACACACACACACAACTCATGCCAGGTTATGCCACAGTAAGCCCTTCTGGACTGTAGACATTTGTGACCTTGTGACCTTGTGATGTGATCTCTGTATTGTATGCTCTAATGTTCTGTATATAATTTGAAGAAGAAGAAAAATCTAGATTGGTATATCTTTTAAAAGCCGAAGAAGCATCTCTGTTTGTAAGAAGACTTTTGAAATGTAATTACTTGCCCTTTCTACTTTCGATCCACCCACTGGAAAAGAGCTGTGCTAGAGCTCATGTAGAATAATCACTGACTTTTTTCTGACACTTTGAACTTCACATAGCTTTCATTTCGAATGGTTTTATTCTTTTATTGTTTCCAGTGTAAACTCCAACGGGGGCACAGCTATAGCATCAGTATCCTCCCTGTTATTGTGTAATAGAGCTTTAGAACAGCGCTCTGTGTCCTGGGTTCTCCCAGGGGTCTGTATCAAAGTTGTGCTCTCGGCCCAGAGTAGTGCTCAGCTTGGCGGCTCACTCACAGTGAGAGAAGGCTGAGCAGGAAATGCCTGGTGGAAGCCAGGAACCGGAGTGATTCATGAGCACAAGAATGTTGGGAGAGGACGGGTTCAGCGTTCAGCAAAGTCCAAGAGGCCAGTCATGAGCCGTGATTTACTATCGGGGCAAATTACAAAACAAGTAGGGAAACAGTGGAGTGAGTCCCTATTTAAAATCAATAATTTCCTCTTTAGATTGGGGTAATGTGTTCACCTCCCACATTAAGATTTTGATGTCCTTTCCCTCTTTGTGATTCCTTATTGCTGATTATTTCTCCTCTCAAAGTGGCCAGATAAACATAACTCTCATATTTCCATACCTACCATCTTTCTTGTACCTTTCCATCATTTGTCCTGTTTAGCCCCGTCATTGTAAAAGCATTAGTGAGAGTAAAATGTGTGTGAGATCCTGTGCCACAATGCTGCCACATAAAGGAAAACCTGTTCGTTATATGTGACTCACCATAACGTCTTTAAAAGTAAAGCATTCTGGACATGTCTGCCTGTGTCCTGTTCTCCTGTTCCTCTGTCCAGTAGCAGTAGGCTCTTCTTCACTTCATAGCTGTTTGGATGGATCACCGTTTCGCTTTGTTACTGTCTTTTTAAAAATAAAGTATGTTTCCATCCTGTGATCTATAATAGGCTAAGTGTTTCTTTTCACTAGGCACTGCATAAATCTCAGTATCCTGTGACTAACATTTTGACAAAACTGCATTGTTTTATTTATTTATTTTTTTTACCTAGTTTTAAAAAGGACTGCTGAATTAGTATTCAGTCTGTTCTTGTGTTTTCTAAAATCATGTAGTATTTTATATTTGTTTTTTCTACCACTTTAGAACTAGTACTGAAATGTCTGCCCATTTTATAGAATACTCATTTCAATTCTGAATAAGGTTCCTGTTTACATAGTGAATAATTTTGTGAATCTTTTGGACATTACTTGAAGCATGGAGCATCTTTACCATACAAGTCAGTGATTTAGTTCTAAAGAATCAAATCACTACAAAAAAATGTGACAGAATGTACTCCTTTTGTGTTAAAAGCATGCAACCAAGCAGACTTGCACCATTAGATCTTAAATCTAGGTATCACTAAGGAGCTCCTGATGGCTAGAATCACCACAGAACATGCAAAAGATGAAGAAGGAGTGCTGTTGTTGATAACTGAGAAAGGAGTGCCTCTGCTGCTACCTGAAACTAAAACTGACAAAACATTGGAGAATTCAGTGTTGGCCAAGAAGGAACCATTTTGCATAAACCAATTTTTGCTGTTGTTGAATTTGAATGGAAATTCTGTTAGAAATATAATCTGGGTAGTTTTAAGAATGAGTTACTTTATTTTGACATTCAAATTCAAATTTTAACTGTTGATGCCAGGTTCTGCCACGAGTTGTTTCTCTCCTTCATCTCTCTGTTCACTTTTAGACATCTCCAGTCAACATCAATGAATCTCCAATCAAAATCGAATACACATATCAGCTGATGAAAGCTCTCTGGCAGGGGTTAATTTTAGTCATATGGTTACCTTTCACAGTGTCCCGAAACCAGTTTCTTAAACAGACTGATACTTGAGCTGATTATTTGAATCAAACTTGTAATATCAGGGAACCCCCCCCAAAAAAAAAAGAAAAAAAAAAATTGTTCCAGAATCATTGAGGGTATAAGGAACAAAGGTATGAAATCTGTTGTTCCTGACATTCTTTCCCACACTCATTCAGTCTGTGGGGAGATATGCAGGTCTTTAAAGCTTGGCTTTGCAAGCTTTCTGAGCAGGGCTTTGAAGTGAACTTGAGAGGCACCCAGGCTCTAAAAGAGAACTTAAGATAAAGTGAGCTTCAAGGAATTGATATACAACCTGGGCTAAAGAGACCAGACAAACGTTAAGCAATTATCCAAGGTAGGCTTAGTCAGGACCTGGTCAATCCCAACCAACCTACAGATTATGGTGTGGTGAAACTGCATGCACATGGAAAATGTAGTGGTTTTAAAACAACAACAACAAAACAATATGCTGCAACTTTTTCCAAATTGCATTTTCATAGCATCCATATATTCTGTATAAATGTACATTTGTCACCATATAATGCTCTTGCAAAACTATATCTCCGTCATACACAACTACATCCATGCAAAACAAATATAATTCAAACCCTCTGCCCTAGTACTTTCTTTCAGATTTTGTTAAATTTGAAAATAGTAACTGGATAAGGACTATGTCATGAGTGTGCTTTTAGGCTGAGGACATGGGACATCTGTGGTTAGAGTAGTTCAGTTTCACATCTGACTAGGACCAGCACACTACTTATTTGCTGAAAAAAATTTAAAACTTGTTTTCATTTTTTAACATAAGGTCAGACAGCATAGATAGTATGTAGCCATGACTGCAGTGAAACACCTGTTCAGTAACCTGGTTCTAAGCATGAATTTCCACCACTTTCACCCCAAATTGGTCATCTGCCAAATTTCCACCCACCAGGCAGCTCTCCTCAACATACAACAGCTACCAGCCGGAGAGGGTGAAGGCTAACGCATGCTTCCTCTGAGACATGTGAGGCCAGCCAACTGAACAGTTGCTCCGCTTAACACACTTAGAAGAAAGCACTATCTACCCTCTTCTGCATACATGAGCTCAGAGATGCCAAATTTTGGCTAGAGTTGCTCTGATTGAATTTGGGGGGGGGGGGCTGCCACCACTCCTACCCTAAGAGGTTGGCCAATTTTGTACCTTGGCTCCTGGCCACGGGGGGATTTGAACTTGTGATCGCTAGATGAGAGGGCAAACACTATTCTTTTGAGCCACTCACACTTAATACAACTCACTCAACAAGAAGAAAAAAAATGTACACATAAATTTGTTTTGAATAGCCCAGTAAACAATCCATCTTCAACATCTTTGGAGGCAACAAACAAGCAACTAAAAAAGTGAAATAAGTATACTTTTAATTTGCAATCTACAGCTGTAAACAGAAAAAGCAGTATGTCCTGACAGCAGAACTCAGCATCCCATCAAAACTTTGTCAGCACTTCAGGATGTATGCTGACATGCCAGTGAAACAGCAAAACACGTTGTGCTCTTTCTCTTTTCTTTCCATTTGCTATGACTAATCTCTATGTGGAGGACATGACTGTCAAGACACTGCTGGCAGCAATTGAAGGAAACACTGTTTATTTCTTAATGTGACTATTATTAAAAAGACCACCCCAAAGCCAGAATAAAGAGAAAATTGAGTGTACTGTGACAGTTCCTCTCTGGATCGGCCTCATTTATTCTGGAGCCATCCCCCTACCCAGAACCTCCGGGGTTTGTTGTCGACATTATTTCTGCAAACTGACATACCAAATGTACAAACCATGCCGTCCAGTTGTTCAGCCTGTTCCATGCTGGCTGAGGTTGATTGACTGGCTATAAACCATGCTTTGCTTAGCTGACGGCTCACAGGCATTACATCAATGGAGCAAACACTGTCATCAGATTTCTCACAAGCTCTATAATATATCTTAGCTGCAGTATAAAGGAGTGGTAACTGCTTGATGAGGACGTGTAGGCTTTCACTGGGTTATCACTACCCATTATGTAAGGCTGTTTGTGGTTTCGGGAAGTTTCATGCTGTGTACTCAAGAAGCCTGTCAGTAGATGTGAGTGTGTTATGAGCAACCGGCTTGGAACTATAAAACACCAGAAGAAGTCTAGTTTTCTCTTAAGCAGCAAGGATGAAAAAACAAGGCCCTAAGCCTCTTCTAGTCACACACAGGCTGTGCGTGTATAGCTGGTCAGTGCCATCAAACCTGTAATCTTGGTCTTAGTAGGATTGATCTCTCTTTTCAAGTTTAATGAGAAAGGGGAGTAATGCAGAAAGCCGCCCTGCCACTTTCAAAGGCCGAGAAGCCCTGCTTTGTCTCACAATCAGATGGCTTGGCCTGATAGGTGATACTGAGGAAGAGCAGCAGACCAGGGATGAAGACTCCTATGGGAGGAACTGACCATGCTACAGTACTTAAACATATAGAAATAATGAGTGTTTGAAAAAGGGACTTTAAAAACAGAGTGACAGAAATAAAGAATGGAAGTGAGAGGGAGACAGAGGAGGGGCAATAGAGAAGGTAAGAGAAGGATGAACAGTCTGAGACAAATCATATAACTGAAAGAGTGAGAGAGAAAGTAAAGTGACTGAAAAGCAAGCATCTTCAGGATTACAGGTCTTTGATTTCTGAGGCCAGGCGCTTTTTATGCGCCTGCCTCCCCAGCCCGAGTATGTGTGTGCTCCAGCTCTCATAAAGCATCTCCGTGGCTATGAAGCTCTCAAACAGTTGGATGAGACTTGTTTTTAAAGTGTTGCCTGAACACACTGCCAGGCTAAAACTGCACCCAGAGGACTCGTAAGCCTGTGATTTCTGCTCCACGCTGGAGCCATGGCTCCATCCTGCCTCCAATTCAATGCTCTCTATGTCATTGGCAATGTGTATGATACGTGGAGCAGTGTGGAGCTATACTCTGATGAGACCGAAAAATCAGTCCATGCTGGCTTCATCCATAATTGTGTTTGAGTGAACCACATTCTGGTGTTTTTAATGGTAAAATGATAAAATGACATTAATACTAAAGGCTTTCCAATGCACTATATTTCATTCTGAGCGATAGGAAAACAGCCGAGGTGATGTCATAGCCATTTCTCCTCCAGAAATAGACAGAATATGAAAACATCTAACAAAAAAGAAACACAAGCCTTCAAAATGTTTGTTACAGACTCAAAGCACGAAAATGGCTTTGGCTATAAACCTCTTGTGCTTGGAGAGTGATGAATGCGCTAAGAGTCATGTTTTGTTGCATTTGAGCTACAGTATCTGGCCACAACCTTGGCCTTTTTCACTGTCACTGATCCTAAGGGGTTTCCTCAGGCTTGTACACCATGAAGAATAGAGTGTCTATCTTTCTTTCTGGTATACGTCATTATGCAGCCTCAGTAGAGAACATCTGGGCAAGCAAAATAGAGGTGTGTGGCTGTTCAGCTGCACACAACTAGTAGGAAAATTCAGGACTTCAAACTCCATTACTGTTGCTCCTTGCCATGCATCGGTGCACTGCTTAAATCACGTCACTCATGAGCACTAGATATAACTACAGGGTGCCCTTGGATTTTAAATACCACTTTGCAAGGTCATGTCAGTGTATGTAAAAGAGGAACAGTAAAAACAACCATAAAAGTTGCTTCCCAAACCCAGTGTGAAGTTTATATTACATGTAAATGATTAATCACACTTAGGAGTTGAACAGAACTACTGGCCAGGTTCATGCTTCACTTGAAATTCCATTACAATTCTTGAAATCTTCTCCCTTAGCAGCACTTCACCCAAGTTTAAAGACTTAAGAGACACTTAAGTTGCATTAAGTTGATTATTTCCTGTAGGTCTTATCAAAAAATATTTGATATCCTGGGTCATTTATACATGCAAAAGCAAAAGTTTGCTTTATAGCATAACCTTAGGAATATACACTCACTGAGCACTTTATTAGGAACACTATACTAATACTGGGTAGGGTCTCCTTTGCTCTCAAAACAGCCTCAATTCTTCATGGCATGGATTCCACAAGATGTTAGAAACAGTCCTTTGAGATTCTGGTGCATGTTGACATGATTGCATCATGCAATTCCTGCAGATTTTTCAGGTTAACTTTCATACTATGAATCTGGGAAGGTCACTGAAGAACTCATTGTCATGTTCATGAAACCAGTTTGAAATGATGTTTGCTTTGTGACATGGTGCATTATCATGCTGGAAGTAGCCATTAGAAGATGGGTAAATTGTGGCCATGAAGGGATGCACATGGTCAGCAACAATACTCAAATAGGCTGCGGCATTCAGGTGATGATTGATTGGTATTAACGGGCCCAAAGTGTGCCAAGAAAACATTCCCCACACCATTACACCACCTCCACCAGCCTGGAATGTTGACACAAGTGGGTCCGTGTTGTTGGTGCCAAATTCTGACCCTGCCATCTGTGTGCCTCAGCAGAAATTGAGATTCATCAGACCAGGCTATGTTTTTCCAGTCTAGTTTTGGTGAGCCTGTACCCACTGCTGCCTCAGCTTTCTGTTCTTGGCTGACAGAAGTGAAATCTAACGTGGCCTTCTGCAGTTGTAGCCCATCCGCCTCAAGGTTCAACATGTTATGCATTCTGCGATGCTTTTCTGCTCACCACAATTGTACAGAGTGGTTATCTGAGTTACTGTAGCCTTTCTGTCAGTCTGGCCATTCTCCCTTGACCTCTCTCATCAACAAGGCGTTTCCATCTGCAGAACTGCCACTCACTGGATGTTTTTTTTCTTTATTTCACCATTCTAAGGCAACTGTAGAGACTGTTATGAGTGAAAATCCCAGGAGATCAGCAGTTATAGAAATACTCAAACCAGCCCGTCTGGCACCAACAATCATGCCACGGTCAAAATCATTGAGATCACATTTTCTCCGCATTATGATGGTTGATGAACGTTACCCGAACCTGCTGGCCTGTATCTGCATGATTTTGCACTGCTGCCACATGATTGGCTGATTAGATAATCACCCAATCAAAAGCTGCTCATCTCTCTCTCTCTCTCTCTCTCTCTCCAGGAAGTGAAATTCTAGGAACTAACCTATCCACATAACCTATCCTACTCTGTACTTTGTGAAAAGCTTTACTCTAAAAGCTTTCTTCTTAGTCTTGTGTTGCCAATTACCACCTTTATTCATTGTTTATCTGGCTAAAAGATGAAGGATTTTTTTAGACAAATCTTTTAGACTTCTTTGGCTTTCATCTGCTGTGAATCTGGTTTAAATATCTTTGTCCAAATGCTGAAGTGACCATGACCAATTGTTATTCTTACATAAAGGTTCATGCAGGCTGATGATAATGCAGTGTTCCCCGACTTTTTTGAATGCTCTGCCTAAAGATTTCAAAAATGGGTTTCCTCAAAACCTCAATCAAAGGATTACAAATAGAAGTTATTATTATTATTATTATTATTATTATTATTATTATTATTATTATTATTATTATCAGAACTGGTCAAACTGGTAGTGCATCTTTTTCAACTGGTGAGTGTTGGTAGAAAGGAAATAGTTCCTTAATTATTGCTGCTAATGCTACATAGACAAATTGTTTTTAAGTGAATTTTTTAAATGTTAAAAGTGTTTTTAAATGTACTTAAAAATATCAGACATATTATATTTCAAAATATCAGACATTCATTAGTCAAGTAATAAGGAAGCTGGAAAATAACATACCAGCTGGCAAAGATGGTCTACCAGTTTTAGGATACTATGATAAATGTGCTTAATGCACACCATAAAATACACTAAAGTTTGTGATATTTTTTGTAAGGATAGGAAACTATAAACCATTTTTCTTAAGTTCCTTGTAATTCAAGAACTATCAGCATCTTACATTCCATTCCGGTAGACAGATATTATTATGGGCAAATTGATAGTGAAAATCTGAAGTGTAGTCTCAGAAACAGAGCAAATAAACTAGTTCTATTCCCCATTCCCCTTGATATTCGTAACAGCGATTGCCTACGGACTTTTAAAAAGCATCTTTTTTTAAATCTTTTTATTCAGGCTTTTTTATAATATGTTTTATTGAGTCTTTATTGTATTTTATTTGTGTATGCTGAGTGTTTGTTGTGTGCTTTTGTCTTGTGTAGTGATTTGTATTGTTATCTTTTATTTTTGCCTGCTTGTGAGGTGACCTTGGGTGTTTTGAAAGGCGCCATTAAATAAAATTATTATTATTATTATTATTATTATTATTATTATTACTATTATTATTATTATTACTCAACTCTTGCTGAATGTTTTGTTGGCTTTTGTGCATTTTCCATTCTTGACCCACCCAGTTTGACCTTAAAATTTTCTAATGTTTGGATGATCCTATCTGATGATCCATTGGCCCATCCCTTTTTCATACATATACTAACATAGCTGACACATCTGTCTAAAATGCAGCCATGGCCTTTCTGATGAGAGAGTCGACAGTGCTTCACTCATGATTTTGAGGGAACTTGTTCCCAGTTCCTCTTCCTGGGATCAAGTCATTTGACTGTACAGAGTGGAACAGTTTGTAATCTAGCAGCGTTAACAGTAGCTTTATTTATGTTTTGAGTCTCAGTTGGTCTGTAGCTAATCTGCCATGAATAATCCCAAGTGCTAGTGGACTTGGGAAGATAACAGGTGGTTAGAAATATAGTTGCTGTCTGTGTGCTGGAGAAGGTTTGAGAAGCAAGCTGGCTGTGGATCTCAGGAACTGAGCTGCCCACATTCTTCTGATTGGAATGTCCTTTTTGTCACTCTGGCAGCACCCGCATACCACATAAATACCTACAATTTCACACATTTCTGATTTATGTTTTTTTAGTTGTAAAGTGTATACACACAAATCAAATGGTGTGATGATTTGAGTCACAATACAGTCTACATAAAATTGGCCCACAAAGCATAGATTTAACTGTGTCCAAATTCATTCATTCATTCATTCACCAATCAGTAAACACTTTTTTTCCTGGTCAGGGTTATGGCAGATCCAGAGCCTATACTGAGAACACTGGAGAAAAGGCAGAATAATTCACCCCGATGGGACAAAACTGACATCACTTCATAATATAACCAATATAATTCCTTAAAAGAAAGCTTACGCAAAACCCAGCTACATAGCAGTCTGTTTTTTTATCTAGGATAAAAAACTCTGAAGCATGGATCTCCAGATTAAAAATAGACTTTATATAGATCCACCTTTCACCTGCAGAAAAAAAGAGAGGCCTGAAAATATTGAAATAATTTTCCAAATGGGTCTATTGAAAAAAAAAAACCCTGAAACCTGGAAGGAACCACAGCTTATATTTCGTAGAATGCTGTCATCATCTTCAAACAGCTCCAGGCAAGTTTTGTTATCGTTTACATCTTGGAAGGAACTGTGCACTTTTTCCTCAAATTGATAACAGATTGCCTGGGCTCTTCTCCTGTGCTCAGCATTGGAGGGTGCTGGGACGGCATTTTAAGAAAGGGGGCGGGGCGGCGGGGATGGGGGGATTGTAGGGTTGTCAGTAAGTGCTTGAAATGCACTAGTGATTTTTGTTTGAATGAGGAATGAACTGCCTCAATGTGTGATGGGAGTCTAAGGCTGGAGGGTAAAATGACAGGAAATAGAGCTCTGCCCAGCCAAGGTAATAAGGGAGGGTCAGGATTAGAATAATCAAAAAAATGATAACATGAAAATTCAGGACAGAACACAACAGAATAAACGGGTAGGTATCAATAATGTTTGCATTTCATTTTGATTAAATGCATGATTTGAGCTTTGCTATTTGAGATCATTTCCATAATCCATCATTTCCTTTTTCCGTGAAGTGATCTAGGCAAGTCAGTCATATTTTGACAGATGCTTGCCTTTCTTCTGGTGGAAGTGACAGACTCCATTCAAGTCCTGGCGCAAGATGAAGAGGAATCCAGAGAACTCTATAACTGGCTGTTCTCAATAAAAAATTCTGGCATCCTTGAAGACAGAGTATGACAGCATATATCCTTTTTGATGCCTGCAATCAATGGGCCTTTTTATAGCATCACAGCAAAACATTTGACTAAAAAGCTTTTAAATTGATATCACAGAAAGAGTGACGGCTTTTAAAATCAAAGCACTTCATTCAAGGCTTTTTGTATCCTTAAAGAGAGCCACTGAAAATGGTTAAACATCAGGAAAGATAGAATCTGCTTTCTTCGATGTGTCATATCAGTAGTTAAGGAAATATGATTAACAGCCTTGTAACAGCCATGTTGTACAGTCATAAATACACATAATGGCTACATTTCCAAAGCATTTGAATTGAAATATTAGCTTTTAAAACACATCAAAGGGCACCTACATTATTGAAGCATACATCAGAATATAGCAGAATGTCCTACAGATACTACTCTGGCACACTAAATAATCCTCTTTGAGAAGCACAGTATTCCTCGTCTTTCAGCTCACTCACTCAAGCCAAATAGAAACCACGGTTCCTTGGATCCCTCAGAATCTGCCACTGGGCTCGCCAATCTGGCTGCTGTCTGTGTCAGCCAGTCCCAAGACATGCATGTAACGCTGTTTGTAAGGAGAAATCTAAACTTGGGACACCACTGAGGCATTGCACGAGTGTGTTTCTATTGGAGGGAACTGCACAAGAAAATACAAAGGAGGAAAAAAAATAACAAGGAATATGAAGCTTATGCAGGGCCACATCCAGAAGGAAGGCTCAGCCGGGCCAGGACGGAAGACTAATGTTATTATACACTGGAGGTACAATTCCAACACACTGTCACCAGTTTCTCTCTCACGATCTATCTCTTTTCCCATCCTTATTACTCAAGCTGTGCTTGCTCAGGTGCAGCAGGATACAGTTTGGCATGAAGAATGCTCCTGCACCTCCACGTGTATGTCCTGCTGGGAATGTAAGCTTCATGAGGCTCCACTGCATAAAGGAGCAGGAAGATGTAACACAACTGCATACCAGGAAGAAGAAGACAGAGGAAAAATGGATGCAGTTAGAGAGAGAGAAAGTAAAAAAAAATAAGCCAAGGAGATCAAAGCAAAAGATCGACTGGGAAAAAATACAGTTATAAATGAAAAGGAGGGAGTGCAAAATTGAGACAAGGATACAAGTGGAAAAAAGACACAAATAGAATGAACGTGTGGGAGAGAAGTTTGACCACCCGTTTTGAAAACGAGCATTGGGGCTTGGTTATGGATTTCAAAGTTTATGATCCGTGGGACTAGTCATGAAACAGTGCAGCTCTGGGACTACTTCATCAAGCCCAACAGCCTCAGAACTAATGTCAGGAATTCTCATTTTGATGAGACTAATCACTGTCTAAACAATGCCTTTTAGTCAATTGCAAGTCCACTGTCTGTGGACAAACTTTGCCTCAAAAGCATTTATTTTCATGAGCAAAAGTGGAGAACCACCACATAAAGCAAATTCCGCAAAATATTGTTTGAAAGTTATTACTTTCCTGAGTGTTTTTTAAATATTACATGTGTTCTTTCCATGAATCAATGCATGAAATCACTATTGCATTGCCTATTACCACAATACATAGTTCAGAGATCAAGATCTATTGATAAACTTGCAATTTCCATGGCTCACAGTGTTCAGTAGAATGTTGCCATGGAATCTTAATACAAACTGCAATGAACTGTGCAAGCCAGGTTTTAATTTCACGCTAAAAACTATGACTTAAAAAAGAGCTGCCCGCTTCATCGTTTTTTTTCTTTTAGTGAAGCTACAATAAGACACTATGCATCTGTAGATGTTCACAAGCCTCGTTAAAATAGAGCTGTTCATTCAGTTTCTACACTAGTAAACACTTTCTTTTCTCTTAATATGAAACATGATGTATCTGAATTCTGTATAATGGTATCTCATTATAGAAAACTAAGGTAACCAACTTCGCCGTTGTGTTTTAGTACAAGTTGTAACATTATTTTAATTGCAATGAGATAAGCAAAAAATATATTGAATATAAAAAATATATACTGCCTCATGATGACTCATTTTAAATTTGGCAGCATCAGATTATTATGTGAAGGATTAAAAAAAAAGGATTAAAAAAAAGGATAAAAAAGGCACAGCAGAGCAGTGAGAGCAAACATGCTAAATACTTGCTTTCCTGCCATCTTACATTCAATTTTATTGATGTTATCATTTAAAAAAAATATATTTGTTTAATTTCTTTCAACCAAGCAAACAGGCAAACCAGCACCATATCAGCATTAACCAGACAACAATAAGCCTGCTTGTTCCAGCATAGAATTCAGTATCCACTATAAAATAATTATATTTAAGTTTATATATAAGTTTTTAACTCTACTCACTTCAGATTTCTAAAAAGCCACAACACAGGCAGTGCTCCAGGCCTGAGGACTATAAATGACCCAAATCAATGCCCTAGCAGCATTTGCTTAATATTGAAATTCATGTAGTTGGAAGACTTGAGAAAACTGATATGGTTGTGCAGATAATCGTAATACACACATTTTCATCCATCACTTAGGGGAACCCCGCCTACTACCCGCCCCCTAACAAAAAACAAATATTACGACCCAGCCCTTTTAAATCATGCCTCTCCTTTATTCATCTCAGTTGTTATGTTTTAATGAGATGTAGACATTGTAATTGATACTTTGCAAAATATTCATTAATTCTCAGAGTTGTTTTTATAATATAACAAAAACAAATATGATTTCATCATATGTTTAGACGATCCAAACTGAGCGCACATGCAAACACAGGAAGTTAGCGTTAATTTACAAGAAAGGGGGTGTGTTAGTGGCAGTTTCTTCTAAGGTGTAGTACTTCGTCTGAGACAGCAGAGGCAGGAAATGAAGGCTGCTATCAGCTAAAATGGGCCACATCTGGATGCAATTATTTACCCTCATTATTTTTGGCAAGTGATAAAAGATTTTGGCGTACAATGCTGACATAATTTCTAGGGGGCCAAACAATGCGCTTATAAGCTGTGCAGTAATTCAGAATACTTTGGCAGCATACCAGCGCATGGAGAGAACAACACTGATACGTCCTTAATGTTGAGTGTTAAGAGTTGGGAGGAGGTTGCATTTGGATTGTTTGACTAAATGGTCAGAGGTCAGTCTTTTTACTCTGAGTTTGGAACTTTGAAACTGTGCTTTCATTTCATGGCAATCACATTTCTCTATCTGATACAAAGCATGGAGCAGGCAGGGGAGATGGTAACAGATAACACATTAGTTTATGAGTTGTTGAACTGGAGTAATTACATACACTGTGCTGTTTAAACATGTAAAGACACTTGTCTTTTCTCAACAGGATCCATTTGTAGGGGCCATTGAACCCATTGTAATAGCTATATAGAGGTTATGAACTGCTGGCAGTTAATAAGTCATTAATGGCAAAGGCTGAGTTGCATTGTGGAGTGTCCATTACGCAATGGCACAAAGTGAGGACTGGGATCTCTCAGAAATTGCTTATATGTGGTTGTCTGAGAGAGAGTGCAGTCCTCACTTTGTGTCATTTTGCAATTAATGATCTACAATGGAACCTAGCCTTTACCATAATTTGCCCATTACCTTATATTTAGTCCATTTTTAGTATTGGTAAAGTGAGGCCTGGGTTCTCTCAGCCATTAATTGTATGAAGTTTTCACAGCAAAGCTAGCAAGCACTTCCAAGATAAGTTTTTTCTTTTTTTTTTTTTTTTTTTTTATTAAAATGGGTGGGCGGATGAAATGTGGAAGCCAAGACCCTGTTGATTACACCTCATATTATTGTTCATGTCATCTGTTTTCATTGGCCCTTGGGACGTTTGCCATGGCAACAACACATAGCAGGCCAACTGGTGGTGACCTTGCCGTCCTGTGCATTTCCTGGTGCACCCATGATGAAGATGACCTCGTCCGAGGGGGGAAAGGAGCCCCCTGATGAGGTGGCTTCTCCATTTCAGCCCCAAGTCCTCTAGCCTTTCCTGTTCCCTCCATCTCAGAGCACTGAGCTCCTGCCTGATTAGCCCTGCCTTCTCTAGGTTGTGTGACAGTGTTGCTGCATTGTTTGATTGCCCAAATTGGCCTGTGGGACCATGCAAGCCCCAGGTGTCGATATCAAGAAAGAGTGGGTGCACTGTCAGGGCTCATGAAGAGGCCCCTGCTTAACATTGTGTTTGATGATCTCCTCTAGAGAGCATGACCAAACTGTGTAATTTCAAGGTTGGTGTTTCTCTGAGCCACAGTGTGGGAGCAGGCACACAGCGCCCATACTACTTGGACAGCTGGCCTGCTACTTTACAGTGAACAGCTCAGCTTGCAGAGTAAGAGTACATTAGAGAACACTGACTTGTATTGTAAATGCACTGAATTCCCATTGCCTGCAACAACAATGTTTTCCTGACTATAATAGCTAATTGCATAATTTCCTGGAATATATAATTAGAGACCAGCTAAATAATGCAGACTCTGTTTCAACCACTAAATAGGTATTTGTTTATGGGTGTGTAATAAGACATATAAATGTAATTATTTTAAAGGCATTTGTTCAGAATGTTTATCCATTGAATATACAAAGAAATGTTCCCACTGGCCCACGCAAAGAAATGTGTATCCTTGTACTGAAGTAAGAATAATGTGTGTGGAAAATCACAGTCTAAATGAGCAAGTGGTTATGTAATTACTGGGTGGATGCTTTGAACTGCCATCTAATACAGTATATCAATTTGCCAAAGCATTCCCTGTGTCACAGTGAAGTTACAGATGAAGCCCTAGACAGATTCTAGGAACAGAACATATGAATGCTTGCCAAATTTCACCTTGCATGCAATAGTTTTAAAATATGAGACATTATGTACAATGTGTAAGTTGTGTTAAAATAAAAGTAGATTGGCCCATGTGTTTTAGGCGAACAAAGCTGGATAGGAAGTAGATAAGAGGTGAACTGATTCTATCTTACTCAGCGATAAATTTAAAGTAGACAGACTGAGTCAAAATAAATCTTGGATAGATTGTAATGTTTAAAAATAGATACAAATGCAGCTGAAATGTCAGATGGAATTGGTTAAGAGGGAGAAATTGTATACATTTTCCAAAAAAAAAAAGAAAAGAAAAGGCACGTAAACCAAAGACTTGTTTGCTTGAGGGAGGTTAAAAAATAAAAAATTATTTACAAAAGCGCACAAATATTTGAGCACCTCAGGCAGGGAGTCTGAGTGTTGTAATGACCCAGTTGGCGGGATGCAGACTCTCAATGAACACAGTCTCAACATACCAGTGAGCTCGCCCAACTGCTGTCTGTCCCTCAGGTCAGCCTTTGAAACGAAACAGATAAGATAATTGAGTCTAATGAAATCCAGCAAAGTTCAGCTTGGGCCCTTTCCCACTTTGTCTCTTTCTCCCCCTTTTTTCTTCCCCTGTATCCCTCTGGAGTACGCATTTGTGAGGCGAGTGTGGAAGTTGCTTAATTCAAACCAGGTCCCGTGCAGCCTGTGCAGGAGTCTGTCGATCTGAGGCTGTTTGATGTCGTAGAAGTGTTCTCAGCCCTGCTGCCGCTGTTTGACGCAGTAACCATGGTAGCTCTAATTAGTAAGCTTTACTGCTGACTTTACTACAGAGGAACGCGGCTATTTTATGTGCTGTAGGCCTTTTCATATTTCAGGCCCTCGTTCAAAGGTCACTGCAGGAAAAGCACAACTGTTTCACCTTGAGACTGTTGGTAATGTCGAGTTTCCCCATCAGATGTAAAACAAAGGAAAAGTATTCAACACACTAAAATAACTACATAGTACTTTTACGTGTCACTGTCCTGTACATACTTCAATACTCTTTTATGTTGAAACTGTTGCTATTTTATAATGACATATTTCTAAACTCAACTTGCTAAAGTGTTTAGCTAAGAGTCACTCTCAATGCTTCTTCCTTACCGTGCCTTAGTTTTATCCCTTTCTTTCTGGCATGATGATTAGCAATTGCTTAGCTTGCATCTGCATTGCATCTGGGAAATAGCCAGTTTGAAGACTGCTGTATAAAAAGTAACTTTTATCTACCATGTTTAAGAGAAAATAGAATATACAGTAAGAATATACAAAGAAAATAGCTTTCATTTCTGTGAAGGTTTTTAATTTGTGATCCTTACTAAGTAACGTGTGTTGCATGTTTACACTCTAATTTGTCTGTGAATGAAAATGTAACATCATTATTTTTACTAAAGGTTGAAGAAAACCTTTGAAACGCTTAACAACATTGACACCACATTTACTCAGCCCTCCAGCACTACATTATTGTCTACATTTATTTAAGGTCAAAGGAAGATACAGATTCAGCTCTTTAACCCTACTAGTAACTTTTTGGTCATCTTTTTGAATGGTGCTATGAGTGAGATGGCAGTGGAGATGAATTTCCTTCAAGGATGGTAGTTAGCACTGAGCTGCAGCCCATCAAGAATTAATGTAGTGTAGCATGGGGCAAGAGGCAGTAATTGCTCTCCCATACCACCATAGCATTAAGGGCCCTAGGTGCTGTGGCACAGACTACACTTTGCGTGAGTGTCTGTATTTATCAGACTGCCTTATCAACATGATCAGAGTACCAGGCAATTGAACTCTAAAACAGCGTTATGTTCTGCCTTGCCTCCATTGTTCAGTCTGCACCGCTGCATACTTTTATCTTATCAGCCATGTGGTATGTGCGGTTGGAATATAAAAGCAGTCTGGGTTGAGACATTAGACAATTTAAAAAAAAAAAACAACCTAATGGACTATTTTAAGCCAGGTTTTTTTAAATATGTCATTTTGTCAATACAGTCTCTCAAGGTTAAGCAAATGAGTCTGTGGTATTTTTAGTTGTAAAAAAAAAAACAAAATGTAAAAAAAGCCATAAAAATCATAAAAAATAAGGAAGGAAAACTGCACCGTGACCAGATTAATGTTATTGGGTTAAGAGGAGAAATGCAGTACATCCTGCCCTAAGGTCGTGTCGCACAAACCGAGCTCATGCTGTGAGGAGGAGTCAAAAGGGGAGCCCAGAGGTGGACCAAACTTCAGGCAGGCTGTTCACTTCCCAACAGCATACATGTAACACAATACCAGCCAGCACGCAGAGCTCTGCTTTGAACTTGATTTAGTACCTAGGTCAGCAGCAGCCAGGTTCACCACACCATGGGCCGGAGCCAGCGCTCCAGGGACACAGTGTTTCAACATAGAGATAAGTGAGAAGTTGGTGTCATCCTGCACGTTTCCACAGAAAGTGATACAAGATTGTCTAACAGAGTGTCCCACAGAGATCGCTGGAGGTTTGGACAAGGAACACTACAGCATTATGAGTGCTATCAGGGCCTTATTAAAGCCTCAATCAGGAATTGCTGAAACAGCACCATGGTCGCCCCAGGATATAGCGCTGAGTTAACCAATGGAGAATAGGTTAGGTTAGATGGAAATGGATAGATTAATACTCTTGAAAGAAAACAGGGTGGCTGCCTTATATCATTGGATACCCTGGAGGAAGAAACAGGAGATGCAAGGAAACTTTAAAAAAGAAAACTAGAGTATTTGCAACCTGTAGTGAAACAAGTGTTATAGGGCTCCAGGTACACTCTTAGAAAAAAAAGGTTAAATCTAGAGAGTATTCTTTAGTTTTTCTCTCTGGCAGAGCCCACTGCTGTATGATTCTATGAGCATATGCAATTTTCTTCTTTGCCAAAACTCCATTCTAAGACTGACATTTAACTAAAGCAATCAGTAAAAAAAATAAACTTCAGATTAAACATCTGATACAAGTCTTCGATCAGTGAAAAGCTTCCATCGTGCCCATCAATCATCGCACTGTCTTCCAATAAACTGTTTCCCATGCAGTGCATTCTACAAACTCAACACAACTGTTCTTCTTTATGGTGGTTGGAAACTAAAGTACATTTCGTAGCAGTTTCATATTGATTTATCTTTGCAATCCTTAAAGTGTAACCTGTGGAACAGATGTGCTTTGCTATGCTTTAACGTCTGAGGACAGTTCGAATGCTCTTTCCCGTGCTATGCCAGTGTTGAATACAACATGACTGTTGGCTAGTCAACAATGATTGATTTCTTCCTTGGTCCCAATGTGCAAAGCAGCACACCAAAACATTTTGAACACATCCAATGGCTTCTAATCAATATGTGTAGCATACGTCCACATAAACAGGGTTGGGTTTTCATTAAGTGTATGGCTCCTATGCAGTTTATTAATAACTGTAAATGAATTTTGAAAACATATTTTTGTTAATATTGAAATTACCATTAATGTATGCATCAAAGCATGGAGTAAGACTTGATTTAATTACAATGCACATTATTTCTCTAAGTCATTATATAAACATTTTGAAATAACATATAATATTGTTATTGTAAATGCACACTATTACTGCATAAGTGCTACCCAATCTGATTGTGGTCATCTATTATTTATTAAAGGAGATTTTCAATTTTTTAAAACGGTGGCCTTGTTATTCTGATGGGAAATGCACTTAGAAGATAAATCAACTCTTTACAACCTGGAACTAACTGCTACTTATACATCATTACAGAAAGACAATCATAACTCTGTATCTTCTTTTTTAAAGAGAGAAAATACAGAAAGATTTAAAATGTATCCAGTAACATTTTCTATATTGGTCTTATAATAGCAGTGCATTTTACATTTGTATTGCTTTTTGCCATTGTTTATATTATGAGAATATTAACACTATCATATTCTGCATATTGACTAAGAACAGTGATAAATGTTGAGCAAAAAATAGTCTTTAGTTTTTGCACCAAGATCCTGAATAAAGGCACTTAAAGATACAATGACATTTGATGACTGTGGCCTGGGGCCATGCCTAAAACCAAGATACCGGCAATCCACTTAACATCCATTTAACATACTTAGTGACCCAATCCGACACAAGTAATTGATCCTCCACTCACTTGCTGTGTGACATACCTGAAAATGCCAAGCCAGCACATGCATATTAGCAATGTTATGATGAATGTGCAGAAATAAAGAAGTTCTAATGTCTGGTGTGCCATCACAAGCCATCTTTAACCTTGTTAAAAGTTTGCAAAGAAGGAAAGAATATGCCATTGTCATATGTCATTGCCTCGCTTAATATTTGTTTCATGCTCTTAGCTATTGATCTTTAAAAAAACCGCAAAGATCCTACACACAATCAAAACCAGACAAAAATATTTCAAAACTTTAGTCATGCAACCCTAGACCAAAAAAAGCTATTACACAAGTTCATGTAAAAAGCAAGATAAATTATAGTCTAAGATGAAATTATGGCCTAACGTACTTAGCAAATATGCTGAATATAGTACAATAGCATCCACTGTGAACGATACCAATGGCCAGGAAGCTTATGTGTGTTATAACAAATGAATCATTAAAATATTCAGTGTTTAACACATTTTACTTAAAAGAATATCACTCTGTTTTGTCACAAGGCCTCTCTTTGGCCTGTGAGTGCAGATTAAGCTTCTTGACATGCAGAGGAAGGAAAAGGAGAATCATTGTAATGCCCAAGAACAACACGTCACTTATCTTGGCCTCATGGCAGTAAGAGGTGGTCTGTCTTAGGGGCTCCGGTGGGCTCCAGGTTAATGAGTGCATGGAGATTAGTGGCCGGTGTGGGGCCGACCCCACTGGGAGGGAGCTGAGAGCGTCATTAGGCTAATTACCCTCAGGCCACCGAGGGTGGCACAGGCCATCCGACTGGTAAGCTCATTAGATGTGTACTGTCTGATTCTGAAACATAAAAGTGATTTAATGGACCAAACTGGTCATACTTAGAGCAGCTTTAAATTTAGTTAAAGTGTTAATAAAAATGGTAATTTTAATGTTTGTGTTATAGGACAGAAATCAAAGCACTGGTCAGGCTGCATATGAAATATCGAGTTTATGGTGGCTTGCTTATAATAAAAGGATGTTAAAATAGAATTAGTTATACTAATTATATCGAACTCTTTATATTAATGGATTTTCAGTTGCTTTGCCTGCATGTATTAATAACACACACATACACACACTAGAGACTGCAATTCTATCATTATGTTGCACCAACACAGACATAAAAGAAAGTATTAATACCAGATACTTCACAACTTTGTCCTACACAGACTGAGGTCTCTAACTACCGAGCAAAAAGGCCAAAAACAATTGTACAGCAGAATAGCATAATGTGGTACTTACTGTCTTTGCTTTCTTATTAAATCTGGCCTAGAAACTTTCAGCAGAAGCTGAGGAGAGTATACAGCATTGTGTCATACAAAGTCTTTTCAGTAAAATCAAATGAACTACCAACAGAAATAGGGCAAAGCATTGGTCTTCACATACCAGAAAATGGAATAGGTAACATCTTTAAAAAAGCAGTACAAAGCAGACAAAGTTTTAAAAAGTCACCACAGGTTTTACATTTGAACTGCCAGGAAGAGGACATAGGAATATGTTTTCCTCACATAAGAATTATGAGTGGCAAAGTCTACATTAAGTAATACGAGATCTAGGTGTCGCTTTCAGTCATTTGGTCTCAGAGAAATTCTGAACACTATAGCAGGAGATGTGATGTGGCTTGATCAAACCTGAAATATTTTTTTGTCATTAATTGTATGTTTGGTATAAAAGGAGGGATGAATAAAGAGTGAAAAAAATGTCATTCTCTAAAACTTTAAAAAAAAAAAAAAAAAAAAAACTGAATGTCTTGGCAAGTATCTTGGTCAAAGGGAAATTTTTAACATAGCTTTTTGCCATGGCCATTTCATACTCAACGTGATCTGAAGTGGAATGTCCCTAAAAGCACATTTGTTCATTCAGTTGAATTATTATGTTTTATATGGAAAATATTTTAGTGCTTAACTATTCTGCTTATTGTGACTTTTTATATTTACCGAAAGCTGCCAACAGTTTTATATGTGCATAAAATGAAAAACATCCCGCATTATGCTTTATATAATATATTATACTAACATTTTAAGCAAAATAATTAGATAAAATGCAAGGCCATGTTTGGGCATACAGTCATAACAGAAGGTTTAACCTACACCATGATGTATTCCTTGTAATCCTTTCTCAACCAATTTTCTCTCATTTATTCTCAGTTAAGTATCCAGTCATATGACTAAACATTAACAGGAAGGTTTGAGGTCGTAGCTTGGGATATAAACTGTTTTAATCTCAGCTTTTTGTTTAGACAGTCCATCTTGAGAAAGACAAGGTTATTTACAGACAACCAGCCTGCACAAATAAATAGTCCTCTTGATGTGAAAACCCTACTTTTATGATCCATGAAACTCCACAACGGCTTTGTGTACTTCTTGTGCGGCATTCTGATTGCCTGTTTATTTTTACAGTGCTGTACAGAGTCAATGGATGCTCAGCCAAACCTGAGAGGTGCCAAATCTCTCCATCCATTTCCTGTGTGTGACATAATTGCGTATGCCCCAAAGGCAGAGGGATGCGTGTGCTGTCTGCTGCCTGGGTGGCGAGTGTAGAGCACTGAGCAAACACAATGTTCAAACCTCCTTACACTTGTTCTTTTGGACTGGTTTGAAAGAGGGCCTCTGACACTCTGTTAGCCTCAATCCTCAGCAGTGCTATTCCACCAGGCCAAACTGTAACATGAGTGATGACTGTGCCATAGCTATTCATCAAGACGTATTAAAGTACCAGCACACTCTCTGAATCAGACCAGCTCTCTGACTAAGCAATCACTCACTGACATTTGGATAAACTTTTTTCCACCTTAATGACTGTGCACTTATGTTTTTTTTTTTTTTGTTCTATTGGGAAGTAAGCCACTGGGTTTACTGATACCCACTGGAATAAACTTTCAAATAGAACATATGCATGTATTTTCCAGATCTTGGTTGGATTATGGTATCTGGTATTAGACAAGTCTTACATCCTGTAAAATCATTTATCATTCAACTCACAATGACAGGTTTATGCAACATAATTCACTGCCTGTTTATTTCTTCATTGTTCATTGTTCTGACTCCTAAACTGTGTTAAACTGTGATACTTACGCTATCCTCAGCCATTTTTATTGCATTGCTGTGTCTTCATGAACTGTGCATTTATTACATTTCAACAGTGGTGCCCTAGGCACAGTGTTTCATTTAAAAGTGCACAAGATCGAATTTTATTTCATTAATAAAAAATATTAGTGAATCATCAAAACTATTTTATTGTTTATCTAGATATTACAAAATGACAAAATGGCTCACAGCTGTTCTTTCACACAGTAAAAATTCCCAGACTTTTCTTCTTTTATGGTATGACGTCTAACTAAGAGCAAGCAATATAAATGACTTACAAAAACACAAAAAAGCATTATTTAATGTTCCTTTAATACCAAGTAATAAATACCAAAGCTGAATTAAAAATGATCATTGCAATACACATCAGTCTTCTTAGAACATCTGAGTACAAGCGAGCCAGAACTGGAATTAAACATATGAAATAAGACAATGAGGACCTGTTTACTGAAATATATCCATCCGTATATTTAAAAACTGACACTGAAGCAGATTCAGAGAGTACAGATGTTGGCCAAATATCTTTTGTGAAAACCAAATATGTAGTGGAAAAATATTCCAGAATATTTAACTTTTTTTTTCTTCTTTTTTTTCTATGAGTATATGTAGTCGACCAGGAAAGCAATGCATCTTAACTGGAATAAATATTTTTAAATGGTTACCAATATACTTAAAACTTAATTTTAGTATTAATTAAACTTAAGCTATAATTATGATATTTAAATATTTTGACACATTATATGTTACACATGAATCAGGTCTCTGTTTTTTAGCATCTATGTCTAGTATCAGTCTGATATGATTTCAATCAGCTTGTTCATAATCATCAGAGATTACCTTGGCAATATTATATTTAACACAATAATCCAGAAAAGACATTGATATGAATTAGCTGCCTAAGCTAGTTGCCTTTCTTTCTTTCTAGCTTTAAATGAGTTACCAGCAGGCATTAGCCAGCATATCTATATTGTAGACTGTCCCCAGCACATTATACTGATGTTAAATCATATTTGCAGAATTAAAATACTGTGGATCTCACAATGATACTTGTTTTTATGGGCTAATGTATACCGATGAGCAGAATTAAGTCTGTTTGCAGCAGTACCTGTAAAGCAGAGGTTTTTTTTTTTCTACTAGCAGCTCATCCCACACTCTCTCTGTCTCCAGCTCCGCGCCTCCACACCGTTAATCTGCAGCCTTCTGCAACACAAATCTGTTTCATCTCTGTACACTGGAGTCCCTGAAGACAGCCGGAGTCACTCTGCGCAGTCTTTCTCATCGTGAGCGAAAGCAAAAGCTTTGTTTCAAAGCTCATTTTTCGTGTGGAGTGAATTCAAAGGCGGTCCTCGGCCTCTGAACATCTGTTCCATTCACGTGACACGAAAATGCTAACATCTGTTCAAAATAAGCTTCGTTCGTGTGCCTCTAACGTGCATCTGCCAAATCCTTTACAACTGGAAACGAGCTTTTTTTTAAAATAAATAAATATTTTTGAAGAATTATATATTAATATATTTAATTATTAAAATAAATAATATTAGGGGAAATCACAAAATGACCAAAAGAGCTCCAAATATGCTGCTTATAGTTATAAGACGCTATGTTAAGCTATTATGACAAGGAACCTAACGGGGTAATGGGACTATATTAACCACATTTGGAGCTCTTTTGGTGATTTTCCCCTAAGAGAAATGTAATATTATTTATGTTAATATTGGGCCTAGGCTTGTCGTCGTAAAAGCAATCTGTGTGTACATGAGAGTTTAACCTATAGTCCACCTTCCAGTGGCCGCTGAAGGCAGCTTCGGTTTCATACACATCTGGAAATTCCGTACGTGCCTCCCCTCCAAGGCCAATTACACACCTTCAAACGCGCACGCGCTTTTCGGCCAGCGACTCCAGCACGCGCGCGCTGAACTAAAGCACTTTCCCAGACTGAAGGCCGTCAGCGCGGTGTAAACACACACACACACACACACACATTCAATTTCTCTGAAGAAACCGTCATAGCAAAAATGTGTAGCTTGTCAAAAGGGAAAAGTATCCTAGCGTTTGATTTCAGATTTAATTTACTGAACATTGATTTGTTTCGCAAGCACGGGAATAATTATGATTTATATAATTTTTGATATTCGTCAAATTTACGTGTTCGTATTAAAAGAGAAATTATACGAAAACCGGGGAAGTAATGATGACAATAATGTGTGACACTAAACTTAACAAACAAACAAACAAACAAACAAAAACACACTACCAATAAACTGCCCTATAGCTGCCTGCAAGAGACGAGAATGGAAAAGGTATTGCTATATGGACATGTCTTTTGTGGTCTGCATCTTTAAAGAGTCCCAGAATTAAAATAGCGGCCAAATATCCCGAGTGGCTGTAACACAGGCTGAATGTACCACAGTCCAGTCATGATTAGCTGTAGAGTAAACAAGCGCTGCAACAGTGTGATTCCCTCACTGCCTACTGCAAATAATAAATGAACCCCTTTTCAGTTATTTCAGTTACAGTTCAAACTGTGCTTTGCTAATAATTATATAGCACACATAAGGAAAAACAAATTCTGAGGAATTTCGTAGTCTATCACATCCCGAAATAAAATGTACCCGAAGTAGTCAATAAATGATTTTCTTTTAGCCTATAAAAATGATTATTGATATTATTTTTATTCTTAGTATTTATATTTATATAGTTTTAGAAACACAACAAAACTTAAATAACCCTCTCTCTAATTATATATACATACATATACACACACACACACATTTTATATATATATATATATATATATATGACTATTGGTCTAAACGAATTTCCATTTGTCAAAATAAATGATTCTGTTCTTTTAAAATTCGTCACCTTTATTACAGAAAAGCACATTTATTTACAAAAGTAATAAAAATAGGGATTCATTTTGACACAGACACATTTGGCACATTTGACAACTCGTGTCAACAATAAATAAATAAATTTGGAAGTACATGTCCTAGTTTACTTCAGTACCAAGCTCCTGGATGCAGTTGGCGGTTTGTGCTGTGCTCGTGGAAAGGTGCGCATCGTCACACACACATTTCAGACATTCAGCGTCAACGCTATCACTTTGGGCCAAGCGCTTCAGAAGGCATCGTCTGCGGCCTCCTCTCCATAAAGCTCTGCTTTCCGCTGCTAAAGCGTCCATAACAGTCTTTTCCGCACTACTGAAAGAAATGTAAGTATCCAGCATTGTTTTCGAACATCACTCCTGTTTGCAAAGACGACTGTCACCTGTAAATCAGAAAATGTGTTAGACTAATCATGCAGCTTTCAGCTCCTGTCGACATTCAGTGCATCACATATTTTTAGCACTTCAAAAAATAAAGAAAGCGTAGCCTATATAACTCAGGAGGACTTACGCCAGTGATGAGGTAAATCAGTTCATGTTATCTTTTGGGCAGTAATGCCACAGAGTATCAGTAACTGCGAAACCTATGTGTACACAAACCCTGCTTGTCTGCGCTTGGGCTTTTTTGTGATTTACTCTAGATGGCCTAATTTAAAAAAAAAAAAAAAAAAAAAACATCCTGTCTGGTGAGCTTTTGAATATTTTTATTAAAAAAAGAAAACGCGTACCGTCCAGCGCGCGAGCCGTCCCATGCGCGTTGAGTTTGTGGCGCGCGCTAGTGAGACGCCGACATGGACCACGCGCCCTCCATGCGCCACACGGAGAACGCGTAGCTGAGGCGCTCGTGGGCCACGTAGCTGCAGCTTGCCATCTTTGAGTCGAGCTCGTCGCTCTGCAGTACCTGGTACAGGAAGTCGATGTAGCGCGCGGCGAGCTTAAGTGTCTGGATCTTGCTCAGCTTGTCAGAAGGGAGCGTGGGGATGATCTTGCGCAGCGCGGCGAAGGCCTCGTTCAGGGACTGCGTCCTCTGCCGCTCGCGCACGTTAGCCATGACACGCTGCGAGTGAAGCTCCTCGACAGACGGCGGGCTGCCGCTACTTCCCCCGCTTCCGCTGCACGACTTCTTCCCTCTCTTTCCCGGCACAGAGCTGTCCGAGTCCTCGGCGTCCTTGCGGCTCGAGCGTCTTTTCCGCACGCTCTTCTTGGTGTGCCGCTCGAGCTCGCCTTCGCTGCTGCTCGGGACGCTGTCCGCCGGAGACACAGGGCAGCTTGATCCGTCTTGCACAGCTTCGTCGGGCATCTCTTTACTTCCGAGGCGCGTCAGAACGGCGCGTTTATTCAGTCATTGGCTTGCGTTGGAATAATGTGCTTTGGATGAAAATTTTAAACAAGAAGAACAAGAAAAATGTATCCAGATTTCCACGCGACAGAATAAAGTTGCCTTGGGACAAAAAGTTGGGGCGCTCTTATAGCTGGAGGAGAGAAAGTTGATTGGCCAAGGAAGCGTAGGCCGCTACGTGAGAAGGAGGGGTGAGAGAACGAGCGTCCAAAACTACACACTCTTCATACTATCCATCTCAGTAGTAGGCATGTGTCTAAAGTGTGCGCCATACACAGCGTACTATTTAGGAGCCTAGTTGTGTTTTAACGCTATAATGAGATATATATATATATATATATATACACACACACACGTTAGCTCTCACATGTCTCTTTAATATCAATATCATAGCAACAAAAGCGGGCAAGTAGTGCATATGTCAGTAGTTTTGCATGCAATATAAATGTGATACAAATATTTTCTAATATGTTGCCTTTATAAATGCCTCTAGCCTCTTTTGTATTCTCTGAAAAGCTTTTGGATCTTCTCAGATGTAACATTCTCCTACATTCTTCCTGACACCTCATTCTAACTCTGTCAGACTGTTTGGCCAGTTTGTGCCTATTCTTCTTGAGATATCTTATAAATCTTCCAGGTGTAACACACTGCCTTTCTCAAAACCAGGTCTGGAGACAAAGAGGGTCATGGCATCCTCACTATTTTTTCTGTCCAGTTTCCCTTATGTTTTGAATTATCTTGTGGCAAGATACAGCCTTTTTTCATTTTTTTTTTTTTTATATAAATAGAGGTCACTCAAAATCCATGGGACCATGCCCTTAACTGCAGCACTATTCTGAGGTGCGTGTGTGTGTGTGTGCGCTGCTGTGAGTTTGTCTGTAGATATCATTTCGTCCAATAACTTAACATGAGACTTTAGATTAACTACGAATGCACAAACAGCATCAGATTAGCACAAAAAGTTCCTGCGTGGAGTATAAGATATAAACATATTAAAACTGTCTTGTTCAATGTTATCAGAAATCTATGGAAAATGTTTTTTTTCCACCAGAGGTCATGATTTTCTTTTCTTTTGTTATAAAATGCTATATAAAAAAACAATATAATTAAAATCTAAAATTCTATAATGCTTCATAACTAAATATAAGGATGGGATTTAAAAAGAGAGTGAGGATGGTGTGAGGAAAATATTTATATCAAACAAGTGTTGTTTTATGTGGGAGTTCATGCATAAGAGATCAGTGCTGTGGCTACCAAGACACTCCTTATTGATGATAAGAAACTTAATTAAAAAAAAAAAAAAAAAAAAGGTAGATTAAAGCATCCAAAATGAAGGCATAATGATGTAGAAGGTTTGAGCCCAACATAAAGAAATAGCTTAGAGTCCATTGTGTTGGACTCTACAGGTTGTGTTGTGGGCAGAAGCCTTTGTGTTAACATGGTTGCATGTTTATACAGTACATCACAAAGCAGAAAGCCTTTTCTGGCATTACATCAGACTGCTGCAATACCATGGAGATTTTTACAGTTCCAGTGAAATCAAAATTATTGTGGATAAAGTACATTGTCTGCCCCTTTACATAACATACTGCAGTGCTATACTGCACACAGAGGCTGTGTAGATGGATGAGGAATTGCAAAACGACCTTGGCTCTCTTCATTTTTAAGGATAATACTTGTAGATTTTTACAAGCCACAAAGTATGCTGGATAAATTCTGTATGCTAAACGCTACATGTCATACAAGATCAACTTCTCTGTTTATGACTTGTGAGAGAACAAGAAGGTTTTTTGACTCCGACTAAGTTAGTGATGATGATTCATGTACTGACTCAAAAGCCAGGAGGAGTTCAGGAGCCAAATATTTCACAGCCTCTCCCTAAGCAGTGTGTGCACAGCCAAATCTACTGGAGCCAGAGCCTATCAATGAAAGCCTCGCTATTTGCTTTATTATGTATCAGCTGAGTTGTGGAAAGAACTGCTTCTCCGTTGACGATTTCACATAGGAAGGGGAAAAAATAACAGGGCATTTCAGTATGCTTTTTAGATAATTAATAAACATTTACTCTCCCACACAAACCCCACCCTGAAAGTAACTGAATTAGTGAGTTGTACTGCAGAGTTGACACATGGCTGATCAGTAAGACTAATCTGCTGTTAAATGAGGCCCTAGGTGTTAGACAGGGTCAAGTTCCAGTTCTGGATGACATTCCAATACTGTAAGAACACATCCTCAATGTGAAGCATCTACCAGAAACACTTACAGTATCTTCTATCAAGCAGGAGAGGTGACAGCTATCCAGATGTGGTTGGCACCATTTAGCCTGAGTCTATGGAAAGAGCAGTACTCAGACAGACTGCACTCAGACACCATATCAGTACTGATAGAGGCCTTCTGCCAAGAGAAATGGGGAAACTGCTAAAGATTAGACAAGTTTGAATAAATAAACTGTGGAACTGTCTGAATAAAGGCAATAATCTTTGAACTAATTGCTTTCGAGGAATTGGTTCTTACAGAAATTAATTTGTTGTCACTGATACCTATACCTTTTTTTTAGGATCTAAAAAATAAATAACTGAAAACTGTTAATAATGGCCAATGTATAGTCAAACATCGTACAGATAATAGTTTTATTTACACATGCCTTTGCTGATATGAATGTCAATATCTCAAATCCTCAAAAATAGCAGAGAACCTCTTAAAACACACAGTTCTTTATAAATCCTGTAAACATATAAATAATTGAAAATTGTGTTCTGTCCACTTTAAAGACTGATATTTAAGTAATGTAATAGCAGCCTTGTGTTCTCCAGGAAGCTCAAATTTCGCCAATTCTTATGCTATATCTGAATGATTCATGAAATAGTTTGAGAAAAAGGATTGTGAAAATGCCTACAAATTACATTTGTTAGGTTTAAAGGTACGCCGAGGTCTAAAGACATCTTGAAGTTCATGAGTTGTTCATGTACAGAGTTTGATGTAAAAACTCCTGCACAACTATGTGGCCTAATATTACTGACTTGGTTAATTAATTGCAAAAACTGAACTATCTATTTAGCACAAATTAAAGTTAGCAAGTAATTGTATGTACATGTCTGCATTCACATTCATAGTCACAAATCTCTCAGCATACATCTACACTGTACAAACAGGTCATTTTCAGATCAATGTTTTGTTTGTTGTAAGACCGTCAATAAAAAAAAATCATATTTGTGAATGCATCTTTCTATAGAACACATTATCAGTACTGTGATTATCAGCAGGATTCTCACTGTTGCTTTAACGCTGGCTAATTTTATTGGCCAAACAATATACTGGTAGGTGGGCGTACAGTTCTCGGTCACTAATGTAATCAAGAAATGAAGCCATTACAAACACAGAAATTTAAAGTTTCACCCAAGAAAAAGTCATAAAAAAAAATCATAAAATTTTTAAGTAACTGTAATTACTGTAACTGTAATAGAATAATAATTTGAACAACAATGGACATAAAAATAACACTGAGTTAATCCTTGTAGTCGCTACATTACGTAATTTATGATATTCTTGCATTCCAAAGTATACTATTTCCTGTACTGGGGGGAGGGGGGTAATCCTGATCACTTTTATCAGTGACCAAATGTTAATGATATCTCTCAGGCCATTTAGCAAAATAAAGCAGTGCCGAACATTTGGCAGCGTTTCAGCAGAGTCAGAGGCAGCCATGTCTTTTTGGATATTACTATATGATAACCAAGTGAGTCAGACTCCATTTCTGTGCTCATGAACCAAGAAATATGTTCATGTGCTACATCAGAAAAGGTCTTCAGAAGGATTGATGCATATATAATTCCTCAGACATCTTTATAGACAAGGATCTATCTGGATGATACTTACATAACAGAGTGCACTAGATTTCCTGTGCATGTTTCTGTGTGGGTAACTCTGTGTGTGTGTGTGTGTGTGTGTGTGTCCATCAGTCAGGGTCACTAAAAGTGCTGCAGCTGTGTGTGTGTGTGTAGAATACAGTGAGGAAGGGTGGTGTGACAGACTGAGGTGTGTGCATGTGTGTGTGTGTGTGTGTGTGCGCGCGTGCGTGTGTGGGTGGGGGGAGCATAATGTGCAGGGGAGGAACTTCTAAGCCCAGGCCAAAAACAACAGAGGAGAAGGACGGATGCTCCTGCTGTCTCCTCAGTCGGCATTTGAGAGAACCTCAGTCGCGGTGTCCATCCCACAGACACTACCCAACACTTTTCTGCAGCTGGGAGAGAGAAAAGCAGAATAGCAATCCTCTGAATATTCTAACGTGGTCAACTTTAAGTAGTAAAAAAAAAAAAAAAACCAAAACAAATTCTTTGAAGGATTTCATGAGCAGATGATCTTGAAACTATGTGGGAGTGACAACAATATACAGTCAGGTCCATAAATATTGGGACATCGACACAATTCTAACATTTTTGGCTCTATACACCACCACAAT
>CM075003.1:20307660-20332363 GCA_037576675.1 Pangasius sanitwongsei
CATTGTGGTGGTGTATAGAGCCAAAAATGTTAGAATTGTGTCGATGTCCCAATATTTATGGACCTGACTGTATCTCCCTTTGTCTGCACCTGTGTAATTTTTCCACCACTCATACTGCTAAAGTCACTTTCAGAGTGCGTCCCTCCTCGGGAGCAACTCCTGTCTGTCAGCGTACGATCACCGGCTCCCCTCACTGTGTTGTTCTTGGAACTATATGCAGTCAGCCACAGTTCCTTTATTTATGCATTAACAGAACTGTGAGGTGAAGAATAACAATCTGAGTTTAAGATTTTGGGCCTAATATTATGCTGCACTAAGAGCTATGGGCTGCTTTTTTGTCAAACTTTAACAAAGTGACTAAAGCTAAGACAGGGTGTGTGTGGGAGGAGAGTGTGAGAGACACACACAAAGTCTGGGGCAGCATGAGACAGGCTGAGAGAGTGCTATGTGCTGAGTAAGGAGAGAGAAGTGAGAGCTCCACCATCCTCCAGCCCTTCCCTGCAGGACACTGAAAGCTAAACCCCGACTGGACTAATCTCACAGCAACCGTTTTCCACAGTTCCTGGAAATGCGACTTTGAACTTATATAGGCCTGCAGCGTCTCTCTCATGTTGAAAGGGGATATTTAGGAGCCATCAATGTGGAGACTTGAGAATGTTACAGGCTGCTACTGTAAAGCGACACTGTGCTGTACAATAGTAAATTTAAATTTGCCAATTGTATTCTCAAAACACATTTAAAGCCGCTGTAAACAATTTTGCCCTGATTTACTCACTCCAGAAGTCCCATATCTCTGTTTGGTCTCATGTTCTCCATCCAAACCGCAATTCAAAATCATGTTATAGCACCATAACTCAGAAAGTGCCTGTGTGTGTGTGTTTTTGGTCCATCCAAGTAACTACACAAGTGATTTCAGAAACTATCCAATTACTACACTCATTCAATTTGTAGAGTTAGCAGATCTTTGGTTGAGTACAGGCTTTCTCTGCCATCACTTCCATAATATATACCAATAACGCCATAATCCGGAATGTCTCTCCTACTCCATCAATCTGGAGCTTTAGAAAGTCATAAACCATAAAAACACCTTTAATGCCATCAAGCCGAGTGTAAAATTTACTAAATCATTCTGGGGAAAGGTCTGTTGTATCCGTCATTGCTTTTCCAGACAGAAAGGTATATTTGTGTTGTGTAAGTGTGTGCACCTGCAGGCCATGCCTATCAGCACTCATCTGCTGGGCGTTAAATGAGGTGACACCAGGTCAGAGTGTCTCCTGAACATCATCAAAGAAGCTGGCATTATCAAGACAGGGCATGACAACTATGTTTGACCCTCAACAGCATGGCGCGAGGGCAGTGCTGAAAAGTTTATCAATGATCATGTACACATAATTCTGTGTAAAACACCAAACAAGTACATATGCTATGATAGTAAAGATGTTGCAGCCAGAACAAAATGTATCAGTGTTATGGTATGATATTCTGTTCTTTAAAAAAAATGTATAAAAAATTCAAAAAGCTTCTGTGCAAGCAGTTTTTCAGAATTGCCTGCGAGAAAACATCTACCTTCTTAGCTATTCTGTGAATCACTAAAAAAAACAAAAGAAAGAAAAGAAAACACTCACCACATCACTCAGTGTGTTTCTCACCATTCTGCCCATGTGTTTTGTCCATTACAGTATGAACTGGCAGGATGGGGGAGCTGCAGTGTTAGCAAGACATGCCAGCATGGCTCTTTCTTCAGCCACTTTCCATCACACACAGCACCACAAACTGATCACCTGCTTTGCCTGGGAATCAAAGCTGAAGTAAAACACTGACTCTGCAGCTAACCTGATAAAGCATGAACTTTTAACAGCTGGTCAACACAATAAAACAGTGAGCCACAGTATCTAACAAAACAGCAAACAACCTCTAGTAAACAGCACAGTTTATCAAGGTAATTAGCCACAGATTATCGAGGTCCCCTAAAAAACTGCCAAAACATTTCCCATAAAACGGATAGTTTCGGTTCTAAAGTCTTATTGGCTGAGCCACGTTCAAAGCCGTCATAAAATCATCTAAATAAGCGCCACATCACAGTAACTGAATTCTGTACTAATGTCCCAGGTTTTAAACCAAAAAAACTGTTATGCTTTAGCCACTTTTCTGTCCATGGCATACCCTAATCTTTGTGCATTATGTTGCTTAGCAACTAAAGATTACTGTTAATAAGACTTGAATGGTAGAAAATTTGTTTATAGCAAATATCATTTATAATGAATTAAATTAATTAGTGAACACTGGATTTTATCACAGTTTTTGTGCCCATTTTATAAACGCAGTGAACTACTTGTGGATGTGCATTATTGTGATTTTATCGCAGGTAAGGGGCACACCGCCTGACATTGTGCCTAAGAATGGAACCACTGCACACAATAAAATTACTGTACCGTATACCACTGAGTGGTTTATTACTTTTATACCACAGAGCTGGTGAATTCTGGATTCTGACTGGTCGGGAGGCGTTGATAAATTTTCTATAACAGAACGTCTCTGACCGTAATGCAGGCTGTAATTCAAATCACAGGGTTATATTAAAGCACTCATTGTAATAGTTATCATTTCTATAATAACAGTGCATTCACAGGGATTTGAGGATGCTCCATATAATCTAAGGCTAATAATAGACTAATTTAGGAAGGTGTGTTTGCTCATTAACCCTTTCATGTACAAATTATTTATATGCATATAAAGATACTTTAGATTTTCATATTTTGATTATTTTTTTATTCTTTAAGTTTTTAACATTCAGGTCCAAAATATGTAATGAAGTAAAAAATTTTTAGAAAATATTTCTGAATATACAAAATCTACAGTTTGGGACTACTGCATGATGCAAAGAGGTAAAAAAAATAAATAAATAAAAAATAAATCCCATTAGCTTAAAACAAACAAACTTTTTTTTTTTTTTTTAAACTCTTAGGCATTCAGCATAGTCTTGCACAAAAACATTTTACTTAACTTTTTTGTTATTTATATTTTTTATTTTATGTAGAAATCTAATAAAGATTGAGAACTACAAATAGTCTAGAGAGCTACAGAAGTAATGATCTCCAGTAGTAATTTACAGTAAAGATCTCAGTAATGATCTCTGGGGGTGATTTACATCTAATATTTTCTTAGAATATAAAAAAAGAGCCCTAAATTGCCTGTCGATGAGTGTGGACACTATGCATGAAAGGGTTAATGATATAAGAATTGTGGTATAAGAGGAATAAAACACTTTGGGAAAGTCACCTTGCTAGCAGTGAGAAAGCTTGTGGTCCATGAAAAGTATCTGAAGATCAGAATCACGGTGAAGGGTTATGGTAATAGTTATCATGTGAGTTTATTTAAAAGAGCCTGAGATAGTGCTTGTTATCTGACAGCTAGCTGAGTCTCGAAAGAAGTCCAGGTTTCCTGTACATATTGCCAACAATTATCTTAGCAGATGAACAAGTGCTTAAGTGCTTAAAAATAAAAGACAAGGACTATTATATGCCAAGTTAAAAAAAAAAAAAAAAAAAATTCAAGATGTAAATAATGCAAGTCTTACTGGTTTGAAAAAGTCAACAATTTAGTGATAATGACACAGAGGTTTAATTCTGAAAGATACAAAGACAAAGTAACTGACCCAGTGAAGGAAGCCTCTTTAAATTCCCTTTCCCTCACTCATAGTGCAGGCCATAGCTATGGGTTTGTGCATGTGATGCTTGTGTGTGCAAAAGAGGCTCAGGAGGAAACTTTTCCCTTTCATAGAGGTTTCCAGAGCTCTCCATGTATCTGGGAGGAAAAATGGCAAGATGATTTACACACATTATCCCACACTGCCAAGAGTGAGTCACAAAGGTTTCTCTTAGATGATTCACTAGAACAGGGATCCTGCAACGACACAGAAATGCACATGAGGAAAAAAAAAAAAAAAAAAAAGCTGGAAGAGCAATATGTCATAAGTCATCAATATGGCTTGCTCGTAAAAACACACTTAACCATTTTGAAATAAAGTGCAATCTATAGTTTTACTGATAGAACACGTAAAATATCAATGCTGAGAAGTATTTAGTATCAGTGACACATTATAAATCACTTCGATGTACATTTACTTTTCTAACGTGAAAGTGCAATCCTCAAAGTCACACCTCATTAACTGACTAAAATGAGGTTTATGGTAAAAGGGTCGGCTTCGATAAAATGATTCTTAGTCAAGGGTAAAATTAAAGAAACTGCGCTCAGTGCTTATTTCCTCAGGAGAAAACTAAACCACGAGCGAGATGAAATCTAGCTGAGGAAACTGCAATCGTCTGTTTGTTCTGATTTCTCTAATTGTTATACTTTCTCCATGGTCACATCATCCGTCACACATTTATTAGAGTGCTTTGGTGGAAGAAGCGAGATACACAGACACCAAAGAGCTTTTAAATAACACAGCCAATAAATTTGCAAGCTAAATGACTCCTTGGCCCTGGCATACATCATGTGAGCAAAATAAAGTTCTCTGTATTCAGGAGGACGCAGGAATGCTTCTGTTCGTAACTGTGATTTGTGGATGGCTTGCTGGCTGTCAGAGCTCCGAATCCACTGGACGAATTGTAGTATACACTGCTAATGAGCACGAACCCAGTGCGGCACAAACAGGTTTTAACTGAAATAAAAACTTCCATGCATTAGAAATTGAAATAAAATTCAAATCTAATAATTGGTAATATTAAAAAACAACACCACGATTCAAATAATTTAATTAGCAGAGAATGAGCATCCTAATGCATGGTTGCTATTTTATGGTTGATGACAAAATAACCTTAATCTCAATCAAAAAAAAAAAAAAAAAAAAAAAAAAAGTACAAGTCAAATTCTCAATGGAATTTATGACTAAGGCTAAACTGAATTTGGAAAATTATCTAGAAACATAAACCTATATTATCTTCAGGAACATAAACCTATAACTTAGACTGTGTCTCATTCATGTGGTATAATGTGTCACTGCAGTATTCTGACTAAAGAAATGAACACATTAGGGAATTCTCATCAGGAATGAGCCTGATCAGTAAGAAAAAGTTTTCAAATCAGTATATCCAAAGAGCAAGACAAGTTAACTTTCTTAAGCACTTGTACATGAGACTATATGTATACAGTGGGAATATTTTGCAAACACAGCAGCTCATAATGCTCATACTGACTCTTTACGAGTTTGTCGATTCATGGAAAGAATCCAGCCCCTATCAGATAGAAATGAGTATAGCAGGGAAAGTGAGAGAGACGCCAGAGGCTCAGTTTGTAGGGTGCAGTTTGTAGTCTACTCTGTGCACTGCAGCGACACCATGTGGTGCTTTGCTCACATATCCACAAATGAGTGAAATTCAGTACAGTGCCAACAAAAGCATTTTGGTTTTGTTTTTTTCATACAAAGAGGTAACTCAAACCCCAAACATGAAACAGGCTAAATCAATGATTATGAAAACCATAAACGTGAACAGAAATAATTAAAAGGTTTAAAATGAATACAAATGCTGGCACAGCGGCCATGACCCAACATTAGCACACAGCTTACTCACACATGGTCTTTATTTTCAGCAATGCTGTGGATGATGCTCTTTTAATTCACAGCCCCAGGCTCTGACACACTCACTGCCAGACCATATCTATCTATCTATGTATCTATGTATCTATGTATCTATCTATCTATCTATCTATCTTTAATCTATAATGAGAAATACTGCTCCTCAGACTAGTCCTAGTTTTGAAAATGGGCGCCCTGCTATTGACTGCTCCACTGTTAAAAACAAATAATTTCAAAGCAAAACAAAGCGACGCAATTGGACAGTCCATTAGCGCCTTCTAAATCACATGATCAAATTAGACGCATCCTATTGGATATAATGCGCGTTTCCTAAACTTCTGCAAAATCGTGAAACTATGGATTATCTTTCCAATTACACAACATTAGCTCAAAATAATGCAATATTTCACGAGGAGAAAACGTCAGTTGAATATAGAGGTGTAATGCGTTAAGTATAATAAAGAAGTAATAGTAACCGTGAAGGAGATTCTTTTCCGTTAGCGGAAGTCATTTACTAAGTGGAAAATAGTGAGGGCGCTTCCGCTTTCACAGCATAGGGTAAGCAATTAGACGTACAACAGCGTCAGCTCCCGGGTGCACCTGGGACACGCCCCGGGGCACGTGCCCTGACTGCACCGCGGTATCCCTGCCCCACCTAGAAGGCGCATGAAAAAGGGAGAGCGGGGCATGTAGTTACACTTGAAATGACAAGGGACTGAACAAGCACCTGTGTGGCCTGTGTGGAAAGAAATGGACGAATTCTTCTGATGTTATAAAGGAGAAATCGACGTGAGCATGTCAGATTAGCAGTGTGAGAGGAGAAGGACAGTTGATTGTCCATTGTTACCCCAAGGTTGCGTGCAGTAACCGAAGGCGAGATCAGAGAATTGTCTAGGGAGATTGCAAGCGTTTTTAAACTGCCAGGGGATCTCATGTGCACAGTGATCTTTAAGGCACGCAGAGCAGGAGGGCCCCCTGTGGTGGGGGCCTCCAGATTAGGATGGGGAAAAAACAACCACACTGAAAATTAGGATGCTTTCATATCTGTTAGTCTGGTTGATGAGTCTGAATGAGAGCGAAATTAATACTTTTGCTTTCAAGATTCAAGATTTTTATTTGCCACATACACAATTATATACAGGATATAACTTGCAGTGAATTGGAAAAAGCTTTGTTCACTATTTGGTTTAATTTGTTTTCTCACTGCACATATTTAAACAAGCCAAAAATATGTAAAATATTGGCTAAGGGCTGAAAACTTGAGTGAAACTCCTTCATTCATTCTTCAAAAATAAAATTGCAAAAAAAGTAAACAAACCTTGTGCTCATAGAAATCATAAATATCACTCACACATGGAGAAAATGATGCTTCAAACAATATAATTATAGAAATGTCTTTAAAATATTTTGTGCATTGCATCCACCATTTTTATTTTTGTTCGTCATTTCAAATCTCCAGAACACATCACATTTTAGCACCTCTGTCCTACAGCTCAGTTTACACCACATGTCTACATAAAAAAGTATGCTTCCCATCATGCTTCCCAGTAGGTATGGTCTTTTTTCAGATGAGGAGATGTGTTGTATTTGTGCCAAACAAATCTTTTAGAATTATGGCCAAAATGTTTAATTTTGTCTCATCAGACCATGCGAATCCTTCTTGCCACCCCATAGCGCAGATGCATGCAGAATATGGGGTGCTGTAGGCCTCTTCTTAGCCTTCCTGAACAGTTTTCTTCTTTTCCTGTCTTCAGCTTTGGAAGGTCAACTTGACCCTCCACTTATGGATGACGGTCTTCATAGGTCTTCACAGTGCCTGATCGGTACCCTTCAACAATAAGCTTCCACAGATGTTTTGCCAGCCACTTATGGACCATGGCCATCCCAAGAAGATGCAGCTATAAACAGCTGATTTTTATTTGGGGTTAATCAAAATCTCTTTCACTGATGGCAACTTTATGCTTCTTACCTTTGGCCATGATTTTGAACATGATTGGTTAATGCTGAATATCACAACAGCTTCCAATATAAAAGGGTGTACACACTTATGCAATCAGAGTGTTGTAGGATTTTTGTTAAAATTTCAATCATTTTTCCTTATTATTATCTTTTTTCTCTTGAATTTTGTTGGCTTCAAGGTCCCATTAACAGGAAATGGGAAATCTTCTGACACAGAGGTATTCAAGCTGTGGGGTGCATCCCAAGGAATTGCAAGGGGGGTGTGGGTGAGATGGAAAATACCAAAAAATAAATATTTAAAAGACCGTTTCAGACCTGCCAACCTTTACACATTTTGTGTAGGATCTTCACATTTTAACAGAGGAACACGAAAATATGCCAAAAGGGCAATTTTATTTTTTGCCCTAATTAAAAACATCTGATGATTCACTCCACATGTGAATCTGGAATGACTGACAGTTGTGCAGGTGTTTTAAGCTCTTTGCTTGAAAGATGTGCTGATGTGGTGCTCTCACTTCTTGTCACAGCAAATGGAGATTTTTTTTAGGTAGCTTGTTTAAATTTGGTGACAGTAAGACTTAGTATAAAAAAAAAAACAGGAAATTACCCTATCTTGCCTTCTGAACAGTTTAATTAATGTGAAATAAAATCTATGTGTGTCTGACTTAACTCTCATTAAATAAGTATATAACTTCAGTGTACTATAATATTTATTAGGGATGCCACTGACATATTTTGGCCAAAAATAGTAAAAAGAATTTACTTGTGATGCTTTTTTTTTTTGCTCTCTTGTGATGGTTAGAAACCATTCATGGTTTCCGGAGAGACATTATACAGTAATGTTTTTATAAAAAAGATTATATTGACATTGTACTGTGTTATGTTTCTTACTGTTCCCGGCATTTAGCAACCCCTTCTGCTGTACTATAAGACTATTGTTTTGTTTTATTTAATTTTGTTTTCCAGGTAATAATGGGAAATAATTTCACAAGGTTATTTTTTTTAGACATTTTATATACACTGTACTATATAATTATATGATAATCAGCTGACAATAACATTTTATACAATTATCAGAAAACCTGTGCCTTGTCACATGTAACATGTGTGCTAATGATGTTAAGGCTAGTTTACATAAGAATGCATCAAAAGACACTTTATTCTCAACTCTACTCATTAATCCTATAAAATAGACATTTTATTGCATAAAATGTGTAATTTTTTTATTTTACTTTTCAAATAAGAAAATTTTGCTCACCTCAAATATGAACACATACTTGTTCAACAGGAAATTGAGCTTGAAGTCGCATTAAACAATCCTTCAGTTTTTGGCTTTGCGTCTCCGGCGTTTGAGGTATGAAGAGGCGCAGTTTTCTAAATGTTTTAATAGGGTTTAACATTCTGCAGTCTGTATGGCATCCTACTGATTTATTTATTTACTTATTTGTTTGTTTGTTTGTTTATAACATGTCATGTAATTAGATACAAAGATTTGTCCACAAACCATTGTATCTTTTTATAGCAACAAACTGTTGCTGTCGTTAAAGGCTTTCTGTTACATTTTTGTAATTTTATTTAAGTAGTTATTTGTTTTTCTATAAGCAATATTCTCTGAACATCTGACAAAACATATGCTTTTCAAGTTATATTTAATAATAAATGTATAAAGCATAGTGTGATGATTGGAGGTTTTAACTGAACCCACCTGACACTTCTTAAGCCTATATATATACCAGAGACCAGAGAAGACATTGTCTTATTTCCAATAGCAGGCCAAAAATATATTTGGCTTTTATTTAGATCAATCAAGGACATTTACTGGATCTGAGAAAGACAGATGCATGTGGGTGTCCATCTGCTGCCTGCAGAGCTTCTTATCTGTACTTCTCAGAGAGAGCCAGGGACACGGCAGCGAGAAACTTATCCATAGACACATGTACCTCAGGAGTAAAGTCAGTGGGGAACTTTGCGGCCAGAACAACGAGCAAGTTGTGGGATAGGATCTACACGGAAAGGAGAAAACATCAGCATTTAACAAGCATGTTGTAGCACAGGATCTAAAGGTAAAAGCAAGATTAAATTATTACAGAGCAAATAAAGGTGATATAGTGTATGATTACCTTGAAGTTGGCTGGGTCAACACGTAGCTGGTAAGCGTGCAGCTCGCTCAGGTTAAGCAGCCCATTGGTCAGGTCATCGATTTTTTTGACAGCTTCTCCCACACCACCCATAATAGTCCTTCCATGCTTCTTCACCTGGGCAGAGCCACTGCTCAAGTCACTCCAGTGGGAGAAATAGGTCTTGGTCTGCGGGTAAACAGTCAGCATCCTGCACATAGTTAAATGAAAGAGAATTAGTCCTTAGTACTGCAAGAGGAATCAAAAAATCAAAAAAGAGAAGAGAGACTCAAGCACCTACCTGAACAGAGCTTCAGCACCGATGTCTTCGGCCTTTGGGGCAATTTTGGCCCAGAAGGCTTTGATGGCACCTTTGTCCTTGGCAGAGAGACTCATGGTTTCACTGAAGTTTGGAAAGAGACTTCTGTAAACTGCCTCAAAAAGAATCACCCTTTTATACAAGGAGCTGAAGCTGGCACACCCAGGACCCCCCTCAAATGCGTGACAACTTGGCTTCATTTCAAGTACGACAGATTGGTCAGCACTTCTGCTGTTTGTAAAAGATAACTTTCATGCGTGATAGGAAACAACCAGCCCATTCAAGTATGACATTTGATCCAAATGTAAAATAATCAACTCAGAAAAACAAATGACACGAAATTAATAACTGCTGAATGTTTATGTAGCCTGTTTTTTTTAATGTTATTTATTTGTTTCAGGATATATTTCCCTTAGTTTTATATAAATATGAATGATCTGAATTAAAAACATGAAATGAATTATTTGTTGGTATAGACATATAGGTATAAAGGTTCATGTTATTAATCACCATGAAAATATTTAATGGTTCACATTTTGTTGCATTCCAATCTGAGCAGTGAAATTTGGAAAACAATGATTTGCTTTTATCAGTTTATAGCAATACAGTTTTCTTGGCAATTAAAGGGGTGGGCTCTTGCACAGACTGCCAAGAAAATATTGGTATTTCAGTGTAAACACGTTATCAACAGAAGGGTTTCATGGGTGTGACCTCTAAAAAATGTATAACAGGATCTTCCTATTCCTTGACTGCAGTGCACTATAGTGCAAATTCATATGACTAAAATATGTTTAAACAAAGTTATCTCATATAATACAACTGGAATATATCAATATTTTTTCTAAACCTCTAAATAAATGTGTATTGACCAAGAATTTATTGTTTCATTTATTGTTTCATTATTAATTTTATTTATTAATTTATTGTGTGCAACACAGTATGTGATATAGCCTCAACTAAATATTGAATATTTAGCTAATTATTACTTTTTATTTAGCCAAAACAAGAAAATGAGAGTGACTGAGGGTTACGTTATAAATGTCCATGTGAAACAGCAATGGATTCTGATCTACTAATTATCATTATTTTCTAGTTGATCATTTTTAATGGCTGAATATGTTTTGATTTGATCTGTGCACTTAAAGTTTTGAAGTATAAAATAGATTTGTATTTGAGCAAGGCAAGGCAAAGCAATCTAAACCATCTTGGGGAAAAGGTGGTTGAATGGTGAATTTTGATATAAACCATTGTAAGTAGAGAAAGTCTTAGAGTAATTTGTTGTAAATCACACTTATTATACACTATATAGCCAAAAGTTTGTGGACACCTGACCTTCACAACCATATGTGCTTTTTGAACATCCCATTCCAGATTTACTCCCACCTTTGCTGTTATATTAACCTCCACTTTTCTGCGAAGGCTTTCCACTAGGTTTTGTCGCATGGCTGTGGGGATTTGCCCATTCAGAGAAATTCCTGGTGCACAGTTGGCATTCCAGTTCATCCCAAAGGTGTTCAGTGGGGTTGAGATCAGGGCTCTGTGCAGGCTACTTGAACAGGCAACAATTTAGGGAAAGCCAAATATGGGTCTGATTGTCCACAAATTTTGGCCACATAGTGTACATTTTTTTGTTCCTTACCTGCAATTTGTTGTTCATTTTCTTTGGTACGTGACACTGTTTGACATGGAGACATGTAGACTAATGCATTGGCCAGGAATGCTGCTTTTAGCCTATGGTAGTTACTATGTGCTACCATCCATTCTTTCTTCTATCCTATTATTTTTCACCCTTTTTATCTTTCAAATGAAATCAGCCAAATCAGCCTATTTACAATGTTTAGACTTTCCCAATAGAACTCTCTACAAATGCAACTGAGGGCTGCATTTAATTCACAGCTAGGTTTATACTAATTTTATACTGACCTATAAAAAAAATCAACAATTGCCACTAGACAGTAGCCTGGGCACAGTATGTTGCTGTGTGACAAGGATAATGAGTTGGGCCCTTAGTGCAGATCAACTCACATGAGAGTACTGGAGTATTTGAGTCAGCCCTTTCCCACTAAAATTAAACCCATCTATCTATTGCTTTTCCCAGGGCTTGACAAATATGTCCCAGGACACAAAAACCATTGAGTTAAATTATTTATTTATCGTTGACAGGCTAACTTAATATATTTATGTTTATAATTGTATGTTTCATAGTCTGTTCTTTGGTGTCACTGTGCACTATATGGCCAGAAGTATGTGGACACCTGACCATGTGCTTGTTGAACATCCTGTTCCAAAGGCATGGCATTAATATGGAGTTGCCCCTTTTGACACTATAACAACCTATCCACTTTTCAGGAAAAGGCTTTTCACTAGATTTGTGGAGAATCGTGCCAAATCAGCTGCAAGAGCATTGGTGAGATTGATGTCGGGCAAGGATGCCAGGGACACAATCAGCATTCCAATTCATCCGAAAGATGTTCAGTAAGGTTGAGGTCAGGGCTCTGTGAAGGCTACTTGAGTGCTTCCAAACCAACCTTGCAAACCATGTCTTTGTGGACCTCACTTTGCAGGGGCAATGTCACTCCAACGATCATGTGCCTCCAACTTTGTGGCAAGAATTCGAAGAATGCCCACATATGGGGCCTATAGTCAGGCATGCACATACTTTTGGCTAGAATGATTTGGCTAGAAACAAATCTTGTGAATTTTACACAAAAAAGCAAATTATTAGAATTACTTTAATGCTTTAAGTTCTGTATTAAATTAATTCATGCAAATATGTGGCTAAACCCAAAGTGTATATTTTACTCAGTTTACTGAGTTAAAATATTTTTTTTTGTGTGTGGAAATTGTTACCATACTTTTCTTGAGTAAATTTCACTCCAATATTTTTTTTTCAGTGCATATAGTGAACTTAATTTATGGACTTTTTGAAAGTATTTTTGGAAGATACTATGCCCTGTTAAATATTTAAATGTTGAGCCTGTAGGCTAGAATGACAAAAAATAGGTAATATAGAACACATACATTATTTACTAATCCATCCTGCATTAATGCTTATGCTTAATATTTATGTTAACATTCAAACATTCAGAAAAAATATTCAATCTAGATAAAGATTAGATTTAGAAGTATTAAGCGTTCTTTGGTTAGCTTCTGGGTTAATCTAAAAGTTCTATGTAGAGTTTTTCACTATCAAAAAGAATTCCAAGTAGAATGGTTTCAGTTTCGGATTCAAAGAGCCTTTAACAAGCAGTGGTGGTTCTGTCTTATACGTGACATGACATGACTGACATGCAGATGAGTGACAGCACTGACTGTGCATTTATGTCACTATCTGACATTTATCTACCACAACCCGGAACAATGCCTTCTGAGTGGAGGCTTCACTTGGTTCCACTCCTGTCAGCCAAGGCCAAGGCTATCATGGGCACAGACTCACCCAAACTAGACAGTTGAAGACTGGAAAAAGACCAGGTGATTATATTTCTAATCATCAACTGACCAGTTTAGGTGAGCCTGTGTCCATGATAGGCTCAGATTCCTGTTCTTGGCTGACAGGAGTGGAACCTGATGTGGTCTTCGTCCACTTCAAGGTTTGATGTGTTGTGCTTTCTGAGATGCTTTTCTGCTCACCAAGGTTGTCTTGTGGTCTTCTGCTGATGTAGCCCATCCACCTTAAACTTTGATGAATTGTGCTTGTTGATATGCTTTTCTGCTCAACATGGTTGTAAAGAGTGATTATTTTAGTTTCTATATCTTTCCTGTAAGCTTGAACTACTCTGACAGTTTTCCTCTGACCTCTCTTATTAACAAAGCGTTTCCACCCACAGAACTGTGGCTCATTCAATGGTTTTTGTAAGTCACACCATTTTGTGTACATTCTAGAGACTGTTGTGTTTGAAATTCCCAGGAGATCAGCAGTTTCTGAAATACTCAAACCTGCCCTTCTGGTACCAACATCCAAGCCACAGTAGAAGTGACAAAGACCACATTTTTTCTTCATTCTGATGTTTGACGTGAACAGTAACTGAAGCTCTTGACCTGTATCTGCATGATTTTATGAAGTGTGCTGTTACCACATGATCGACCGATTAAATAACTGCATAAATGTGCAGGTGTACTGGTGTTCCTAATAAAGTGGACAGTGAGTGTATGTTATGAAAACATTACAAGAAAATATTCATCTAGATAAAGATTAGATCTAGAAGCATTAAGGGCTCTTTGGTTATCCAAAGAGGGTAGTCATGGGGTACTCTGAGGTAAATATTCTATGTAGAGTGTTTCCCTATCAAAATTTACAAGTAGAAATATCTTGAGGTAGAAAAAATTACATATGCTTTGGCTAGTGGACACCAAACACACACACCCACCCACCATCATTTATAAAATTATTGTAACTATTTATATATAAATAACTATAAATATTTATTATGCATGTACATAAGATGTACTACTACACAAAATGCCAAAATTAAAAAAAAGCATAAAGTTAGTTCAAATCATGTACATTATAAATCATGATGTTTATAATTTAATCATTAGGTTTAATGGAGACACTCTTAAAATACACTAAGTAGAGAGTGGAAAAATGAAAGGATATAATGGATGCATGAATTGATGCACAAAACACCCCACAACTATGGTTTCATGATGCATTTTTGGATTTTATGTGCAATAAATGATGTTTTATGAAGCATCTTATTAATCTTCTTCTGCTTCTTCTAATCATGGGAATAAGGTGAACTGGGAAATATAGAATAAGGAAATATATTCCTACTGAGTATGCAGAGACTTTTACTTAGTGTACTGTGTTCATATTGTATTCATTGATGTTGATGTATATTTTAATAATGTTTTATTTTAACTTTGAATTTTTATTTTAATGTGATGTTGATCATGTTTTGTACTGCTGTTGCAAGGAATAAATGATAAAATGTTACTTACTTTTTAGTGTTTTTTTTTTTTTTTACTGTTATTTTGCTTAATCTGTTCATACTGAATTTCAGAAAAGATTGGTTATGAAAAATATTGAAGATGTTCTCCGCCCTGTTATTGTTGTTATTACTTTAAGAAATTATGTATAGAATGTCAATCTGGCCAGCATCTTAATATGTAGTCCCTATACTTAATCTACTGTGTTCATACAATATTGGAATATGTTGATGATGACTATGGAAATGATTTTTGCAGGTCCTGTTATTGAATTTGATTTACCAATGCCTTGAATAAGTATACTACAAATAAATTTTAAACATGCAATTGAAGATTGATGAATTAAAACACGCCATCCCAAATTTCCAAATATGTCAGTAATTATAGTTTTCAGTCAATCTTGACAAAAGGGTAGGCCAAGCTTTTTTAAGAATATGATATATATTTTTTTCCTTGCTGTTTTCTTAATGGTAAGAAAGCTTAGACAAATTGGACATACTCAATAATATCTGAATTCACTCCTTTGATTTTTAGTATTTTTATTAAGGCTATAGCTAATAGTTTATTATTTATGTCAAATAATAAGAAATTGGCATTCATTTGAACATTTATAAACTCTGGCTGTGTTTGAAAAAAAAAAAAAAACTTATAGATATTTGTTACCTACTGCGTCCATTGATACCAGTGCGATTATATTACAGGGATTAACAAGCATGATTTTATTTACTTGAATCTCAGTCATTAATACTGCGATAACTTTTTTGGTCATTATGTAATCTACTCAAGTTATACTAATGCCATTGAAAACGATGTACAGAATACGCCACTACTAACAATTTCTGTAAAACAGTCTGCATGCGCAAACAGGAAGCTTTATCACATATACCACGACAACATTATTTGAAAGATAAGTATTCATATCTAATCAAAATCATTCAGACTGCAAGAGCCACCCCTTAAAATGTTTGTTACGTGGTCTTGGGAGGAGCAGTCAAATGCACAGGCCTATATAAGCTGCCTAAATAGACCTAAATTACAGGGCTCTTAGTTCATCAGAACATTTAGAAACCCCAAAAGCCAGCAACATGGTTGTGTGGACAGATTTCGAGCGCGCTACCATCAAGGACATTTTTTCCAAGATCGATTGCCAGTCAGTCGGTCACCAGGCACTGGCAAGGTATGGTTCTGCAAAGCATTTTTTCCCCTAAACTCTGATTTCTTTTTCTTTGTTCCTGTAAATATGAAACCACATGCCTCTGATTTTGCCACTCAGGTGTCTTGTCGTGTACCCATGGACCCAGAGGTACTTCGGTAACTTTGGAAACTTGTACAACGCCGCTGCCATCATTGGAAACCCAAAGGTTGCTGCCCATGGCTTAACAGTAGTCCATGGTCTGCAGACAGCTGTGAAAAACATGGACAACATTAAGGCCAATTTCACCGACCTGAGTGTGCTGCACTCTGAGAAACTGCGCGTGGATCCCGATAACTTCAGGGTGCGTCTGGTTTTATTTATTAATAAGTTACTCCTCCAGTTAGGTAACTCATTGCCAGTTTAACATTTAGCACTTACAACAATCGTTTTATAACTTAACCTGGGTTCACTCTGTTTCCACATGTAGCTGCTGGCTGACTGCATCACCATTGTCACTGCCGCTTCCCTGGGTGCCAGCTTCACAGCTGAAGTACAGGCAGCTCTGCAGAAGTTCATGGCTGTAGTAGTCTCTGCACTCGGAAAGCAGTACCACTAAATGCTGAAGTGACTTGATGACCAGAGAGGACCATCAAACGTTTTCAGTTTTAAAAATGACCATGTACTTGTGAAAGCAAGTATTTAAATAAAATAAACAATATACATTTGTGAATTGTCTGGTCATTCATTGTGCATTCAGGGATTTTGCTACCCAAAGTAAGGCAGGTTACATTTATTTGCTTGCCAAGAAAATCTGTTTTCAGTTGAATTAGGCTACTACAGTATTTGTTCATTTACTTTACCTTGTGTCTCTGTGCAAAATTCCGTGCTTCATGTACTGAAGTTTGACACATTTACCACGTATGCGCATGATTGTCATTCCCTGCGGCGTTTTCTTGCATATATTTCTTCTGCTCTCTCATTTCTATAGTATAACTACTGTATAATATAAATAAGTTCTTTAGTAGCTCTGAATAGAGCTGAGTGGCTTTAGCATGGTTTTCGTGTGTTTACTGTTTACTTTGCAAATGTAAATGTCCCATTCTCACAATGTCTTCATCACATACACACAGCATAAAGCTTTTCATATATAAAAGAAATAAAGGCAGATATTCACATTTATTTTTTGAGTTTGTCTGTGTGGTTTAGTTACAGCCAAATATTTAGTCAGAAAAACTCTAACTAAACCACACAATTAAACTGTAAAAAAGGCAATAGTCTCTAAGATGTTTGTATGTAAAATTTGGTATTTGTAGTGGGGTCACACAATATGTAGAAATAACTACACTGCTATATAATATTTAGGTGAAAATATAGGTGAGCTCATGGTTAGCAAATGTAATGGCCATTGGGTCACGTGACTCATTAACAGACTAATGGCTTGTTGTGGTCAGAATCCATGCTGCTGCAATAAACTTTTATTTCATAAAGTTTATGTAATACTGCTGCTACACATGTTCAGATGGGTGTCAAATAACAAATATGATTTAGGAAAAATGCCTGTACATCTGCCTACCACACTGTGGGGCACTCACTCTCTGCTGAAGAGAATTATTTAAAAAATTAGTTAATTTTTAGCCCTCATTCACTGTGTTATGTAAACAGATTTTGCATGACTGTTGATCCAGTTGGTTGCAAGAGTGCAGCAACAAAAGAGGTCATATCTCATTAATCTCAATGTGATCTGCATCAGTGCTCTGGAAAAAAAGGTCAGTGCTGCTCTGTTTCTGTCCTCACTGGGCCTCAGTGGGTACTGCAAAATCTCAGGACCCTGATACCAAAAGTGCTGAACAGCATTGTGCTGTTAGACATAGCAATCCTCCAGCCTACTTGGTTTTGAGTACAATGCATTTACAGCCTGATTACACAGTATTCATCATGGATAAAGCACACCAGTAGCACTACAAAATAAAGCTTTCCTTCTTCCTGAGGCTTTCCCCATAATATGCCCCGTACACGGGCAACTGCTTTAAGACTACACGGGAAAGAGAGAGTTTTTCCATAAAATTTCAATAAAATGCACCAATGAAATGTTTACCAAAATGTTTATATTATTCATAAATTTAGGTAGAATTCAATATTTTAGCGAATCAAATGATCAAATATCTTGTGATGTTTGTTCATTAAACTCAGTTTCCGGTGAATAGTGCAGCCTGCAGGAAAATCTCCTTTGAAGCCCCCAACATAGTGCTACTACACAGCTATTGATGCTAGTGCATCTCTTAGTGTCTGTTAAGTGTTCATGGACTCTCTGTTTTAATGGGATGAAAGATTAACGCTCATTGGACAACAGGCTTTTAACACATTATTTTGAGTCCCACAAACTCCCTCCCCTCCCTCCTAGATTTCCATTAGATTCTTTTTTTGCACTATGCTATCTTATTGTATCAATGTTTATCTGTGAATGTTTGTCTTTTACCACTACGGTCATGCTGCAGTTTACCTCTAAATTTAAATTTCTATCTATCTAGTTTCTGTATTAGCTTTTATCTTTTTCTACACAGAAACAACTACAGTCATTAGCATCATGTCAAAAATCTTCTTTTGGGAATGAGAAATACACTGTATGGCCAAAAATATGTGGACAGCCCTCCTAATTATTGAGTTCAGGTGTTTCAGCCACACCCCTTCCCAAAAGGTGTGTAACATGAAGTGCATATCCATGCAATCTCCATAGATAAACACTGGCAGTAGAATGGGTCGTACTGAAGAGCTCAGTGATTCAGTGCACTGTCATAGGATGCCACCTTTGCCACAAGTCAGTTCATGAACTTTCTGCCATGCCTTTAGCATATAAAAATCGCCTATCGTCTGTTGCATTACTCATTACAGCACTTTATTCACATCAGCACAAGAACTGTGTATCAGGAGCTTCATGAAGCTTCTTGGACCACATTAGTGCCTGACCTCACAAACGCTTTTTTGACTGAATGGGCACAAATTCCCACAGACACACTCTAAAATCTTGTAGGAAGCCTTCTCAGAAGAGCGGAGGCTGTTATAGCCACAAAGGGGGGAACAACTGCATGTTAATGTCTGATAAGCTCATATACTATAGGTGTGATGGTCAGGTGTCCACATACTTACAGACCTGTGAGAAACATCAATTAAACACATTCACATTCTTAAAACATAACGTAAACCCTGGTGAGGAACTTGTTCTCTGCCTGATTGTGCCCCTGTGATCTAAATGCTGAGAGCACTATTTTTCATTAATAAAAAAATAGATAAAAAAAACAAAAAAACACCAGACCATTTACACAAACGGTGAACTATTGAACAGCACAGATAGATTTTTGGGGAGTATAAGAGTGATACTGAAAGAACATTTAGTAGGTCCATGTTTGTGCAGGTGTAGGTTGAGGAAAATATACTAAACTAGGGCTTGTTTGTCACTGGGATGTCATTCTTAACAGTATGTCTTTATACCTACAATTAGAAAAAAAATAGTTTTAGGAACCTCACTGAGGAACATAATTGGGTCTGAAGAATGACTGTTGCACCATTGAGGGTACATTTAACTTGTATGTATAGTACAGTATGGTACCTTTTTCATGCAGTGCATGAGTGTACTAATTAGGCATTGCTCTTTTCATGGACAGCTAAAAACATTCCAGAAAAAAACAGACCTAACTCACAAGTGATACTTTGGATCTGTATTCATTAGTACATTGAAGAACAGTTTGCATTCCAGAGTCACTCTGCTGCAAATGGACCTTTGTGATATTGAGGTCACTACACAGTCCTGCACCCTGCAAATAGCATAATTTAAAAAGCTACCAAGAGAAAGTGACAGGCCTGCCATGCAAATGCAAACCACTCAAACAGCCAGGACACTTTTCTGATACAAGGCTTTCGGTGCCTCGAAATGCATGATAGCCCATGTAAACTCAATGTAAAATGAAAATAAAAGATACTTAGTTAAATCGACCATCCATTCATGAAACAGTTCAAATCTGTTTTATTATTCTAGTTCAGCAATAATAATTACAAGATTAAATATTAAAAATTGTACAGTTAACAATATATCTCAAGTACACTGGTAAAATAGTTACAGTAAGTCTAGAAAAACATATGTAATTTTATAACACAAAGGCTTGCCCCACTTTTAGAGCTTAAGATGCAGAGAAAAAAGTCACTCCTCCTAAAGCAATCAGCTGTTTCAGCAACAGAAAGAACTTAACGAGGCTTCATCTTAAGCGGCAGGACTTTGATATAGAAGAAGTGTCCAGATTCTCTCTATTTCAGTGTTAACAGTTTGAAATACACATAAACATAACAAGGACTCAGACATTGCATGCGAGGCATTTCACTTAACATACAATTAATCTATACATTGTAGTAACATGAACAAATGAATAACTTGAATAACCTTTGTGTTGGCATGGGCAACTTCATAGGTCCAACAGTACAGAAGAATACATTCCAAGTCCAACAGCCTTCATATTCTGCCATTTTCAGTTATAAACTATACAAAGAAAGCATTTATTGTTCACTGCTATACAAATACAGAAAAAGACATAATACAGGACATTCTTAAACCTGCCAGTTTGCCGCTTAATGGTCACTATGCTTGGTGGAAGGCAGAGGCCCTCAAGATCTCCATGCAGTTTACTGTAATGAGAGCTCCAGTAATTTGTCTCCAGTGTTTAGTCACTGGGCTCTTCATCTTGTCTAGGGCCAGATGGAGATCCTGAATCATGTCCCTATAGCCCTCACCATACTGCATACTCCAAGAGTACAGGAAGTCATATGCAGGCTTCCACATTGACTGAAAGAGACAAGTAAACCATAATAAACTTTAACATTAAATGCCTCTTTATTCACAGCTAATCTATACATTCCAAACATTTAATACAGTAACAAGAGAAATGTTATTTTAATATAGTTTGCCTTGCACAAGTGTTCACTTCCCTTGAACTTTTCCACATTTTGTAGTGCTACAACGTGGAATTGAAATGGACTTTATTCTGATTTGTAGCATTTGCTTTACATGATATGTCTAACATTTGATGGTGCAAAGTATTTTCAGATATGTTTCCAGACCTATATCCTATGAACAGATACATTTATATTGAGAAAACGTGACATTTTAAACAAACACAGTTGGACTCCATACAATTAATTATGTGACTTCTGCTAACAAGTAGTTGCCCCAGAACTAATTTAGGGGTTTCACACCAATGGGGGTATATACTTATGAAATCACATTTTTATGCTTTTTAATACCATTTGTAAATAGTTTTGCAATCTCTATTTTTTTCCCTCCCACTTAAATACTATGGGTTATTCTGTGGAGATGCATGGCATAAAATCCCAATTAAGACCCCTTCAGCTCCAAGCTGTAACACTACAAAAAGAAATGTTCAGGGATACTTATTTAATGCACAGCACAAAAGTCTTTCAGTAGAATCCACAGCAGGTGCTTACCTGGGCACTGACTTCTCCACTTTTCCCTCGGTGTGGTGCCTCATAACCAGCAACCTGAGAATTGGAAAGTTTTCCAATCTTCTCGGCCAGTTCCCTCCACCGTACACCAAGCTCAACAGCTGTGGACAGAATAACTGTGTTCTGGATTAAATGGGCTACAAGGCCCTGAGCATCCATTTTAAAGAGCCCCTGTTAAGAAAGGAAATGACGTTATGTCATGTGTTAAGAACAACATGCTCATTTAAATATATTCAGGACACTCAACACTCAAAAACTAATCAACTAATCAAATAAATACCAAGAGGTATTTGTATAACTGAATAAACTTACAATTATGAGTTCATGTTGAAATTTCCTTCTAGTTTTTTCTGTGTGGCAGTCTTCTTTAAGCTTCTCAAGTACACATGCTACCTTCTCTGCTTCTGTCTCAGCTTGCCTCCTAGAGAAACTGCCTATTGAGAGGTTTGAGTAACCCAGAGCTGCAGCAAAAGTTCTCCAACAGGTTACGTGATCTGTTACTAGGGACTGAATGGCAGAGTACATGTATGTAAGCTTTTTAAACGGCAAAGTCATGTTGTCCAGCAGCGTTTGTGTCGAGAGTCTAACCCCAGAGAGGTCAATGACTTGGTCTTTTGTTATGACCTTCACATTCTTACAGTGTACCAAACCAACACTTCCCCTGAGAAAGCCAATATACCACTCTTTTACTTTTGACTGTCCAACAGACTTAACTGTTTCTCTGGAAAGCAGAGCAATCGTGTCGCCCTTGAAGTACTCTAGAAGATACTCCACTCTTGGCTGTCTAAGAAGAGATTTCAATGCCACACCATACCAGTGAATATTCACTGGCATATCTTGGAACTTTGGGAACTCCGGGATAGATTCTTCTGGAATAGCTTGAGAACGGTTCACTTCCCTGTGACGATCCACATGTCTGAGTCCATGTTTGTCTGTCCTCAGAGGAGCAGCCTCAGGAGAAGTAATGTGAAAGTCTGCTAAAGAGAAGCCATTTGAGCCCTTCACCTGGATGGCTAATGTGAATTGACCCATATCTCCATTGCCTGTCCTGGATAGTTCCAATGGCAAGTGGATCACTCTGCCTGTTCTGAGCTCCTCTATTTTGACCTCTTTGTTCTTATCCTCATATTTCACTTCAAACTTTGATTCCAGCACACCGGTTGTAATGTGCAGATCAGTCAGACCACGTGGATTGAACTCATGCTTTCCCCACAGTTGCAACACAACAGGGGGCAGGTTTCTGTTACCTTTTTGGATATCAGAGAAAGGAAGCCTGGGTGGAACACTATTATAGCAAGAGATGACTTGCACAACTTTGAAAGATGGATGAATATGCTTGGGACCATATACTGCGACGGTGAAATGTCGGTCTAAATAGTCCCATACTGAGGTTGCCGGTGGCTGGATGACTGTAGCCTCTGCAGCAGCAATGATGTACATGTGAGGCTTTAGCTCCTGGATCTTTATTTGTAAAATGTCCTTATATATGTAACAGTCCTTAACTTTTTCATAAGGTCCATCTTTCCTATGGGCCACGAGACCTACAAATGTTGTCATGACTTGGCTCAAAGGGTCATTTTTCACTTCAGCTGCCATTTTAATATCAAGTGAGATGCCTTCCATAGTGTTGGGATTACTGAGACTGATTTCCAAAAGAGGACTCACAGATGTTACATAATTATTATTGATTCCACGTGGTGGATCAAGGCTAGCTTTGAGCGCAATTTCCTGGCTCTCCCCTGGAGCAACATGACCTTGGGGAATGTGGGCACTGATATTAGAGTCAGGCAACTGCACTGAGCCTCCATTATGATCAATCTTACAGACAATTTGTGTGTCTGCGGCTTGAGTTTGAGCCCAACCAGGACTTTGTTTTATCAGGCTGAGGTTCAAACAGGACCTGGTCAACTGCCTGTGACTCAGCCAGGCCATTTTGTAAGCCTCCATATCATTTTTAAGCCAGTCAAAATCAGGTTTCAAGAATGGTCCTTGAGAGTTAAAGCTCTTCTCCTTTTTGGATTCTTTTTTTGCAAGACTGTCAAGAATGTCCGAGGCACTTCTCCACCGCCCAGATCGATTAAGGCTGTTCCTCTCAGGCTCCAGAAAATGACCAAAACTGTTTTCATCCGAGGACGTACTTTCGCAATCTTCAATATTGTCACCAAACAAAGCTGATGGATCCTCCTTCAGTATGGACACACTTGAGTCAGTGGGGTTTCTGCACATAATGTCATCTAAGAAAGGATTTGACTGGGACAGTTTGTTCCAGAAGGGATTTGTTGTTTGTCCTTGGGGTTGGACATCTGGTTGTAAAACAGGCCATTTCGAATGTTTTGACATGTAACTCCCTGGATGAAGGGAAAGATTTTGGGTAAATTATTAGGGCAAATAACAGTAAAGAAATTTTAATTAAAACATTTACACTTCATTGCATAGCTCTTACATGCAATAACTTCACCAAGGCACTATTCAACTAACATCACTGGTATGTTTATTAATTCACATAAAACTATGTGAGCAGTATCACCACAGAGTTTGGGCAAAGTCAATGTGTAAAGATGTAAATCTCTCATCAGCATTAAAAAGAGTTGGAAAACTTTTGAAACATGGTATTATAGACTGACACAGAAATGTTACAATGTAGAGAAATCCAGCTAGCTATGTGCTCTATTAATTAACTGTTCATGATTACCATGTAAACTATTGTTGTTGATGGTTACATTGTCATCTAGATCGATCAGAGTCCCTTCTGAGCGACTTCGAAGCAGACTCCCAGTTCGTCGGATTGACTTTGCTCTTACAGCTGCCATCTTTTACATCTGAGTGGAGAAAAAACACATTAGGTTGAAGATAAATACACTTTTAATTGTAGGCATTATGATTCTAATCCCTAAAAACAGAAGTCTGCAATTAGACATGGTAAAAGTAATAATAATAATAATAAGTAATAGTATTGGGGAAAATATTATATTATAAGTGACATACTAATTCAAGTTAAGGTTTAATTTGATAAGAGGTTTAACTAACTAATGTCTGTATGATATAATGTGATTTTATAAATGTCTGATATATGTTTGTATATTCCTTTGGTATTTTCATATACATACATACATATTATATATATATATATATATATATATATATATATATATATATAATAT
>CM075003.1:20332463-20343225 GCA_037576675.1 Pangasius sanitwongsei
ATGGCACCAGGATGCACTATGGGAAGAAGGCAAGCTGGTAGAGGCAGTGTGATGCTCTGGGCAATGTTCTGCTGGGACACCTTGGGTCCTGCCATTCATGTGGATGTTACTTTGACACATACCACCTACCTAAACATTGTTGCAGACCTTCATGGCTACAGGATTCACTAATAGCAGTGGCCTCTTTCAGCAGGATAATACAACCTGCCACACTGCAAAAATTGTTCAAGAATGGATTGAGGAACATGACAAAGAGATCGAGGTGTTTACTTGGCCTCCAAATTCCCCAGATCTTAATCTGACCAAGCATCTGTGGGATGTGCTGGACAAACAAGTCCGATCCATGGAGGTCCCACCTCGCAACTTACAGGACTTAAAGGAGCTGCTGATAACGTTTGGTGCCAGATACCACAGAACACCTTCAGAGGTCTTGTGGAATCCAAGCCTTGACGGTTTGCAGCTGTTTTGGCAGCACAATGGGGACCTACACAATATTAGGCAGGTGGCATTAATGTTATGGCTGATTGGTGTTTTATATATACATATACATAACCCTGAAAACTATCCCTTTATGCTGTAAGGAATAATTCTGCCTAACCCCAGTGTGACCTCTGTGCACTATTTTGGTATTGTAATAGCAATGCAAACGTGAAAGCAGCTATTAGTGCGAAGAGCAGTTCTTGTTGTGTGGAAACGTCACTGTGCTGTTCAGTTTGTCAAAACAAGTCAGTCATTAATTCTGTGGTTACTGTGCCGCTGCAAAAAACAGGTTGGGCTTGTCTGAATCACAAACACTCTGCTCATGGACAGAAAGCCTCTATTCAACTCAACTCGCCACACTCACTCACTCACACACACCCTATATACCCTGAGTGCACTACCTAGGGTATGAAATAAGCACAGCTTGTGGAAGCTCTGTAGGTATTAACAGTATGTCGGCTAGTTCTGGAAAATTCTAGCTTCTACGACAGTATGGACGTGTCTGGATGTCACGTGTCCAATAAAGCAATTAGGTAGTTAGTTTTTCTTTCAGACAACACAAATGAAAACAGAGAATAAACACGGACTGATAAAACAGAACACCTGTAAACTCATATATCGCTTATTGAAATAAAACCACGCCGAGGTCGAACCGCACCTGAGCTCCTCACACTGACCAGATTTACCTCTTCACTCCTTCAGCAGCGCCTAAGCCCGAAAACGCGCTCCGTTTGCGAAATGTAGCACAATACAACATTCAATACACACTCAACCATCCATTCATTCATTCACTCATGAATTAAATAAAACTCACCCGAAACTGAAGTGCCACGTCCACTAGGCAACTTTTAAATAAAAAAAGATAGGGAGTGTCAACAGCCATACACCTTGCACGTTAGCGTCCTAAGCTTCGTTTGCATAGTAAACAAATGCATTGTGGGAAAAGTAGTCCTAAGAAACCAGTCAGAGTACTGTAGCTGCTGAGAGCAGGCTCTGGTTATGACTCTGATACCCAGACGTCTCTGCGTTATGAACGACTACAGAGTTGCAACACCTGAAACTAAAGGTGGTTTCGGTATCCGTGGGAAAACGTGCTTTATACTCATTCAGGGTTCACAATATCACAATATCATGATAAGCCTTTTCAAGTCTAAAACTCTAGTTTTACTTATCTGAGTTTTCTGTAAAGAGATTAGTTAGAGAGATCAGTTCATTTGTGGATTGCGTATATTGGCAAGAAAAAAAAAAAAAACCTGTTCATGTTTAGTATTGGACAAGAAGCCTGATAAGACAAAGGGACTAATTAAGATAGTAAGTTGATGAATCAGTAGTAATTACACTTGTTACCTGCATATAAGTAGTCATACTAAGTCAATAATAAACAAGTGATTTAGGCTATCTGCAGTAAACCAATAAACTGATTGATTTCCAAGCCAAAATGTAAATGAAGGTAAATATTTTAGTTAGGAGATCATGCACCAGACTGTCTACATACCTCACAACATACAGACAGCTACCAAATCATCATCATCATCATCATCATCATCAACAACAACAACATAAAGTGTATTACACTTCAGCCCCCAGAACAGTCTTTATCAGTCTCTGGAACTGTACTGAGGGATGAACACCATTCCTCCAAAAAGATATTCCCCTCTTGTGTTTCAGTGATGATGATGGAGAGGCTGACTAACACAGGTTCTCTTATACTGTATTTATAGCATATTGTTTACATCATTTTCACACTTATTAAACCATTCAGTGAGCCCTCATGCCCTGTGGAGGGGGACACTGCCATCCTGGGAGAGACTTCTCCTGTCAGGATAGAAATGTTACATCATTGGGTGAAGTTGATCAGTCAGAATAACTCTGGATTAATTTGCAGTGAGCCTTCCCTCGAAATGAGGATAAATGGACACAAACAATGCACGAAAATGGCTCCCACAGCATGACAGAACCACTGGTTTTTCCCCTTTGCCACTATTCTCTCTCTATATACAGTAATGTGCAAAAGCCTTAGGCACATGCAAAGAAATGCCCTAAAGCAAAGATGCCTTCAAAAATAAGGAAACTGTTTTTACATTAAAAAAAAAAAACAGCATAAACAGCAATACATAGCAATAAACTAAACAAAGTCAATATTTGGTGTGACAACCCTTTGTCTTGTTGTTGTTGTTTTTAAATCAGTAGTCTCAGGTATACTTTGTGCAGTTTTATAAGGAAATTAGCTGGCAAGCTTTACTTTTTTTGTGCAAAACCCAACCACCTTCATTATGTTTTTTTTTTTTTTGTCTGAAAAGTGGTCTTTTATTTATTTTTATGTGATTTATTTTTATCTGACATACAAATTTTTTTCCCCCTGTAACATCTAATTTTTTGTTGGCAAAGTAATATTTGGAAATATAAAATGTTTTTGTACTGACTCAGTAATACAGAAGTGGAAAAAAAAAATAATGAGAAAAGAAAATCTATAACAACATTTGTAATAAAAAATAGGCTGACTTAGACTTTCGCACAGTGCTGTATACATAAATCCTGACTGTAATGTATAATCAATGTACAATTGTATAATGTTTAATCTGTAACAACAACAACAAAAAAGCATAATTCACTTTATTCTTTATGTTTAGTTTTGTAAACTATTTAGCTGAGTGTATACTATATCTTTTGAATTGGAACTTGGTCCAATTTGCAGAGTTTTCTCTAACAGTGTCACACTGATCCAGTAATGGATAATAGGCAACACAAAGGATCTTTGTAACAGTTATCTCACTTGAAGCAGATAAGCCTGTTTTTGCAGTGGCAGGTCCTTGAAGCATGCTGAGTTAGTCACTTCAGATTACTTTGAACTGTATAACTGTATAACTTTGAAAATATTTCAAATAAAGAAGACCCGTTTAAAATTCTATATAAAGTTTCAAATAAGGCAGATTCTTTACTTATTTCTGTACAGTCTTTCTAATCTGTTGCTCTTCAACTAAAAGAAATACTAAAACCACTGAAATCAGTTTTGTTGGATTACTGCAACAAATAAGATGAAAATCAAGCACAAGTATCAATATGTAATAAATTATATCATTTTTTAATTTTGTTACATGTGCCACAAAAACAAAAACCTGACAAAGACTGACATCTACTGGCTAACTCTAGTCATGAGCCTGAAACCTATGAATTACATTCCATGCATTAGAACAGAGAAGAATAGAGTAGAATATGGAGTGGAGGCATAGTGGGTTGTTTTGCTACCTTGCAGCTCCAGGTTCAATCCTAAACCTGATTTAGTGTCTGTATGGAGGTTCTGTGGATGTTCTACCCATGTGGGTCTGTGTGGGTTTTCTTTGGGTTCTCTGGTTTCTTGCCACCTCCCAAACACACACGTGGAGTCCTGTGATATATAATGGATATAAAAAGTCTACACACCCTGTTAAAATGGCAGGTTTTTGTGATGTAAAAAAATGAAACCAAGATAAATCATGTCACAACTTTTTCCACCCTCAGTGTGAAATTACAACCTACAAAAATTAAGTGAAAAACAGTCAAAAACATTTTAGGGGAAAATAGGAAAAATAAAAAAGTTATAGTAATCTGGTTGCATAAGTGTGCACACCCCTAAATTAATACATTGTTGAAGCACCTTTTGATTTTATTACATCACTCAGTCTTTCTAGGTAAGAATCCATTAACATGGCACATCTTGACTTGGCAGTATTTTCCCACTCTTTCTTGTAAAAACATTCTAGATTCATCAACTTGTGAGGGCATCTCCTGCACACAGCCCGCTTCAGGTCACTCCACAGGTTTTTAGCTGGAGTCAGGTCTGGGCTCTGGTTAGAGCATTCAAAAACATTGATCTTCTTTTGGTCAAGCCATTCCTTTATTCATTTAGATGTATGCTTTGGGTCGTTGTTGTGCTAAAAGGGGAAATTCCTTTTCATCTTCAGCTTACTAGCAGACTCCTGAATGTTGTGCACTAAAATCCACTGGTATTTGTAGCTATTCATGATTCCCTCCACCTTGATAAAAGCCCCAAGTTCTGGCTGAAGAAAAGCAGCCCTAAAGCATGATGCTGCCACCACCATGTTTCACCATGGGTATGGTGTTCTTTTGGTGATGTGCTTTTTTTTTTTTTTTGAAGTTTTTGTTTTGTCCTTTTAGGAGGGATGTCCTGTTCTTGGTAATGTCACTGTGGTGCTCCATTTTCTCCAGTTGTTGTTGATGGCTTTTAGGTGCTCCATGGTACATCTAATGTTTTGGAAATTCTCTGTACCCTTCTCCTGATCGAAACCTTTTGACAGTGGGACCCTGTACAGGCCTTGTAAGCTCTTTGCAGACCATGGCTTCAGAAGTCAGATGAAACCAAGAAGACAAGTCAATAAAATCCTACAGAAATAGCTGGTCTTTATTTGAGGGTTGATCATAATTTCACTGATGACAGCTGTGTGATAATTACTTTTGAATGATAATTACTTTTGGACATAAGATTGAATGTGATTGGTTCATTCTGAATACAACCACATCCCCAATTATAAAAAAGTGTGCACACTTATGCAGGCAGGTTGTTGTATATATATATGTGTGTGTGTGTGTTTTTTTTCCTAAAATGTTTCTGGTTGTTTTTCACTTAATTTTTATATGTTGTAATTTCCAATCCCACACTGAGGGTGGAAAAAGTTCTGACATGATTTATTTTGGTTTAATTTCTTTAAATCACAAAAACCTGCCATTTTAACAGGGGTGTATAGACTTTTTATATCCACTGTATCCCATCCAGGGCATATCCAGGCTCTGCATTCATGACAACCATGATTAGTATAATGTGGTTACTGAAAGTGAGTAAGTATGAGAATAGAATAGAATAGAATCTTTATTTGAAAAGGAATACTGGATCAGTGCACACTTTCAGAAAAAAAGGGTACTAAAAGATTCCTTGTTGCTGGAGTGGTACCCTCAAACATGCACCTTTTTTTGTACCATTATTATTATGTAGAACTATCTTTCACTTAGAAAGGTGTACTTTTATAGCTGTACTCTATAAACTAATTATGGTCCAATGATGTACCTTAAAGCTTTTCTAAAGGTACGTTACATCTACTATGTCTATTTCCAGGTGAAACATACATATTAAGGATATCAAAGATAAGGTTCCCACCCCAGTCACAAGGAAAGCTATATTTTATTACCATTTTTGAGCCCTAAGAATAATTAGGGTTTAGTTTAGGACAGGACAGTAGCACTGGTGCCAGGCTCACCCTTATTAATTCATGCCACTCCTCAATGCTTGTCACATTTTGTCCTGATACTAATCAGATTTCAAAGTGAGATATGAAAAAGTTGAGTTACTGAACATCATTGAGGAACTGATGCCTGGATTCTGTAGTTGGTGTGTCAGAGGGCAAATAGCTACTGCATTTATACAGTTATGTTCTGTTCACAGAAGGAAAAAAAGTTTTTTCCCCTCTTCTGTGATGAGTACCTATTAATTGTCATTAATCATTATATTTTTTGATCCAGTCTGCATTGAAAGTAAACTGTTATTGTGAATATTTAATATATAGAAAAGAATTTTACTGAATTCAGTTTCAGATCCACTGGAATATCAAATAAATAAGCGTTTCTTTGGGAATAATCTGGAAAAATTATAACTCACACTAAGACTGAACAAATGGCCCATTTTTTGTACTACCCTAAAAATTTTTTTTTACCACTGCTACATTTGTACACAGTGGATATAGAAATTATAGACACCCCTGTTAAAATAGCAGAGTTTTGTGATATAAAAAATGAAACTAAGTAAATCATATCAGATCTTTTTGCACTTTTAATGGGATATAGCAACCAATAAAATTCAAGTGAAAGACAAACAGAAATGGTTAAGGGAAAAATCATATCACATTTAAACTCATGTTCAGACGTAATTATCACTGAAGTGATTCTGATTGATTAGTCTCTCTTATTCTTCACATGTCTGTGTTGTGGGTAGGGTGGCAGGATGGAAGCCCTTTCTCACAAAAAAAAAAAAAAGAAAAGAAAAAAAACACCAAGCCCACCTAAATCCCCCCAAACCATGTGGCAAAATGTGTTACGGTCTGATGAGACCAAGGTACTTTTTGGGCAAAATTCTAACATGTCCAAAGAACACAATACTCATGTTGAAGCATGGTGGTGGTGGTAGCATCATGCCATAGGGCTGCTTCTCTTCAGCTGGGACTGGGGTTCTAGTTAAGTTAGAGGGAATCATGGATAGTTGGTTGCTGTGCCACATTAATTCTGAAAAAATATTTATCTTGATTTATCTTGGTTTAATTTTTTACATCACAAAAACAGGGCTGTGGATTTTTATATCCACTGTGTACCTAAAACATGTTTTACAGGTTGGCTATTGTACATTGTAATGCATATTATTATGCCTGACTGTAATGTAATCACAGACTCCACATATATGCTCACCGGCTACTTTAATAGGAACACCTGTACACCTGCTCATTCATACAATTATCAGACAGGGATTTTCACATTGCCTGGTCTTCAACTACCCAGTTTAATTGAACCTGTGCCCACTGTAGCCTCAGATTTCTGTTCCTGTATATAGGTGTTCCTATTAAAGTGGCTGGTGCATGTATATGATTATCCATTTATTCTCCCACATATGAAAAGCGACAATTATCTATATATTGTAAATATATTTATACAATATATTATACAACATGTCTTCTCAGGAATACCTTTTTAGTTTGTTATTGTAAATGTCATTTGTGTTAAATTATTATAATGATTATTATTATGACTTTTCTGTTTACACTTAAACCACAACTGATCAAATGGTGCCACTAAATATAAAGAACTATTGGACAGTAATTATCACTGAGCCTGCCCTTTACAACCATGTGATACACCTTTCATACCTCATCAACAGATATCAAGAAATCATATTGTTGGAGCAACATGTTCTCCTTGTGTCCATATGGGTGTCCTTTGGGTTCGCTGGTTTCCTCGCACCTCCCAAAACATGCATGTACTATATGGATTCGTGTGAATAAGTGTGTATGTGAGTACAAGGTGCACTGTGATTGACTTTTGTTTCATCCAGGGTGTATAGGCTCCGGATTCTTTTCGGGGGGGAAAAGTATGACTAGGAGGACATCATTTTATTTATTTCAGTATGTGATCTCATGAAATACGAACATTACTTGTTTGGCTCCCCACCCAGTGTTCACATTTTGCCCAAATTACACCTTAGTTACATTAATGCACAGCAATTTTGTCATTACATAGACACTACACAGACTCTGCTCTACATCTTCTACACTCTAAAAGGTGATTATAGCATTATGTTACTTTATAATATTGATATTCTCCTTATTATTAGCAATGCATGTGGTAGTAGGGGATCGGCAGGATTGTTTTGTTACCTAAACTCAAATAAATATTAAATTCCGTAAGACGTCATTGAATAGCATGTCTATTTGATTGTACTTAATTTAACATCATAGTTTTTGACAGTTTTACATTAATTCAATGAGAATGCAAATTTTTAAAGCCAATTTTAAAGTGTGCTCAGAGATGTCAAGTTAATTGCTCAGTATGAATTACATATTACATATTTCAGATTGACAACTGATGAATTGTTAAAGGCTGACACTACAAACACTATTCACGTTGCAGTAAATTAGATGTGAGTGTGCCAAGCTAGTGCAAGTTCAGACTGGTTGTACAAGGTTCACCTGAGTTTATTTGTGACAAGATATTTCCAGGTAGATCTTAATTTGAAAACAAAGGCTACACCTTCAGCATGTGAGAATGGTTGCACAAAGGTTACCCAGAGCCAGAATGCTGAGGTGCTCTATAGTATTAGACGCATGAGAAAATATTTCATCCTTTTCTGACACATCTGCACAAAGAGTTAACACCAGGTGAGGGTACTGATGAAAGAGATTTTGAAGTTGACTAGGCCAAAGGCAGCAGACTTCTTATTTCCTTGAAGTAGATTTAGTTTTGACACAAGAATGAGGGAGAGTTACATACCTTATCTATCTTTATTCATGATTATACCAATACAAATGTCACAATTTTTAAAAAATGCTGCAAAACCTTTTCTTCAGTAGCAAGTTATATATTAACAGTTATGAACTGACTATGAAAAAATTTCTCTGTATGCCAAAGACCCTGGCACAGAGGCACAGTCATTTAAAAGTGCTTTATTATTTTCATTTTCAAGCTGCACAACTGCGCACATCTTATTCTTTTAGTGTTACATGTCGGCTTTAATCTTAGCTAAAACTGAAACTTACCTCTGCACACAGTAACTCATATGTAACCCTGAAGCACTGTTACGAATATGTAGAATATTTTTGGTGATTTGATGAAGAGTTAAGAGAAAATCAGCATTCTGATCTACACAGATCACTGTCAAACATGCCACTCATCTCAACCTCAGCCAAAGTAGTACAAGAGGTCAACTTTGTTCATATGGTACACCTTTGTCCCATAGTTGACTGCCAAAATTGGCATTAATATCTGGGATCAGAATACCCAATATAAACAGATACCAAATGCTAAACTAACACTCAGCAATATACCTAGTCTGTTTATGTACTAAAAAGTTCATACCTAAAATACAATAAATATTCTATAAAATGCATCTCAGTTGATAAACTAGTAGATCAGTTAATACAAAGTATGTACGGGATCTCATTGTCGAAAGGTATTGATCAGAAGAGGGGTACAACAGAATTTCAAGAATAATAGATGTACCATGATGTACTGGAACACCGTGAAGACCATCATCTACAAGTGGAGAAAATGGGGCACCACAGTGACATTGTATGGACTGTTTATATCCACTGTATGATATTACTCAGTACAACCAATCAGCAAAAACATAAATTATTCATTATGCAATTTATTAACAAATGGTTTAAATATGTAAGTAAAATGTAAAAAAGTAATTCTATATGAAACAGAATATGTATGTCTTCCTTCAGTGACTTGCTTCAGATCACACTACAGAATTTCATTAGTACTAAACTAACTTCTGTTGCTTTGTTGCCACATCTTTAAAAATTGTGCCATGTGGTGTTTCACTGATATTTAAACACACACACACACAAATGATGAAATGAGAAAGAATAATACTTAATTTCTTCAATAGCTGCCTCACTGTGGACTCATAAAGGCCTTTAGTAATTTATCATGATCCTCTTTTCCATAGTTTTACACACATTTTCTGTGAATGACAGTGATTTGTTTAATAATTATATAGCAACATATAATGTGTGTTGTTTGTTTTTATTTATATAGTTAGTTATACAACTTAGGTTACACAACCTGTCAGTCATTAAGTTGGCTAATAGAAATAGCAAGCATGAAGATTAACTTCAATGTTCTATACAAGATCATGAATCACACATTTTTTACCTTGTGCCATCTGACACAGTTCTGGGGGTGTGTCCCTTGGGTGTTGACGTACCACAGATGCATATCTTCAAGGAGTCAAAAGAAACACTCACGACCTTTACAGAGTTCATTAACTCTCTTAGATCACATCACAGGGTAAGTTTTTAAAGTGTAATTTTCATTTTTGTTGTGACAATATTACTACTACTACTACTACTACTACTACTACTAAGTTAGGCTATAACTGTGATGCTCTTATTTGTTGCACCATATTTGCACCATTTTTGCAGCTACATGAATATGTTTAATTGATTCGTAACTATTTAATTATTGATCTATTTAAAATCTCTGGTCTTAAGAGGAAATTCAAGCTCATGAAAAGCTATATATATTGATAAATGAAGTTCTTATTAGATGAAGACTATTGTCTGTACAATTAAATGTTGTAGAGGGAATACATTGGCATAAAAAAATATTGGTGGCAAAATTCAAATAGTAATATGTAAAATAGGAATGTATTCCTATAAATACATTTAAAATCTGCAGTTCTATATGCAAATTTAGCTTATAATGAAAATTGATTAATGACATTTGCATATGCCTATAGTAGTATAGTTCAGTTACAAGTAGATTTGGTCATTTTATTTATTTTTAAAATAAAGCGATTTTTTTTTTTCAAATTCAAATGCTGGGAAATTAAAATATATTTTCTGAACTGCATGTGCATGTTTCATGTCAGTCCTAAAAGGGTGTCACAAAGAGAATTATTAAGAACCCTTTATTTGTCATATACTGTACATTACAATGCAGTCAGTCAGTCAGTCAGTCATATTTATTTATAAAGCACATTTAAAAACAACAGCTGTTGGCCAAAGTGCTGTACAAAATT
>CM075003.1:20343325-20367701 GCA_037576675.1 Pangasius sanitwongsei
ACGATATTTAACTGGGAGCCAGTGGAGAGAGATCAACACTGGTGAAATATGTTCCCTCTTCCTTGTTCCGGTTAACAGTCTAGCAGCAGCGAATGCAGTGAAATTAATTTCTTCACATGTCTCAGCTAGTTAGGAAGCTGAGGTCAGAGTGCAGGGTCAGCCATGGTACAGTGCCCTTGATCAAGGGCCCGACAGTGGCAGCTTTGCAGTGCTGGGGCTTGAACCCCCCAACCTTCTGATCAGTAACCCAGAGCCTTAACCACTGAGCCATTTCCTTTATACATTTTTGCATTATTTTATACAAGAAGCAATTTAAATTTCATATAGATAGGACAATTCGTATCTAATATTCATATATTTTCCACATATTTGGCCCATTAACACTCAATTTGAATGTTGGAGTGCTGTTATAAGAAAATAATCAAGGACAGGGTGGTGTGATGTGGCCCAAAGTGAAGTTATTAGTTATTATTTAACAATAACAGCATGTCCTAATGGACAGCATGTCCTATTCCTCTTATACCATAAAAATATGCCTGTGATTGCAATTTTTAGCAATTAATTAATGATGTATTTAACTGATGTTTTTTATTCCTCTTATACCACAAAAAATGCCCGTGATTGCAACTTTTAGTAATTAATTAAAGACTATAACTATAAACTTTGAAATAGTTTATAATTACGTTTCATGTTGAGGAACAGTTAAGTCCTCATATCACTTATGTTACAGCAGCCATAAACACTAGTGTCTCTTTTTTCTCTCTTTTGAAGTTAAGAAGACAAAAAAAGGTTGTTCTTATATTATTAACACATACATTTTGTCATATAAATAGTCCATTTAAAAATCTTGCATTGGCAGTTCAAAAGTATGCAAATTCTGCGGGAAAACCTTGAAGCTGGCAGCAATGACTACCATGCCTTTTCTTTGGCGGCGAACAAAATCACGTGCAAAACTGCCTGCCGCTAACTGACTAGTCCACTGAACAGAATAATATACAGTATAGTCAGTCGCACTTCCCATTTCTCCAACATTTTCTTGCTGATGCCACTTTTTTGCCTTCCTCAAATGCATGTTTATAAAGGGGACACACTGTTTGTGTGTTGCTACATGAATGGAACTGTGCATTTAACCTCTGATGTTTTTCGCGCCGTAGCACCTGCCTGTTTGTGTGAAAAATCTTACAAAACTCAGTCCATCTGGCCCTAATTGTTTCTTCTTTGCAACACATTTTAGAGAATCTGATGTTTAAATACAACACAAAATACACAAATAAAATATATTTTTCTTGTATTTAATAACATATGACATAACATATACATTTCAAGTTAAAAACTCAGTTTAAAAACATTTTTGAGGAATTGCAAAAAATGCAGCATTCCACTAAGGTCTGAAGTTAGACTGAAAATCAGGAATTACCTGATTTTTTTTTTTTGTGAAAAACCAGCCACTGCAGCATTCTAATAAATTCTAATAAACACACACTGAAAATCAAAATTTCTTGTTTTTTTGTCTGATTTCTTGTTTAAACCTATTTTGTCTGTTTTCACTCTACCATATGATTTTTTTTTTTTTTTTTAAATAACCCTTGTTCATTAACACTAAATCACATTACATGCATTACTCTGCAGAAACGTTTACTTATATCACATCTATACTCACACAGTAAAAGTTTTAGCTGATTTTCATTACTGTATAAGGTTGAAATAACATGTCCGACATCTTGTTCTATAAGCTTTTTCAGTTAATTTTATAGCTTGACCATGTTTTCCAGTCTGTGAACTAACTTTGCATGAAATTAAAAGAACACAATAAACAGAAATTTGGAAGAAAAAAAAAAAAAGCTCAGATAATACCAACAGATTGTATAACAGAAAAAGCTTGAAGGACCAGCTCAGAATGCTTAAGATAAAATGCCTAGCTTAACAGCATGGAAACAGATTAACAATCAATAAAAAATCACAATCTGCTTTAACAGATTAACAGTGATATTGCTGTGTTAATGCATTATTTCATTAAAAAAAATAGCAGCACTTATTTTTTGAACTGTTATTAACTTCTTCAAGGAAGACATAAATACCATCGTGCAACAATGAAAGAGGAACAGAATGCAGAGCCCCAACCAGACCAACAGGGTATGTTCATTCCACTCCCAGTTTTCATGCACACTGCATGAATCATAATTTATATAAAAATGACTTGCTCCAGTCATACATGTCCCATTAGACTGTACTATCTGGTTTAAAAGAACACACCATTTTTCTTCTCAGAAGTAACTCCTGTGGGTCATCTCAACTTGGCCTTCACACAAGACGAGAAACCCCAGAATGAGAACCCAGAGAATCTTCCAGAGGAGGACTCCAAATCCAAATCAAAGACCAAGAAGTAAATCAGGAGGTTATTCTTCTTGTACAAAATGAATATCGTAATTGAGTTAGCACTCATATTCATTATTACCTTGTTATAATAGGATGAAGAAAAAAAAGTCTGATAAGCCAAAAGAACCGATAAAAACAGTCGGGCTTTTCCAGCTGGTAAGGAAATGTTTGCCTGATCTGGTTTTGGTTTTGCAAGCCACAGATATACAAATATCACTGAATTTTATTAAATGTCACATTAAAATGTTTATTACTGCCAGGGTTCTTTTGTTATTACAGTTTCGTTATGCCACCTGTCCAGAGATCTTCCTGATGCTGATTGCTCTTCTGTGTGCTGCTGCTCATGGTGCTGCACTGCCCATAATGTGTATTGTGTTTGGACAGATGACTGACAGCTTTGTACTAAGTGGACAAGAGTTCAACTTTACAGGTATGTAAGATGCACATTGTACCCACATTGGAAAGGTGGTTCAGCAGTCTATGTCAGTCCTCAACAGTCTGGAACCACTTACCAACAAGCAGATGATTTATCCCTTATGCCAACATTGGCATTTACAGATGTGTGACAAAATAAAAGAAAAACAGATTATATTGTGTATTGCACAACCTGTTTGCACAATCAAGAATTTATATCTACAGATGGGTGACAAAAGAAAATTTTGTGATTCTGTCATGCTGTGGGACATTTTGCTGCATGGTTTGGATATATTTGTCCTCTCAGAGAGAAGCATCAGTGCAAATCAATACAAAGCTGATCACTTTTTTCCTATAATGAAACATTTCTATCCTAATGGGAGTGGCCTTTTCTAAGATGACAGGGTCTCCATCCAGAAGGCACGAAGGCTCACTGAATGTTTTGATCAGTGTAAAAATGATATAAATCATAAACTATGGCTTTCACAGTCACCTCATCTCAACCCAACTGAAAACCTATGAGAGATTTTGGAACAGCATGTTAAACAGCGCTCTCCATCACCATCATAAAAACACCAGTTGAGGGTATATGATTTAGAAGCATGGTGTTCATCCTCCAGCATAGTTCCAGAGACTTGTATCTATGCCAATCATTGAAGCTATTATGGTAACTCATGGAGGCCCAACACCTTACTAAAACACTTCATGCTGTTTTTTTTTTTTTTTTTTAATTTTCACCTATCTGTATGTCCTTGTCATGTACCTCCAGTGTTATTAATAACTGTCAGATTCCATACTCCTGAATACTGTCAGTGCACATTTGTAACATCAAATTATACAGTCATCACAGGAGTTGCTTACCCTTTGCACGACACTTTACAGGAAACTTCACCTTTAACTTCACACTGAATCCCTCAGAGTGTGTTACAATACCAGGAATTGCCATTGAAGCAGCAATGACAAGGTGAATTGCATTCATTTACCTTCTAGTTTCTCATTTTCTTGACAAGACATTGACTTTCAACAATTTCTTAATACTGTCAGCCACAAATTCTCTTTTGTTGAAACTGCAGAAGTGCACATCTTTTCTTCTTAAATCACACACAGAAATGCTTATTACTTTGTTGCCATTGGGGCTGGCGTCTTGCTCGTTGGAACAATCCAAATCACGCTATTCGTACTGACAGCCACTAGACAGACCAAGAGGATCAGAGAGAAGTATTTCCATGCGATCCTCCATCAGCCGATGGCATGGTTCGACATGCATCCCATTGGAGAACTTAACATTAGACTAACAGAGTAGGTTATAATCAAGCCCACTATTCATAAACAATGTTGTTTCACACTGTGTTTAACATTTTTAAAACATTTAGAATTATTGCTTGTTAATGTAACTGCTCTCTCATCAATGTGACTCTTCTCTTTTTGACCATGACAGTGATATGAACACAGTCAATGATGGCCTGGGAGACAAGATCAGTATATTTGTGCAGTTCCTCTGCAGATTTATTACAGGATTAGTTATTGGATTTATTTTCGGCTGGAAGCTGACCCTGGTCATTTTGGCAGTGAGTCCACTGCTGGCAGGTTCAGCTGCTGCATGGTCTAAAGTATGTGAAGTTTGCTACTGGAAAATATTAGGAATCATAGAACATTTTTGTTCATTATGTTGTATGTTCATTATTTTGCCATTTAGAAATGGTGCATGGCACTAAACATTGGAATGCTAATATTATATTTTTATATTTTAATAACTGTTTATAAGGTGTGCTGATTTCACTAACATAATGACAGTATATAATTATTATCTATCATAATCATGATTTCTTCCCACATAGATTCTTGCCACTCTTACCAGTAAAGAGCTGTCAGCCTATGCTAAAGCAGGAGCTGTGGCTGAGGAGATACTTGTGGCCATTAGGACAGTTGTTGCATTCAATGGCCAAAAGAAAGCTCTGCAAAAGTAAGAATCTGTTGCATATCCTCCAGTGTTCAAAGGTCAGTGTATTTAAAAGCTGAAAAAGTATTCTTTTCAAAATTTCAATTAAAGACAACCTTCTGAATTTTAGGTATGAAGTGAACTTGGTAGAGGCAAAGAACTTTGGAGTGAAGAAAGCTATTACCACAAATGTGTCATTGGGGCTAACACAGTTCTTCATATTAGGAACATATGCACTGGCGTTTTGGTATGGCACAAAGCTCTCTGTGGATGAACCAGAAAATTACTCCATTGGAAGAGTCCTCACTGTGGGTTTGGATTGTGTCACAGCATGTATCAGCCATTTCTGCTTTACAGTGTTAAACATGGCACCTTGTATGTTTATCTTGTGTAAAAATGGTTTCTGTCTGTAGGTCTTCTTCTCAGTGATGATTGGTGCATTCTCTCTGGGGCAGGGAGCTCCCAACTTGGAGAGTATTGCTAAAGCCCGTGGTGCTGCATATCCCATCTACAGCACAATCGATATGGTAATGACTTGCTCTTTTTTCTTCTTGAAACCTTTTAATAATTAGTTGTTATATTATATGATCAGCTATGTAAGAATAAATAATTCTGTGTTATTTAATTATTCAATTGTATAAATAATACAATTGTGTATCAGTGTACAACAATATGAGACTTGCTTAGTTGTTCATCTGCTGTCATAGCCTCGTCCCATTGACAGCAGTTCAAAGGAAGGCTACAAACCAGACAGTGTGAAAGGTGACATTGAATTCAAAAACATTCATTTCAGTTACCCTTCCAGAAAGGATGTGAAGGTAATCAGTGTGACATTTAATAGCTTTCTTATTGAAAAGAGGAGCACAATTATTCTTCTTTACATGTATATTCTGTCCTGTCCTAGATCCTGCAGGGAATGAGCCTGAAAGTACCCCATGGAAAGACAATTGCTCTGGTGGGGGCCAGCGGTTGTGGGAAGAGCACTACGATTCAACTTCTGCAACGGTTTTATGATCCAGATCAAGGAGAGGTAAGCATGCTGAAATCAGGGTGCTACTGACTAAAATGGTCTCTTGGAAATTGAGTATTTAGGCCTCTGTGGTTGGTTACTTGTTTGATAAATTGATCTGATTAGGGCATCCATGCTTGCAGGTGACCTTGGATGGTCGAGATATCCGCACTCTAAATGTGCATTGGCTGAGAGAAAACATGGGCATTGTGAGCCAGGAGCCTGTACTCTTTGGCACCACCATTGCTGAGAACATTCGCTATGGTCGTGAGGATGCCACTGATGAGGACATTGAACGGGCTGTGAGAGAGGCCAACGCCTATGAATTCATCTCCAGACTACCAGAGGTAAGAGTTGTGGATTTCTTACTCTATGACCAAAATTACATATAGTGTTATATCAGAAGGCGTCAAAACCTGGTACTTACATATTATTATGTATTGCAAAATAAATATTACTTGAGAGGCCTCTGTGTTCTGTTTCAAGACTTAGACACAGAACAGGTAGCTAGAACTTTATACAGGCCACGAGATTATGAATAATTAATCAAGTTTCAATTGAAGACCACATAAATGTTTGACTTGATTTTCTGAGGCAGAAGCTGAACACCATGGTGGGAGAGCGTGGGGCTCAACTGAGTGGTGGGCAGAAGCAAAGGATTGCCATCGCTCGTGCTTTGGTCAAAAACCCCAAAATCCTCTTGTTGGATGAAGCTACATCAGCCTTGGACACACAGAGTGAAGCTATTGTCCAGGCTGCTTTAGATAAGGTAAGACAAATACAAGTACTCCCAAAGCACCACATACCACTTAGATAGATGGTTATGCATATAAATGATTCATGTTAGGTTATTGCGATTTTTGATTTCCTGAATACATGATAGAGAAATAGCCGAGGCACAACTTATCAGCTTATGTTGCTTTCTAGGCAAGAGCAGGCCGTACCACCATAGTGATTGCTCACCGGCTGTCCACAATCCGTTCTGCTGATATAATTGCTGGCTTCAAAGATGGTCAAGTGGTGGAGCACGGCACTCACAAGGAGCTCATGAGCAAGAAAGGAGTCTATTACTCTCTTGTCACACAACAGGTACTCTTGCAGCTACCCCTCAACAGTCTGATTAGACAGTTGTTGCATAAGTGTAATCAATGTAAAGGAAACTGTGTCCTTTATTGTCTCTGAACTTTTGTATTTATCTATGGTATAGTCACATGGGAGTCCAGAAGATGACAATGATGATGATGATGATGATGATGAGGGAGAAACATATGAGGAATCATCCGACAATCCTGACGACCTGATGGAAGTTACAATAGAAAATGGCGGATTTGAGAGAAATTCAATAAGACGTAGCATAAGTCTTCAAAGGAGATCATCAAAAAGGAAGTCAAAGCAGAAAAAGAAGTCAAAAAAGTCAAAATCTAAGAAGGAGAAGAAGGTACAATGTATACAACAATAGCCTTGAATGTTTAGATGGTAAAGTACTACAAAGAAATCTCATGGTTAAACCACAGAGTTTGTGTCATGCACCTGTTTATTTTTCAATATTGTTGTACAGATACAGCCATCAAAATGAAATTACTGGATGAATGACTACATAATAACTTTAAATATAATCTAACCATACAACTGCAGTTTTATTATTAATTATATTCAACTCTTTAACAGGAGAAAGAAAAGGTTACAGATGTCCCTTTCACCAGGATTCTGGCTCTGAACAAACCTGAGTGGCCCTACCTGATGGTGGGTGTACTGGCCAGCTTTGTGGGAGGAGCTGTCTACCCTTGTGTGGCTATCCTCTTTGCCAAAATCATTGGTGTGAGTAGCTGTCTTTCCTTGTGTTTACTACTTGTCAAACAGATTTGTTCTTTGTATGCATGTGACTCACACATAGTGAGTAGACTGGTCCAAGGGCACATTTTTCCCTTTTAAATTGTAGCTTTGGCTGCAAACATTTAAAAAAAATTTTTTTTTTTCAATTTTTCATAAACTTGGTTTGTGTGTAGGTATTTGCTGAGAGTGACCCTGAAGTGAAGCGACAGAAGACTCTGATGTTCTCTCTTCTGTTTCTCCTCCTTGGAGCCATATCATTTCTCACCCATTTCTTTCAGGTGCACTTGAATGAATACCATCTCTCAAGCAACCCAATTCATTATTTCAAACTTGATGTATTCTCCTGTTTTTACTTACTATTCACATTTGAAGTCACTATTTCCAGGGCTATATGTTTGGCAAGTCTGGAGAAATTTTAACCATGAGGCTGAGGAGTCAGGCATTTAAAGCCATTTTGAGACAGGTATGCCAACACTTTACTGCACTGTATTAAATATTACTAGAAGACAAAATGATACAATTGATCTTTGTCATACTCAAATTTAGTGAGAAGGCTACTTGATCTCCCTTGCTAACTTGTTGGGATTTTTGTAGGAGATTGGCTGGTTTGATGACCACAACAATGCAGTGGGAGTTCTAACCACTAAACTAGCAACAGATGCGTCATTGGTTAAAGGGGTAAGTGATTCGCCATCATAAGGGCCCATGATTAAGTCTTTATAAGTCCTGACCTATTATTCAGTTAAAATACCACTTAAAATGTGCTATTCAGTATCTACTATGAATTAATGAGTACCTACAGTAAAACTAACAGGAAAGATGTTATTAGGTGATAATATTAAGTGATGAATGTAAGTTTGGACTCACCGGGCTCTGGGAGTTGAGGGATCAATTAATGCAAGTTTTTTTGTTTTGTTTTGTTTGTTTTTTGCAACCAGTTTCACAGTTGAACACTTGTATAGTTGTACAGGCATTTATTTGCTGTGCTGCCAAACTGTCACATCTGCTTGGTATCACAACATTAGTTTTGAGAACACTTTCATCAAGGATATCTCATATGTTTTAAAAGATGTCATATTGCTTTTATTTATTAGCATGACTCTAAGTCAAAATATGCTCACTCTCTCAATTCTTTTTCTCTTAATTTCTTTCTCAGGCATCAGGATCTAGACTGGGCTTGACCACTGCGACTATTTGTTCCCTAGGCATTGCTGTGATCATAGCCTTCATTTACTGCTGGCAACTTACCCTTCTTATCCTTTCCTGTGTGCCATTCCTCATTGGGTCCCATTTCATCCAGATGAGATCTCTGGGAGGTCATGCTTCCAAAGATCAGCATGCACTAGAGATGTCTGGCAAGGTATATTATTATATTACTATAAGACTACTAACATGAATTGAGGACAATTTAAATAGATAAATCAATCAGTTAATTCAAGTTTTCACACTACTAATTGGACTATGGTTCTTTTTTGCCCCTTAGCAGACATTGCAACTTTCACAATGAAGTGTCTATGTTAGGATTTTGCATTATCCTTCTGTTGGAATCTTATTTTTGTAACACATGAATGCAACCTTTTTACCTCCAAGCAAACAGAATTTAAAGGGCCACACCTTGTATGGTGAGGTTTTTTTATTGGTCAGGAAAATATGGCACTGTAAATAAACCACCACTTTATCCTAATGCTTATGTTCCACAGATATCCACAGAAGCTGTCGAAAACTTCAAGACTGTTGTTGCATTGACAAAAGAAGATGTCTTCTTCCGCAAGTTTAATGACAGCCTCAGTGAACCATATCGGTACATCTTAGTTATAGTACTCATTTTCTCAAAGCATTTATTTACAGAACAAAGGAAAGAACAAATTTGACTCTTTTGATCTATACAGACAGGTGACAAATTAAAAAGAAAAAAAAATACACACAGTGTCTTAGTAAGGTGTTGGGTCAACACAAGCCACGAGAACAGTTTCATTGTGCCTTGGCATAAATACAAGTCTCTGGAACTGTACTGGAGGGATGAACACAATGCTTCCCAAAGATATCCTCTCAATTATGTTGATGATGGTAGTGAAGGTCCAAAATGAACCAACAGGCTGGTCCAAAATCTCCCACAGGTGTTCAGTTGAATTGAAATCTGGGGTCTGTGAACATCATAGCATATGATTTACATAATTTTTAAACTCATTAAACCATTCAGTGAGTCCTTGTGCACTGTGGTTTGGGGACATCCTCTAAGAAACCACTCCCATCAGGACGGAAATGTTTCATTACAGGATAAAGGTGAACAGTCAGAATAATTTTGTAGTGATTTGCAGTGATGCTTCCCTCTCAGGGAACAAGTGGACCCAACCCATGCCAGCAAAATGGCACTCACAGCAAAACAGAGACACCAGTTTTTGCTTTAATGTGTCACAAGTCTGTATTTGATAAACATTCAATGTCTGATTTTACAAATGTCTTATTTTACTTTTTTTATTTTTATTTTTTTTTTTAGGTCTGCCTTATGTAAAGCATCCATCTACGGACTCACCTTTGGCCTTTCTCAAGCAATTCCTTACATGGTTAATGCTGCAGTCTTCCGTTTTGGTTCCTGGCTGATTGCACATTGCTACACTGAATATGAGAAGGTTTTCCTGTAAGCACAATTTGGAAACTGTTTCATATCAGCTAGACTTTTGGTGCTACAGCCTTCACAGAGAACACTGATTATCAATTTTTTCATCAGGGTGTTTTCTGTTATTGTCTTTGCTGCCATGAGTATTGGCCAGTCCTCATCATTTGCCCCAGACTTTGCCAAAGCTAAAGCTGCAGCTGGGAGAATCTTAGACTTACTTGCGAAAATACCGGAGATTGACATCTACAGTGAGGCAGGAGACAAACCAGTAAGTGATATATCTCTTGGCTTTGGCCTTTGACTCACTAGTAGGATCCAAACCCCATTATATCCTTTATTATATTACTTTATTAGAGCATTAGCAGCTCAGAGCTGCTGCTGTATAGTCTTTATATATGTTATGATTAAGAGTTCCTGCTCTTCTTTCAGACAAATTTTAAGGGAGACATAGAGTTCTGTGATGTACACTTCTCATACCCATCACGTCCAAACATAAAGATTCTGCAAGGCCTAAATGTATCAGTGACTCCAGGACAGACGTTGGCACTGGTGGGAGGCAGTGGCTGTGGAAAAAGCACTTCAGTCCAGCTGTTGGAACGGTTCTACAACACTGCCAGTGGCCATGTGGTGCGTTAGGATCACAGAAGCACTTTTGTAATGTTTACTCTCAGAATTACTCAGCCAGTCATATCAGCTAGTGTATGTCTGTGTAATCTAATACATATGACTATTTCTGACAAAAAGATACTATATGCTGTTAAACTGCTTGCTGTATTGCTTACTGCATTTTCTTGCTCAGTTAATGGACGGGGTGGACACAAAGAAATTGAACCTTGCTTGGCTACGCTCTCAGCTGGGTCTGGTCTCTCAGGAACCCATCCTGTTTGATTGCACCATTGCTGAGAACATCCAGTATGGAGACAACAACCGCGTGGTCAGCCAGGCAGAGATTGAGGAGGCTGCTAAGAAGGCTAATATCCATGACTTTATTCTTGGCCTGCCAGAGGTAAATATTAATTTAGGCATCATTTTACCAGTACATGTTTTTTTAATTAGTTAATTTAGGATTAGTGTTCATTCAAGAGAGAATGTGTGTGCCTGTATATGTGTGGGCATTTATATCAATAATGTTCAAAAAGACCTGGCACTTAAAGAAGTTTCACCTCCTGAAGATTTAACCCTAGATTGATCTTATTTCATCAAGAAATGTATGGAAGATTCAACTGCCACTATAGGAGTGGTTATTTAGCTATCTAATTAGCATGAACATAGGTGTCAAACTCAAGGCCCAGGGGTCAAATATGGCCTGCTGTCTCATTTCATTTGGCCTGCATGAATTCTAAAAGCTATTATTACTATATAGTACTACATACTATATACTGCTCAGTATTTTTTACAGTAAACCAGTAATATCTAAAATTCGCAGCAGACCCATAGAGTAGCAACCTTGCGCCTTCTACCTGGCCCAATGTACAGACATGCATTCTCGCATCTCAAAGTGCCAAAACACTTGTTAACACACACACACAAAATACATACAGTACTGTATAAAAGCCTTAGGCACATGAAAAGAAATGTTGTGGAGTAAAGATGCCTTCAAAAATAATGAAACTATATGTTTCTACATTAAAAAATACTACATAGAGCAGTAAACAGTAATAAATGAAACAAAGTCGGTGTTGACCCTTTGCTTTAAAAAAAAAGTAGTCTCAGGTACAATTTGTGCAGTTTTATAATGAAATGAGCTGTAAGTTTTACTGAGCATCTTGCAGAACCAGCCACAGTTCTTCTGGAGACTTTGTCACACTTGCTTTTTATTTCTGCAGCAAAACCCAGCAGCCTGTTTTTTTCTGGTCTCTTATGTGGTCTCTTATGTAATATGCTGCCTTCTTTACGGACATACAAACGTTTTTCTGTAACATTTAATTTTGTGCTGGAAAACTAACGTTTGGAAATCTCAAATGTTTTTGTACTGGCTCGATAATGTACAAGTCATAAAATAAAAAAGTTTGTTTTACACACACACACACACACACACAAACACACACACATATATTACACACAACCATACACACACTCCTGGGCAAAAAAAACCCAAACAAACAAAAAATGGACCAAGCCCAAAATGGCAAATATTACGCTTTTAATGGGCTTAACAACCACCGGTTGCTCATTTACTTTTGCTGCAGTGAACTGTTTGGGGAAAATCTGTAAACAGGGAAATTCACTTATATAGTTTTCTCGCACACAAAGGTCAAGTTGGGAAATTTTCAAATGTAAAGCAAAATGAGTGAGCTAGCTAACATACCCTAAGAATACTAAATGGGCAAGCAAAAAAACTCTGCATCCTTTGAGACTCATAAGCAGCCAACAAGTACCTGGTGTTACAAAGTTAACCTGAGTTGTACACTGTTATGTAGCTATGTTAGCAACACTTTTGGTTTAGTATTGCTACTATCTGCCATTGTTGTGTTGTTAAAAATGCTGTAACTTCACTGCAAAGTCACCACACCTTTTTCTTAGCACTCAATATTCATTCCAACCACAAAAGTTATACAGTACAACAAGAAACAAGAAACATTCCAAGCGTCATAAAACAACATTCATAGGCATAATAGGTATAAGCCTTTGCACAGTGATACAAACTGTACGGCCAAAAATATGTGGACACCTGACCAATCACACCCATATGTGCTTGTTGAACATTGCATAGATTTAGTCCAGATTTAGTCCCCCCTTGCTGTTATAATAACCTCCACTCTTCTAGGAAGGATTTTCACTAGTTATTGGAACGTGGCTGTGGGGACTTGACACAGGGGGATTGTCATGCTTGAACAGGTTTGGGTCCCGTCGTTCCAGTGAAGGGGAAACTTAAAGCTACATCATACAAAGACATTCCAGACAATTGTGTGCTTTCAACTTTGTGGCAATATGGGGAAGACCCAAATATGGGTGTGATGGTCAGGTGTCCACAAACTCCTGGCCATAAAGCGTATCCTTTTAAGCTTTACATTTCACATTTATACAGTTTTTACTTGATTATACTCATGACTGGCATATTGCTTATGATTTTAGAAATACAACACACGTGTGGGAAATAAAGGCACTCAGTTATCTGGTGGTCAGAAACAGAGGATAGCAATTGCTCGAGCTTTGGTCCGACAACCTAAAGTGCTGCTACTGGATGAAGCTACTTCAGCCTTGGACACAGAGAGTGAAAAGGTTAGTGAGATGTTCCTGGTTGTCTTTACCATACTGTCTATTCAGTATTGTATTTACAATGTATTAAACATCCAGCAAAGTTTAAATGTAAGAAAGCACTTTTGCTGCCAAACACACACTTACAGAACAATCACTTGGCTTGGTGGTTAACCACAGAACTAGTCCATCGAAAACAGGTGGGGGTGACAAAATCCCCCAGGCTTCCACAGGATGGTAAACACAAACATAAAACCACATGCCTGTATATAACACCTACTGGCACAGAAAACCAGATAACATATTTCATACTAACAATAAACACCAAAATAATGGGAAGCTGTGGGAGTTTTCTGGTATGCCAATGAGTGCCCACTTTGAGGAGTCACAGGGATGCTACTATATGTTAAATCACTACTCAAAAAAATTAGCAAGACTGATTGAAATCAATTTGCACAAGACTGCTACACCACTCAAGCAGAACAAAACCATGGGCACAAGCGAGGAGAATCAGAATTGTTTAGCTGTACATGTAGTAACCTACTGATTTATAAACTTAACAAAAGGAAGCACAGTAGGTTAGTTTTTGCTAACTAGTGTATTCATGGACAAATAAGCCATTCAAGTGTGAACACAGTTTTTTTTTAAAGCTATGCTGGAGGTCAAAGTGTCATTAACCTTCTGATTGGTGAGAATGAAACTTGCCCTAAGTTTAGCCAAGATTTGGACTGCCAATATTTCTGGCACAGTACATGTAGAGACAAGAACCTAAACATATGATGATCATACACTGTTAATGTCCCCAACCCAACCCCAACTAATTTATTCTTGGTAGTCATCCAGGGTGTTTATATTCTTGAAAAATTCTGTGTGTTTACTTTGAGTGCATATTTTACATTACCGAATATCCACAGATAGTTATTTAAGGATTAGCAAAACAAGAGCTCTAGCTGTTTGGGAACAAGTTAATTACAGGTTCTATATAATGTGTCAGAACTCTGATATTTACACCAATGACATGTGGGAGCTTCAGAAGGTTAGTGGATCTCTAACATGTTGTCCTCTTTAGCAATGTGTCTATTCAAGATAATGAAGCATGCACTCTTTTATAATAAAGTATGCACTTAAAATATTTTCACATTTGCAAGACCACAGATATATGTATTGAAATATAAAGGAACAACATTGTTTCTTTTTATTATTAATGCATAATTTTCTAACAAAAGTCCACCTTAATCTGGCATTCAGTTTCCAGCTGTATTATACACCATGCATGGGTGGAGATTTTTGCTAAAAATCTGAATTACTGCATATATAGATTGAAGGGATATGAAAACCTGTCATTGTCTTATGATATTACTTAGTTCATCCTTTGTCATTATAAAATAGTTAGAGCAAAATCATTATTAGCAAAAATCAGCACTGAAGATACCAACAGTACTGAATTAAATCCAGCAGTTTGATCAGTTTGTGGCTGTCAACTTGCATTAGTAACGTATCTCATTACTTGATATGTTTCAGATGAAAAACACTTTCATAACAATATCAAACTAAGTACTTGTACTAAAATAAGATCTTAAGGTTGCATCTTAATAAACCAAGAATCTACCTCTTTCAATGAGAACAGAATGTGACAACCCTACTCCATGCACTAGTATTCCTAATTGGAGAACACCCATAATCATCTGAACTTCTGTAGCTTACTGTAACTTACTACACGTCTTCTGTAAATTGTCTTGGAACAGTAGCTTAAAGTTTATTGCAAAAATGGCTAAGAAAAGTGAAGGTAGTTCTGAAAAAAAAAAGGTCTAGCATTGTCTGCTAGCCTAAATAAAGCAACTCTACTCATTTGGCTCCCATCATTCACAGTCAGGAATATTATAACAAGGTTCAAAGATGACAGAATTGAGAACAGATAACAGACTTGAGAACAGATAGTGTACAGGCAGATTTAGGAAGACCACCAAGAGATTAGACAAGAGACCACCAATAGATTTCAGTATGAAAAACAGGTGAGAAATGGCAGCAAGCATTGCTTTTGAGGTCATTGAGGAATACCAGATACAAGTTCACCAGTTGACAAACAGGATCAGGTAGCATGTGTATAAAGAGAGAGCAATCTTCTGAAAACCTTTCATTAGTTTAAAGAATAAAAAAAAAACAGGGTGAAATTTGCCTAACAACATTCATTCATACATAAAGAAAGCAGATTTTGGGAAATTGCCTTGTTTTCAGATGAGTCTAAATTTAACTTACATGGATCTGGTAGTAGACCCTTTGTGTGGAGAAGACTGGACACTGATCTTTAGTGAGTGACTCATCCTGGTCAATGTCATGGTGGAGCCGAGGCCTATCCTGGGAATGACTGGATGGGATGCCAGTCTATCACAGGGCACCATGCACGCACACACACACACACACACACACACACACCTGGGGCAATTTATCATAGTCAAGCCACATACCAAGGGTGGTATTACCCATGCATTACCCAAACTTGCAATGTCTGCAAAGAAATAGTTTAAATGACAGAAGTGGATCTTTCCCAAACACACTATTACAGTGTTGGAATAGCCTACCTAGTACCCCAATCTAAACCGACAGCACCTATGGGATAAAATGGAAAGGAAAATGGTAGGTTGTCCGTGTTCTAGTGTGGATGAATTGAACTTCACTAGCTGACACTTGTAAGAAACTTTCTCTATAGAACGTTACAGAAAATGGTTGATCCAATGCCCATATTATGGCAAGCAGTATTGCAATTCAAAGGATGGCAACCAAAATATTAAAACAGTGAAATATGACCTTTAGCTAAATCAGTATCAAGTGTCCAAATACTTTTTTAAATCTTCATTTTGAACATTTTGGCCCAATGTCCAAATACCTTTTGTGGCCACTGTGTGTGAAACACAGCTGTTCCTTCATTATACAGTTGTTCTCCATAGTGGCCTTGTAGATAATTTAGCAGGTTTTATTAATGCCCAGAGATTCGTGATGAGAACCATTTTCTTATAACTATCTCCTCTCTTTGCTGTGGTCTAGATTGTGCAGAAAGCTCTGGATGATGCTCGACAGGGCCGCACGTGCATCGTCATCGCTCACCGACTGACCACTATCCAGAATGCTGACGTCATTGCAGTCATTCAGAATGGCAAGGTGGTTGAGAAAGGCACACACAGTCAGCTAATTGACGAACAAGGAGCATACTACGCCCTTGTAAATGCCCAAGTCTCCCACTAACCGTCACCGTATTTTCCTGAACATGTCATGCAAAGTTATATGTAGCAGAATCTTACGCACAGCTCTATGTACAAAGTATTAGTTATAATAATATATACTAATATTTGTCTGACAAAAATCATTTTATCCTAATAGTACTCAGTGTAGCTGACACAAGATCACAAATATAATGTACTTTGTAGAACTATGTGTACAACAATGAAGTTATAGCTCAATATATGGTCTTGATGTAATCAGTATAAACAAAATATATTTGGTTTACATTTAATAAATGTAAACCAAATGCTTTTTTTGATTTAACTTTAGAAATCAACGAATGTAGTATCTTATTTCTAACATACTTGTACCACACCTCTTTGCAGTGAAGAAGGCTTTAGTTTTATAAAATGTATGGCACACCACATGGCCAACAGTTTGTGTACACCTGACCATCACACCCATACTGTATGTGGGTGTTCCCCAAACTGTTGCCAAAAAGCTGGAAGCACACAATTGTCTATAATGTCTTTGTATGCTGTAGTATTAACATTTCCCTTTACTGGAACTAAGGGGTCTATCCCAAACCTGTTCCAGCTTGACAACACCCCTGTGCACAAAGCTAGGTTCATAAAGACATGGTTTGCCAAGGAGTGGAAGAACTCAAGTGGCCTGCACGGAGCCACTGACCTCAACCCCACTGAACACCTTTGGGATGAACTGGAATGTGACTGGGCCCTCAACCAACATCAGTTGCATCAGTCAACTACAGACACATTCCAAAATCAAATGGAAAGCCTTCCCAAAAGAGTGGAGGCTGTTATAGCAGCAAAGTAGGGACCGGTTTGGAATGGGATTTTCAACAAGCACATACAGGTGTGATAGTCAGCTGTCCACATATCTTTGGCCATGTAGTGTATTAATGTGATGAAAATCTCTAACACATGCTGATTGTTTATTCTGTACCCATCTCTGTATATGTGTTCTTGGTAAATTTGTAAATGTACAAAATTATTTGGGACATTTTATGATTGATTGAATGATTTTTTTTTATTTTGTTTTTGTAAATATGATTGAACAGAGCATTAATAATACTTTAAAGTGTAAATAAACAGGAAAATACTTGTTATAATTTTTGTAAAATGATGCTTCAGACAGCCATCTGGTTTTGTGAAACACACTAGGCTTGGACTGACCTCTGTTTTACACCTTCACCTGCCGTGAGCTTGTAAAGTGGATCACTGGAGCTGTGGTGTCTGCCATGTATGGACTTGGATTTGTACTTCAGAAAGTTAAGGATTAGATGTTATCTCTCATGTGGGGATCACCAGAATAGGAAAGACACATACTGTAGACAACAGCCCTTAGAGAGACTCTTAGCTCTTTCGCTGCAGGATTGTCAGCAATTAAACGATAAGCTGACAGCTGTACTTGTAGGCCATAGCATGTAGACTATACTGTCAGAAGAAATACACAATATGGACCAATTTTGCAACCAACTTTGATTTTTCGTTGTGATAGTCAGGCGTCCACATACTTTTGGCCATATATACTCCTGGGCGGAAAAAAAAATTAAGCTTGTAATGGTCTTAACAACAAATCATTGGTCAAGAAATTAGCAAGAATTAAACAAATAGATAAAGGAATTTATTATGGGATAGCTTTTCCCTTTGATTTCTTTAAATGTTTAAGCCTTGTGGCGCTTGATGGGCTGCATCAGGTGAGGCAGGTAACCAAATAAACTAATCTTTTAAAAAAAAAAAAAAATCCTAGAAGATATTTTTGGAAGATTTTGTACACCCAGACATGTGTTAGTTTGATTTACATCAAACATTTTAATCATCATGATTTTACCTTTGTGTACAAGAAGACTATATAAGTGAATTTCCCTGTTTCTAGCTTTTCCCCAAACAGTTCACTGCAGCAAAAGTAAACGAGCGAATGGTGGCACAGGAGCTCTCAGGAGTGCATCTGTTTAATTCCTGCTAATTTTCTCACCAATGATTTGTTGTTAAGAACATTAAAAGCTTAATATTTGCTACACTTTGGTGAGTTTTTGCACAGCTACTGATTTTTAATCAGACAAAATGTTTGCATCTAGAAAAGACTGAGCCTCATCCTCAAGAGTCTACATAGAGAATGAACCTCAATATTCAGTGTGGTGACCTCAGACCTTTATTAACTGGGCTCTGATTTGTCTGGATATTATTTTGAATGATCAAAATATGGATATAAATTGGTGTAATCCTAACTGGCAGTTGGAAACTTGAGAAGAAAATGTAGCCTAATGTGTGAGTTTTGCTATCATTTCCACACTCTTTTCAGTGGCTTCATTTGTACTAGAACCCTAGAATCCTCTGGGGGGAACCACATAACAGTGTTTTCCATTCAGAAAGAGTTCCAGATAAAACCTTTATGAAGATCAGAATCCTTAACTACCTAAACAACCCACCTTGTAAGAGTGTAGTACCATTTTTTATTTAGCAATATGCATGGTCATGGTACGTAGCCCTACCTCCTTTTTCAGGCATCAAAAAGATCTTTAAGTGTTACAATGTGTTACAAAACAGTGTTCGTAGTACACTATATCAAATATACTGTATTGCCTCACACATTTTTTCTAAGCATTGAGAAAAAGCATTTACCTTTTATCATGTCTTCAAAGATTCAAGATTCAAAGATTCCTTTTAGTCAAAAGTTTAGAAAATGCAATGTAGTTTCTGCCCATATAACATGGGGCAACATGGGAACAGCATTTTTTTTTTAGAAATTTAATAATAATAATAATAATAATATTAATAATAATAATAATAATCAGTGGAGAAGAAGGAAGACAAAGGAGGGCTGAAAATTTCAGAAATTTGAGACACACCTCAAAATACATCAGGAGGTATCTACAAGATAGTAACAAGCTTCTTGGAAAGATCTTGATCTGATTTCTGGTATGAGTACCACAGTCTCCAGAGTTCATTGTGAAGAAAACATGTATGCTAGAGGTCTAACCCTTTTACTAAAACCTGTTTCTACAGGTTAGTCCATTAAGACCTTCATACCCTGTGCACCAATATCAAAAGAGCAAAAGTATAAAAGAAACAAAAACATTCACGGAAGTTACTAGAAAAATGCAGTCTGTGGGCTTTGTTTTACAACAAACATTTTGAAATAAACACAGAATATATACTGTATATATCTGAGTATGCATCCATTCATCTTTACCTATATAATGTATGTCAACGTTCACACATTTGTTCTGTTTGCATTTTTAATTCAGGTAGAACAGCATTTCATAACTATATGCCTTTCACTGTAAATGATGACTGATCAAAGGTTGCTCTGCATAATAGAAGTGCACAGTCGCTGCTGTCTGCTTCATTTATGGCTCTGTTATGATTGTGCTTTATGATTAAGTAACACAGCATTTATGGACTTAAAGCTTTTTATAAATGAAAAATTACTGGAAGTTTCAAAAGTCGTCATTGACTTCTGACCCATTATTTTCAAAGCTTGTTTAATTATTTCAGTAAACTAACATGTGACATGGTCTGTTGAATGCTCTGACCTGAACTCAAATTGCTTTGAATGTACGACTACTTTTGAGATCATTTTTCGATTGTTCAGCAACTATTATTTTCAGGAACTTTTGAGACTGTTGGTAAACTTGATAATGGTCTGTAATTACAAGCTGGTCAAGAGCTCCAGCCTTAAAAATGGTAGTTGCAATAGCCATTTTACAAAGATTCCCAGTTTTAATAGATATATTTATCACATAGATAAATTGACCTAACTATCTCAGTTTTGTTTTATATGGGTTTATATGGGTGTCTAATCCAAATATATCTTTAGCCATTTTAGGGATTTTAGTGCTTTGCATGATAATAAAATGAAGTTTATCCTTCACTAAGTCATGTGACTGTGAGAAAAGGCTATTGAATTCATCAGCACTTGCCATATTATCAGTGCAAATTATTCAACTGATACTGATTACCATCACAATACGTAAGTCAGTTAATGCACCCATAGTTTTAAGCTATTCCCCATTAATTCACCAAATCAGCTGTCAAAATTTTAAATGTATTCAGGCATGGTAGGAATGCTTTTCATCTAATACATCTAAAGGCTATGTATAATTTTCATAATTTCTTTAATTTCATAATTTATTTCATTTTCAAACTGGTACTTTTTATTCTGTTACTGTGGTTATTTACAGTAGCTTTACTCTTGAGATCATAGCAAAACCTGTTAATTCCTGACAGTTAACTCATATTCTGGTCAGAAAGACCTGTTAGTGAGTTATATGTTCTTGTGACTTGTTTTGGGTTTATTAGTAATGATCAAACCTATAAGTGTTTTACTAATTTATGGGATTCTTCTTGGGCCTTTCATCATTAGTTGGAATGTACATTTTGATGCAATTGCTTTAATGTCTTCCTTATTTTTTTAAAATCTCAAAAAAAAAAAAAAAGTTTCAGTATGACCAATAAACAACTAAAATAAAGCAAAAAATTCTAGTTAAAACAATATCCAGGTTGATTTCCGAGCTTTTTAAAATTGTCTCTAATATACTCCCTTCCTCTTCCAAATAGTGTGTCTTTTCCATAGCATGTATAACTAGAAACACTGGACAAGTTCATTGGGATTGTAACATACAGGACTCAGAGAGGCAGTTAGGATCCATGTGTAAGAGGTTTATTAACCATGGCATTTCTTAAGTATGGTGTTAGGACGACACAGCTCAGATACCACTCTCCGATTCATTCACCTCAAATGGGAGTGAGGGATCTGGGTGGTGGCGAATGGTGTGCAGTCATCAACTGCTCCTGAAGTTTTCTTGGGTGGCTTAGGTGGCTTCTTCTGACCATTTTATCACCTTGAGTTTCTTCTTGAGAAGGGATGTCAGAGGGGTGGCTACAAGGCTAAAACCACAAATAAAGTACCGGTAGAAGTTGGCAAATCCCAGAAACCTTTGCAGCTCCTTTGGAATTTTACTGAGGAACGGTGAAATTCACATTTCTCTAGCTTCACAATGATGTCATCAATAAAGAGAATGACAAATGGCATCTTTCTTTTCCACAACGAAGATGCCTGTTGCTGTGGCGAAGGTGGAGGGCAGGATATATCCCTCTTCCAAAGCCTCCTTAATGTACTCTTCCATAGCACTGATTTGTGGGTTGAAGATTTCATTTTGAGATGAGGAGCCAAGAAGAAGATTAATGATGTACTCCGACAGCTGATGAGGAGGTAACTTGGCTGTTTTTATGTTGAAGACCTTAGCTAGGTCAAGAAATGATTTGAGAATACTCACTTCTCTTTCTCAGGGCTCTCTATCTGTGTAGTATGACAGAGGAGAGAGAGGCAGGTTGTAAACCAAGAGGAACATCATGAAATTAGCTCACCTTCTTTCCATGAAATTATGGGCCTATGGGTGGTTAATCAAGATGAACCCAGAAATGATGGGGTTCTGTGGAGACTTGGTGACCATGAACACAATGGTTTCCATGCGCATTCCTCCTGTGCACATCTGGAGGGAAATGGTGCACTGTGTAATTTTTTTTCTTCTCCATGTGGTGGGCCATCTGTACTGTCAAGGATCCTTTAAGTGACTCTTACAAAATATTTAACATTTTAATGATCATTTCATCCACAGTTTCCTGCTGCCCCAGAATCGATGAGTGCTGGAAAATAGTGGAACTGTGAGCACCATGAACATTATACCAGAACTTTCTGTCATGGGTGTAATGCATTTGCTCACATGGTCATGTTTTGTTGCTTTTGGGTTACTCATACTGTTACCCATTTGTTGTTGGGCTGTAGCTTGTGATTCCCCGCTAACAGCCTGGGTGAGCTTCTCCAGTGGCAGCGGAGTTCTGGTGCAGGTTGTGAGTGTGAGACCCCAATAGTTGTCCCTATGAGATGAAAGCTGAATGGAGGTCTTGTACTTGTTTTCTGGCAAAGCCTTCTGCAATATACAGGACTCAGATGGCTACTTTGTATCCATAATCACAAGACAGTCCAGGGTCATACACAGTAGCACTTTAGGCTTCCAAATCCAAAGAGTGGTATATAAAATTAGTCAATATAACAAGCAAGAGTCAGAGCACAAATCAGACAGAATTACCAGAACCAGAGGAATATCTTAGGGTAAAACCAAGATGAGAAGCAAGGGTCGTACATAATAAGCATGGGCTCAGAAATCACTCAATAACAAGGTAATGGCAAGCCTTCACAGTTACTGCAAGTGTCCATGTGCTTTACTCTAGGAACAGAAAATGTATGTAACATCTAAGGGAGAGCGCTAGAATTCAGGTAAGGGTGCCCTCTGGTGACATACTGAAGAATTGTTCCTGACAGACATGTCAAGGATACTGTTATTTAACCAAGCTTCACGCAGAGCTACAAAATAATTATATACAATTCTCTACGAATACCTTTTGGTTTGGCCTTTAGGTCCCATATAACATTTGCTGTTTTCTCATTATATAGTGCAATAATTCTGTTCCTAAATTGGTCGAATAATGGTATAATCAATATTCATAATTTTAAGAATTTAATAATTATGATAATTATTTTAGCAATTATCATACAACCCTATCCATATTCTGTTTATATTTCACATATGTTCTTAATTTTTACCTCTGCTTTACATAAAGCACCTATTTATAGAATCACCTTAGCCTTTGCTCAAGCATTCAACTACTTGACCAATGTTGCAATGGCCAATTGCTGCATCAAATATACAAATTTCTTCCAGTAAGTGTAATATGTATAAAAACAGACAGTTGGATTTGTCACTTTTAGCCCTATTGTAGACCATAAACCCTCAGTTATTGCTCTCGGCTCAAGCTCCTTTTGGAGGATCCAGATGAAACCAGTTAGGAAGATCAGTAGAAGTCATCAAAGAAAAGCTAAATAGGACATTAGTCCTGTTGCTTAATTTGGGGCACTGGGGAGTCATCAACAATGGTACCAAATTTTGCCAGAGTCAAAATAGAAGCTAGGAGAATGTTAACCCCACTTGGAAAAACCCAAGAAATTGGCATTTTCAGCAAGGGAGAAGACAAACCAACAAGTGGCCTTTTATTTTGGTCTCAAAGTTGGTAAACAACAGAGTGGCTTTCCTTTGGGCCACAGTAAAAGACATAATTTCCAGGAGCGGCTCGAGACAATAGATTTTGGTGGGGCAGGATGAAATTAATAATAACAAAGCCCCACAAAAATTAAGTCAAGAGGCTATCACACTCAACTTATGATATAGGCTACTATCTAGTGAATTTCTGGAGTAACCTTGTAATAGGCAGTTGAAACTCAACAACATAGAGTCATCCAGCATATAATCTAGTACCTTGTTTTGAGTGGTTTTAGACGTACCTTTGTTCAATTGTGTTGGATACAGCAGGTATGCTTCATGTTCTGAAACAACCTTAAAAAAATTCTGGTGGTCTCAGGAACCATCAAACAGGCAGCCAATGATCTTTTCAGTAAAAGCAGTAAACATCCAGTATAATGACAAATGCCATGTGGTCAGCCAGGAAGAGACGGAAGAGGCTGCTAAGAAAACTAATATCCATAAATTTATTCTAAGCCTGCCAGAGATACACATAATGTGGTTTTTATTTTACCTGTGAATATGTAATTTTTTTTTTTAAATGTCTTCATGAAATAGGGCCTGGCCAAAATTAACATTTTGTCATTGATACCAATTTTAAGGAGCTATATATAAATGAACTGTAATAATAATTTATATATATATATATATATATATATATATATATTATAG
>CM075003.1:20368659-20379192 GCA_037576675.1 Pangasius sanitwongsei
GTGATTAGGACACCTGATTCTGATCATTTGGATGGGTGACCGAATACTTTTGGTAATATAGTATATATATATATATACACACACATTTTAAGATTAGTCCTCTTAAATTAGACATCTACATGTTAAATACTATTAATATTTACATAAACCACTAAATAAGTGGCTCTTATTGCGCTAGAAAAATTTGGTTCACTTGCTTTGCTTGATGCGAGTGTGCAGTGGGCTTATAATTACACTTTTATTCATGTCTTTAAGGTTAATTTTACATAAAACAATTTTTAATTATTTTTTTAGAAGCAGGCTGATAATACTCTCCTCTCTTTGCTGTGGTCTATATTCTGCAGAAAGCTCTTTATGATGCTCAACAGGGCCGCATGTGCATCATCTTTGGCCACTGCTTGACCACTACCCAGAATGCTGACATCACTGCACTATTTCAAAATGGCAAGGTGGTTGAGAAGGGCAACCACAACCAGCTAATGGCCAAACAAGGAGCATAACATGCTTGTAAATGCCTGTCACTCTGGTGCGCTATTGTTTTATGCACCGTATGTATTATTCACTGTATACACTGAACTGTATGTTGCAGAATGCAATTATGCTAGGTTCTGTCTAATAAATGTAAAATGCTCATCTATACTTTCATTTCTAACATGTTATTTCCCAGTATTTTTGGCTCTAAGATTTGCAATTTAGCATTGTTCTCATCAAAAGGTTCATCAATTATCTAACGAAATAAGTTAGATTATGTGAGCAGTCCCAGAGGGAATGAGCTCTGGTGTGCAGAGACTCCAAAGGACCAGGATTGTGAATATGGAATAGATATATTTCTAGCTTCATTTCTGCCATTCATGGAAGAAAAAAATTCCAGGTGATAGAAAGCACCCCTGGGATGCACAGCATCTCAAAACTAATCCTTTTTGAAGGGAAGAAAGCACTCACTTTAAATACTGTTCTCTGCTAGTTTATCTACATAGCTACACAAATAAAACCACCTTAGAATCTTTTCTGCTTTTCCTTTTGTCATGTCAGGACTGTGGGTAAGCTAGACAGAAATCCTCTAAATTTTATTAAAAATGTTTTGATAATTTTCTTAACCGTCTGCCATGTTATCTCTATGTAACATACCAATTTTCACCAACTGCACTTACACCAAACATCAAGCATTATGATTCAGCACGATAAACGAGAGACAGCGTCCTAAGGACTCTCTTGTGGCCATTTCAAACTGCTTTTGACTCATGCTTTGGCTTTGTCAACTGTTTCCACAAAATTGCCTTCAAAATACCTTTTTCTGCTCTTTTCTAATAAGGAAAAATTGGATTCACAAAAAGAAATGTGTCAAAGTTGAACTGTTAATCATTTAATGTAATTTATGCAATAATTTGATTGTGAAAATTGTTAAAATGCAATCATAAAATGGCAATCATAGTTGCAATAGATAGACAGAATCTATCTAAATAAATCATATGCTATGGGAATATCTTTTGGATGAATGGTGTTCATCCCTCCAATACAGTAGAATGCCAACAGAACCTATGCCAAATCAGATCTTCTGGAGTTTATTGTTGGCCCACCACTTTTCCTTTAATTTGTCACCTATCTGTACATCATACAGTGTACTACACAAAGGCAGAAAGTTCCAGCTTGCAGCTTGATATAGATGTTCGCTGATATCAATGGCAAATGCAATTTTTACGTGCAGAAACTCTGTACCTAACAAGGAAACGCTACTGCAAATCATTTAAATTTATGTTCAAAACTGTGAATCAACAAATAAATAAAGTCTTTAAAAAAATTCCAACCTGGTCTATATAACAATACCGACAATTTCTCCACTAACTGTACCTGTCTTCATTGATGTTATTGGGCAACTGAAATACTTATATCTTCAGGCAGTTTAATAAGTGTTGTATTGTTCCATGCACTCTGGATTTTCTCACAGGAGTGTTTTCAGACTTTGATGTTACACTACTGATCAGGTGTATACATTGATTGGTTACGGATTGCTAGTGGATGCTAAATATTTAAATTATGACACAACATAAAAAATTTTCTTATAGAGAAAACCACATTGAACTGACTGGTGTTACATACTATACACTTTAACAGTACCTGGGCTGAAAAGTACCGAATCTGGGTCCATTTTGTAAACCCAGCACTGAGTGCAATATGGACTAAACCAGCATGGGTTGTTTTAACCCACTGAGATTGGGTTAGCATGCTGACCCAGCATGATGGGAGGATTTTTTAACCCCAACTCATGGGGAAAAATGACTGTATTGTTGGGCTGTAGACAGGGATATCTGATAAAGGTAATATTACAGAGTAACACGAGGTAATCTTCTTAACTGTAGAAGTAACGTTAATAGATATACAGCAGCCCCAAATTAGGTAACTTAATGCTAACTTTACATATAATTATATAGAAATGTATTATAAGAGATGTATTTTGTAAATCTACTTTCCTCTTTCCTTACAAAAAGACAAATCTGTCTTATTTATCACAACTTCAGCTAGCCCATATTTCCCCATTAAATAGTTAGCTGGCGCACTTTTGTCAGCAAGCTAACACTGGCTAGCAAACCAAACTAAACGTAAAAAAAAAAAAAAAAAAAAGAAGACATTTTGCCTACATAATGCCTCGTTAATAAAGAAATATAATTTCGAAAGGTTCAGGTAAATTATAAATTAAAGTTAAATGTGGGGGGGAAAACTTACATTCCTTGGTGTTGCAGCTGATTTATTTTACTTCAGACCTTTTTTGGTTGACGCAGTGTGTATCTCAAACCTAGCATGTCGCGCTGCCCTTTATCAAACCAGTTTACCCGGCCTGCGTGGTGACTTTATCAGTTTTCTTTTTCTTTTTTTTTTTTCCTTTTTTCTTTTCACTTTTAGTCAGTGTGGGTTTCTAACACATTGTAGCCTCAGACACATTAAAGAGTGCGAGTGCGATAGCGGCTTTTGGCCGCGTGGGGGGCGCTGCTACCTCACGGTACCGCATTTCCTTCACACACTCATCAGCTGAGCCATTACACTTCTCCTACCTAACAAAAAAAGAAACGAGAGAAACTGAGATAAACTAGTAAAACACCCATAAACAGTCCACTGGAGCAGAAAAATTCCGCGACAGATTTTCGTTGTCTCATTTTTCCCTGTGTTTTTTGAAAACTGGAAGGTTTTATAGTAGCTACATTTACAGTTAAACACTGTGACTATTTTACATGTAGCTCCAGGTGACGCTTATTTTCAACAATTAGCCTGTAGGCTAAACCTTAACAAACCTTCATGGATACTCACATTATTCATTACAAACTACCAGCTATATGAGATTGAATATGTTCGCGAGGCATCGATGAAAACACGCAGTATACGCGATTTTTTAAAACCCTGTGCTCGTTTTGAGGAAAATTGCTCATAATATCATAATGATCAGGTTAAATGAATCGACACGGCGTCAAACGATTCCATCATTTTTCCACACACTGATTAGATTAAACAGGACAGAATTCAGCAGTAAATGTTCAGCCAAAAACTGAAATTAACAACGCAGATAAAAGACAACGCCATATAGCCTAGATCTTCAAACCTAAAAGAAAATGTTATCTGGTTTTGTTAATTTCCCTGAAAATTTTTTTTGCACAACATTTAATTCAAGATTTAAGTTTAATAGTCTAATAAATAACCTATACAAATCGCTCTAAAGTTAGAGAGGAATTTGTGCAGCCCAAAGATTAGAGACAAGATTAGAAATATTTGTTTTTAACAGAGGGGAAAAAAATGGATGGAAATTACTATTGGTTTATGGATTAAAAAAAATATTAATTCAATTGGAATAAAGTAGACTGTTTGACACAATCTCTGAAGATGCTCCATATTTCATAATGGACATGTTTCCTCTGAATGTCTCAAGATTGTGCTCTTCTTCCAATAATAATAATAATAATAATAATAATAATAATAATAATAATAATAAGTAAAATAAAATAAAATAAAAATAAAAAAGGCTAAATATCCTCCTATCTCTTGGTGTCTTTAATTGAAACAACTTTTTGGCTTGACTTCTTCCTTCCTTCCTTCCTTCCTTCCTTCCTTTCTTTCTTTCTTTCTTTTTGCAGTCACTGAGATAAATTGCAAATGGATAGTAAACTTAACCCATGTTGCCTTTATTGAGGGGCTTTGAGAGAGAGAGAGAGAGAGAGAGAGAGAGAGAGAGAGAACCATTTCTGGGGGAAAAAGGTATAGAAATGAGCTTTTCTCTCACATGTGCATGCTGACATAAATGATAAAATCCGATTTAACACCGAATTCATTTCGATTTTTCAGTTTTACAGTTTAAAGGTGCGAATCTGTTAGAATTCGCAAAATAAAGGTCCAGTTATAAAAAAAAAAAGTCCAAATTATGGATAAATATGACGTCTTGTCACAAAAATGCACTCCCATACAATTTAATATATTTACTAGAGTCAATATGCAACTAAAAATAGCTACTATACAAAATTGTATCTTGGACAATACGTTACCCAAACTTTTACACAGGTATGTAATAATCCTCTAAACTATTCTATACAGCTTCACTATGTACATTCGTTTTTCAGCAATAGCAAATAAGTAAATTTCATACAAATATTGTCAGTTTTGTATTCTTCCTGAATAAAGACCAATGTGCGACATATATGCTATGCTATTTTTTTTTTTTTTTTTTGCAATATTAAAGAAATTAATTTGAACAAAATACTTGGCAACATTACAGCGTATTTTTCATTATTGTTGCCACACGTGAATTTTCAGGAGTGTTCATGAATAAAGTGCCACTGTTTTATTTTGAGGAAACAGAACAGAAGCGAAACATTGCTGGCCCTTTCACTGATTGACATTTCAAAACTTGGATTTAACGAATTCGACTGTATCCAACACGAATCCACTAAAATGGGCCTTTAGAGCAAATTCGTCTTGTGCCCAAATCTTCCTCAAAAGTTTTCCCTTCTTTCCTGCAACTGCGTCACAGAATTTGTCCGGGCCAAAGCTGACTTTTTTGCGTTATCATCAACTTTATGTCTTGATAACGTCGAAGTGAAGCTGGCTCCTCGGTTATTTCTTAGTAAACGTCAGGACCTTGTTTGTGAAGGTCACTAACCCTGCCGCTTCCAATCCAGAGTCTTTTTTAACAGTTTAATCGAGGGAGTTTGCGCGGCCGTTCATACTGGGCGGAAGTGCCTCGGCGGGCTGCAGCAGGTCGGGGGAGTTGCATGAAGGGCTGCCCGGCCCGCTGTGCTCGCTGTCGGTGTCACTGCCCCTTTTGCCGCCGCTGCCGCCCGAGCCGGAGCCCGCGGAGCCGCCCGCGCTGTGGGTCTTCACGTGCTTGCTCAGGTGATCACTACGCATGAAGCGCTTGTTGCACACGGGGCACGCAAAGCGCTTCTCGCCTGTGTGCGTGCGCAGGTGCCGCTGGAGCTCGTCGGAGCGCGTGAAGCGCTTGCCGCAGAAGAGCCAGTTGCACACGAAAGGCCGCTCGCCCGTGTGCCACCGCAGATGCGCCTTCAGGTGCGACGTCTTGCCGTACACCTTGCCGCAACCCGGGATGTGGCAGCTGTGAAGGCCTTTGCGGCGCAAGCTCGCCCCCGCAGGTCCCAGGCGCTCTGCCTCCTGGCAGTTGGGGCAGTCGCACGTGGCGCGGCCCGAGTAGCGGCGCGCTGATGACCTGGGTGAGCCAGCCAGTGAGGCAGACGGGGCCGCGCTCAGCATGGCACCTCCTGCGCCGCCCAGGGGAGATGGGCTCGAGTCCGGGTAGGAAGAGAGTACAGGCTTAAAGCCGTCCATGATGTGCTGGCCGCCGGTCAGCAGGTGTGGCGACGCACTTGTGCTGAAAGCAGAGTGACTCAAACCGGAGTAGTCCGAGTTGTAGCCGCCCAGCGGCGAATGCAAAGACGACTGGAGTCCTCCTGAGTGCAGCGGTGTCTGCAGCGCGGCGGCGCCGTTGGCGTTCTGAACGTCAATCCATCCCGCGCCAACGTCCCACCAGGCGGAAGCGCTCGTGGCCCCAACATCGCCCGTCGGCAGCCCCGCGTGCGAAGACTTGAACCACGATTCGTACGGGTGCGCAACGCTCATGCGCGGGTAGATGCCTTGTAAGCCGTCCACGCTAGCGTGCACTTTGGAGATGAACACGGGCTGATGGCCGGCTTCCTGAGAGGCGCTGGACGCCGGGGGCTGGAACACGGGGTACTCGTTGCCGAGATGGGAGTTGGAGGAGGCGCCTGGTGTCAGTGAGAAGGCGCTGGACGCCGCTGTGCCACTCGCACCGAACGAGTCCGCCAGAGCGCCGCCGTTCCTGGTCACGCCGAAGCTGGAGGATAAACCCGAGCCCAGACTGCAGCTGCTAGCCGTGGCGCGCTTCCACGGGTGAAATCCCTTACCGAAGGACGACGTGTTATCCGAGATCGCGGATGGAGAAGGGCACCCGATCTTGTTGCACGTCGCAGCCAGCATAGCTAAAGGTGTCGAACCTAATCGCGGCTCCTCCTGGAATAAACACAAGTTGAGAGGTGAGTTTATAGGCAGTCAGCGTTTCTCATTAACAGCAAGCGCAAATCTGTTTTCCTCGATAACCAAGTGCAACAGGCACAAATGTTAAACTACTGGGTAACGATAGGAACTGAGTTAGAAGACATACCTGTAGGATGGATGTTTAAAAAAAAAAAAAAAAAAGCTAGGATAAAACAAGAACTAACTTTAGGCGCCGGCCAAATAAATATCATAAATATTCCAACATGGACGTACTATGGTCATGAGAGGTATATGTCGAATAGAAACCGGGTCGCAGCTGAGAAATGAACCTCCGCTTGGATCTGTTCACTTGCTTCCTCAAAACATAATCAAGTGTCTGTCTTTCCTTCGCTGACCGAAGTAATTTTAATCCCCTCGGCAGAACAATGGTAGGACTAATTAAACCAGCAAGAAACTCCTTAGACTCACCCCTAGAAGTGAAGTTGCCATCACAAAAGTGCCCTCCTCAGAGGATCTTTTTTATATTTATGAATTAGAGCGGTGTTTTTTTTAGAGGTGTGCAATACAATGATGTGGTCCGCCCATTCCAGCACAATTGTAGGCTCTGCTCCGGCTTTGAAGTGCCGCTGTGACCTGAGCGACCAATCAGAGCAGCCGTACTTTCACGCGACCACATTGTAGCGTGAGGTCATCAATAGCGCGCTCCAGACACGTTCCTCCACCCCCTTCATCCCGCGAGCGGAAGAGCGCAACTTTAATGAGAGGCAGGCGAATTGTTTGGAAAAGTTGGACTTTGTTTTGTTATGATGACTTCAGTTGGAGCAATACAATCAATTGGAGCAATTGCTCATCATTTATTATTATTATTATTATTATTATTATTATTATTATTATTATCCTATTTTATTTTATTTTCCCCTTTTGTTCATCATCACAGTTGTTGCTCTGCTAATTGAGACCAGTATTTGATTAAAATATTTGCCTGGGTTTTGATTATTATTATCGTTGTTTTATTGTCATTTAATACGCCTAAAACCTTAAATAGGCCATTTTTTCTTCATGCGGATTTCATTTTGCGAACATAATATTTAATCCAAGTAATAAAAGTAATATTGACATAAACCGACAAAAATGGACTTTTTTGCTACTCATATTATTCCAAGGCAAATTCAGATAATTGTTTTTAAATGAACCCTTTGTTTCTGCATTATAGTTTATTCTCAGGGACCCAGGCTGAAACAGGGCTGGCTGTGATTTCGGATCCTTTTTTTTTTTTTTTTTTAACACAAAGTTTCGTCTAAGTCTGTCATAAATGCAGTAAACAGTGTTAAACTGAACGCATGTGCTCTCAGGACACTGCTTTACACATTTATATTAAAATGTGTAAGGTAAATATGCAGCTCTGGGGTTCCCTGGATGCTGGGTGTAAATGTGGTTAAAAGCGCACAGTTTGAGGATGTAAACTATTTTCCTGGTGTCTGTCTGAGGTGACAGAGATGCCTATAATACATGATGTCGCCCATGAGGTCGCTGAATGCCGGGATCCTCTCAGGATAATGAGGCAGGACAGGAAACGCTATTTACATGCAGCGTAGCATGCGCGGCATAAATTTCATTTGAATTTCAAATTTAATAAAGCAGGAGGTTTTAATCATGAGAAGTTTTATTTGTTTGATATTAACATTCTTATTGACCGGCTCCGTTGACCAGCCTGGTCATTATAGGACAGCAGAAAAAGTTAATTAAAACGACCGAGGAGGATTCATCACATCATGGGCCTGAGCCTTGTCGCCTCTTTTATTGCGCTCGGTGATAGATGGCCGATCAGATTCATTCCTCTGTTTCTTCGATTTGCACAACAGTTTGGCTGATTCCCTCTCTAACGATAACGCTAATAGCCAATGCACCAAAAAACAGGGAGAGCTGGATGATTGAAGAGATTATAAAAGAAAAAAAAAAAACCCATCATAGCTCAAGCTGTAACAATGAACAGACAGCACTGATATTAAAAAAGTAGTATTTTAAAATAAAATAATTAAAGACTGAAGTTTAATTAAAGAAGACAAAAGCTATCCAATGTCACACACTCTCAGAAATAAAGGCACCAAAGTTTACTTTTCCCTGTCTGTAGACTATTTTTCTTTTGTGCCTTATCCACAACAGGACCTTAAAGCCCTCTGATGTAACTTTTGCTTTACTCTAACAGCTCATTAAAGGTACACCACATGCAACCTCCCCAGATAAAAGATCCACACTAAAGATACAAAAGATGCGCCCATGATGGTACCACCCCAGCGACGAGGAAAGATACAGTCTGGCACCTTTATTTCTCAGAGTCAAAATTGTATCAGAGTTAAATATGCGTGTTCTTCTAATGTCAACATCGTAAATATGTCCCCCCCGAAACATCGTTTTACCGAACAGAAATTAAGCGTTCCGGTTACAAGCGACTCCAGCGTGAGGTTGAATACTGAAGGGAAAAAGTATCCGCTTTTCTAAAAAAACAAACAAACATATATATATATATATATATATATATATATATAAATTTATATAGAACATTAATGAATACAAAAAAATATGCAAAGTGAAATCCAGACGGCGCACAGTTCAGCCCAAACTCATCGCATTGCCTAAATCAGAAAAAAAAAAAAAAAAAAAAAAAAAAAAAAAAAAAAAAAAGCATTAAACCTGAATGCTCCATAAAGCCCAGCGGTGTCGCAGTGCAACAGGGCGCGAGGAGGAAAAGTCGTACCGTGTTTATGGCCGCAGGCAGCGCCACCGGGTCCGAGTGCCAACACCACAGCTCAGATAATAAACGCTAAGTTTGGAAAGGCGAGGTTAATTACAGATAACGGAGTAAGAAGCGCTCGGTCACTGCTGGACTAATCACAACATGTGCTGGAGTCCTCTGGAGACTTCATACACACTCTTGAGCAGAGCTCTTCTCCTTTTCTCAACACACACTGAAGGTATTATATTTCTTCCCTCCTGGTAGTCCCACTATTACTGCTAATTTTGTTATTAGGCTATAGACACCTGATAAAACACTGATCTAAAACCGTCACTCTGGAGGGTTTAACGTTAAGGCTATCCCTACAGATTGCCAGGATAGACTGTGTATGGCAGAACTAGTTGGGAAAAAAAAAAAAAGAAAGACGCAGGTTCCCATCACATGTTGAGCTGAAATCAGACAGACTAGAGAGGATTGGGATGGAGGGTGCTCAGGTTCCTGTTGGACTGAACAGATGTCCCAGTCTCGCTCTTTCTTCTGTCGTGTATGGGCTGCGATACCGTCACGAAATGGAGCTAAAGACAGACACAGCCCATTCGGTGGCCGCAATCATCGCGTTAGTTCTGGCCCAGTGCGCGCGAACAAAACCCGCTTCATATCGCTCGCTCCCGCATACTTCCGCGCGCGCGCGCGCACGCACACACACACACACACACACAGAGAGAGAGAGAGAAAGAGAGAGAGAGAAAAGGAAGGAAAACAGGTGCCCGAGACGCTGCGAGCACTTTCCTCTGTCCGCTTTAATCTGATCCTCTCTCTGAGCAGAGCAACGGCTCACCTGTTCAAGCCTTGCTGTGCTCTGATTATGGTCTAATTAGATAAGCATAAGCGAGTTATACACAGAGTATCAAGTCAAATAATGATTAAATAGTAGTCAGGGTACTTCTCTTCATTATAGTGCATAAGTTAAATGTTGGTTCAGAAACTTCTAGATTCTGATTTCTTAGGAGATGCCTTATTTAAAAAACGTGTTCCTTTTTGTAGTTTTAGCTCCTGACATCAGAAGAAACATTTTACATAAGGATATTAATAATCCACGAGTACTTGTTTGTCTTAAAACGCCAAAATATGATAGAAAATACATCATAGTTTATAAAGGAATCACTGATGAAAACCCTTCGAATAATAGTTTTACAATCCAGACATAACAACACAGACACACACACACACACACACACACACACACAATACAGTCTGTGGCCTTGTGTTTTTTTCTCACTCTCTTCACCTAT
>CM075003.1:20384775-20406680 GCA_037576675.1 Pangasius sanitwongsei
TGTGTGTGTGTGTGTGTGTTTATATATATATATATATATATATATATATATATATATATATATATATATATATATATTACAGATAGCCTTTAAGAATGCCTTTGACAAAAGAAAAACATATTGGGAATGGATATTGGGAATATTGGCATATTGGGAAGCTGTCGCAAGGTTGCAATGGACTTTAACAGGAAACATGGCAAGCACATCACACAAGACAATGTTGCCATGTCTCTCCACGTTGCTGAGCTTGTAGTTTTCCATTGTGTTTTACAAATATTCCCCCAATCCTCCACCGAGATAGTCACATTTCCCTCCTTCTCCCATTTTCCTTTAACGTATAATGTGTTATCTGGCTTAGTTTGGAGAAACCATCATATATCTTTCAAATAATCTTATTACATGGGTGAGATATACTTAAAAACACCTTTATTATTCCTGTCTCAGCTGATTCCAATACTGATCTGATATTACAGTAAATATAATGTCATACTTGGAGGTTTCTGTAAAAATCACTTTGATTGAGCCCATATTTCTCCTTTACAGATTCAGAACTTTAGCATATGAAATTTCATTAAGCAATTATTTCTTTTTTTAAATTTCAGCATCGAAGTGGTAATTTGCTCGGGATGTGGGGTCATGCTGTTTGTCAGTGTGTGAGCCGGTCAATTAGTGTGTAGGAGGATATGGTTATGTCACTTCATAGCTACATGAAGTAGTTAGCTGAAATGTTGGAAGAGAAAAATATGATGTAAAAATGGGATTGTATTTAGTCACAGCATTCAGGCCCATCAAGAGCTTCATGCAAACCATCTTGAACAAATGGGATTATTTCCTTGCAATGCCTTAAAAAATAAAATGGGACATACCTGTCACTGTTTTAGAGGTTTGGAAATGATTCAGACGTTCTGCTGTAGTCTTTAGCATGCATAAAAACAGTGCTATTATGTGCTTTGTTCACTCTGAGCAATCTGCACCAAACTCTTTGTCAGTCAATCAATGCACTGTGTTATCCAGAGAGGCATAAATGGGGTGGTTATAGCAAACAAAAAGCTATCAGTGGCTGTGAATAGACAGACACTAGAGAGAAGGGTCAAGCATCAAAAGCTTTGGCCAACCATAAGCAAGCTACTGTCATCAATAATAGCTAGAGACAGAGTCTCTCTCTCTCTCTCTCTCTCTCTCTCTCACACACACACACACACACAAACACACATGCATACAGAGAGAGAGAGAGAGAGAGACAGAGAGAGGGAGTATTGGTTGAAAACATAGCTCAGCTGTACAATTCAAAGCATGCACCTGTTCCATAAAAGAACCTATGGAGGATCATTTTCTTACGTCTCTCCACTGGTCGTCTTGTACACGTGAAACAGACTCAAAACCCCTTTCTCTGCTCTAACTGCTCTAAGCCTCTTTTTCCCTTTTATTCTAAATATTATAAATGTTTCCTTCTGAAGTAAACAGTCATTTTATTATCACCGGGCTACAGTAACAGCACGAATGTGTTCTCTGAAAATGTCATGTAAATTAAGAGCAGTCAGCTATTTGACATACAAAATGTATTTTGCACTGATGGTTCAAAAAGGGTATTACATTAAGTCCAAAGCTGCTGGATGAAGGTCATTAGTTATGTGTCATAGTGTGTAATGCTTTATCTGTGGAGCAATCCTCCCCACACTAGTGGTCTAAAAGACTTTGCATTCAGGTTAAGCTGGGGCAGACTACAATCATAGGTATGTGTCTATAGATAAAAACATCTTGTCCTGTCAGGTATCTAATTATTACCCTGCTGTTGGTTTGCACTGAGTATGTTTGTGTGTGTGTGTGTTTGTGTGTGTGTGTGTTGTGTGCGTGCAGTGGAGATTTCTAGATTTTACCTCATATAAAACTAAATAATTTTTTTCTCCATAACTCCTCCTTATGCTTTTTGCAAACCCGCCACGTGACAGCAAACAGCAGTGGGAACCAGAGAAGAAATGTCAGAGTTTGCATAAGTGCATTTTCTGTGACTTTTTGGGTCACAGAGACTTCCAAACTGTAATTTGCAGATTTAAGAACTCAGCTTTAAAGTTCAGATTTTGTCAGAACTTCACAGTTGGCACTTAACAGTTCTTCCTGAATATCATTCAAGTTGCACCACTCATTTATATAATACTGCGGCTTTTGTCGATTGTGAAGCACGTAATATTATCTGTTATTTAAATTTGAACACCTATTATCTGAGGCTATCATGAGCACAGACGGTTGAAGATTAGAAAAAAAAAATCACCTGGTCTTTTTCCAGTCTTCAACTGTCCAGTTTCTCTGAGTCTGTGCCCATGATAGCCTCAGATTCTTGTTCTTGGCTGACAGGAGTGGAACCTCATGTGGTGTTCTGCTGTTGTAGCCCATCCACCTCAAGATTTGATGTGTTGTGTGATCTGAGATGCTTTCCCGCTCACCACGGTTGTAAAGAGTGCTTATTTGAGTTATTTGAGACAGCTCACACCAGTCTGCTCATTTTCCTATGATCTCTCTCATCAACAGGGCGTTTCAGCCTGCAGGCCCTCTGCATATAGGATGTTTTTTTTTTTCTTTTTTTTTGCACAATGTAAACTTTAAACTTTCTGTGTAAACTCTAGAGACAGCTGTGTGAAATTCCAAGGAGATCAGCAGTTTCTGAAGTATTCAAACCAGCCTGTCACCAACAACCACTGAGATAACATTCTTTCCCCCATTCTGATGTTTGATGTGAAAATGAACTGAAGCTGTAGACCTGCATATGCATGATTTGTTTGCATTAGGCTGCTGCCACATGATTAGCTGATTAGATAACTGCGTGAATGTGCAGGTGTACAGGTGTTCCTAATAAAGTGGCCGTGAGTGTATATTTGAGTATTTCAAAAGAAACCATTACTATAATGTTCACAAATAAGCATATATTAATTCTTAACTATTAATTAGCTATTATCTAATAATTAATACTTAATTATGTCATGAGATGAGTTAATCCATGTACTAATCCTTAATGCATCAGGAAATAACGAAGTGTATACGATAAAAGCCACCTGAGTTGCTAACTCACAGCTCCTGGGTCCTTAGTTCGATCCTGAGCTTTGTGCATGTTTTCTCTGGATCCACATGGGTTTTCCTCCAGGTTCTCTGGTCTCCTCTCATCTCCCAAAAACATGCCAGCAGGTAGGTAGGCTAAGATCATTTTTATTAATAACATTTTATTTATAACTTTTTATTAATAATTTTTCACTGTGATGTGGAAAAATAATTAATTTATACAATTCTAAAATTACTTTTTCTGTTGGTATTTGGCAATTTGGGAAAGAATATTAGATTTGTGAGAGCATCTCAATAATAATAAGTCAGATATATCAGATCATTTTGAATAGTCTAAGTGATTATTTTTGACATGTAATTTGAAGCCCACACCACTAACAAGTTGCTTTGAGACAACATGATCAAAATCATATTTTATACCACAGATTAAAAAAAATATTTCAATGACTCTATTTTTTTATTTGTATTAATAATATATCCTGTATTAGACTTTAGTTTGGATTTAGGAAAACAAAAATACAAAGTTTCAATTTGTCTGAACTTACAGTACATTATAGCCTATATTTTGAGTAGCCCATCGTTTCTGAACACACCCTTCATAATGTAAATGATCTTATTTTATTAATACTGCAAGTCTTGGTATTAATTAACAGACAGAATTAACACAATGTCAATACCTAATGATTACTAATATTAATGGCTATTCATATATGACCTCATTATTTCCTGATAAGGAAGTATAAGGATTAGTGCCTGTATTAATTCATCATTAGTTAATTATTAATATATGCTTATCTGTGGACCTTATAGTTTTATTGTTAAACAAGCCAAGATCTTTGAATAGGCCATGTTGAACAAGTATGTTTAAGTAAGGAACAAAAATCTAAACACGCCATGCTGTTATAAGAAATTAATCAGTGACGGGGCAGTGTGATGTTACCACCACAATGTTTCCAATAACAGCATGTCCTGAAGTATTTTATTCCACTTATACCACAACGAATTGTCAGTGATTACACTTTTTATTAACTTTAGAATGACACCTTGTACTTTTTATTTCTTTGTTGTTGTGTTTGTTGTGGAACATCCATTCACCTTCAAGTTAGCTCCTGCTATCATATCACTTAACAGCCACGAACAGTCGTTGCCTCACAATCAGGGCTATACTGATTTCCATATTTATACTGAATCAGAAGTAAAGGTTAAATCATACAAATGGAACATATGCTGCATAAAAGACATTACAATCAAGATGGCACTGTAGGTAACACGGTGCACTGGTAGCACATCCATGTGTGGTTTATATACAAAATCTTGTCTGGAACCAACTGGGCAATTATGGCACCGAGTACAAATGAGCCAAATGAGTTAAAGCTTTTATTTTTGCTCGCTCTGCCCCTTGCACTGTTGTCTGTCTCTGCTGGGGTCCTGCTTCTCCTCCTCCACATGTTTATCTGATGCACTGTGTGGCATCTAATCGCACACAAACTTCCAACAATCATCCTTCCGGTGAAGGGAAAAAACCCAGACTGATGAAATCTGAGTAGTTATCATGCTAAACCATTACCTGTCAAGTACTCACCTTCAATTTGAGAGCACATCAATTTTCTGAAGAGGAAACCAAGGGCAAGGGAAGAAAGGGCAGAAAGATAAACAGTGGCAAAGGCCTTTTAACTCACTCTGTTTATTTATGGTGGAATGGTACGAATGCATTGCCATGGGGATGTCTTTATTAAATACGCAACCTGATAGAGATAGTCTTGCTAAAGTACAAGACATATGCAAGCAATGACAGACTGACAACAACACTTTCATGATGCGTCATCAGGCAATAAGACTTCCATATTATTCAGTATTCCCTCAGGGATGTAATGTTACACAGTATTAGATGAATATTTATTATGTACTCTATAATAAATCATTGAAAAAATATAATAAGCTGTTTAACTGCACTGCTATGTGTGAAGGTGTACTCGTTGACCCACTTATAAGAGAACAAATCCAGTTTGATTCTGATCACAAACCCTGACGTCAGATTATCCATGAATCTCTGTGCAAGCACATAGACTTGGCAATCATTGCTGTAGAAAATCTTTGGTAGCCGTGAAGATGGCTATTATTGAGCTACATCATTATGTCATTATAAGCACTCTGTTTGAGTTCCAGAAAGCCTGCTCTCTCTCTCTCTCTCTCTCTCTCTCTCTCTCTTTCCCTTCTGCCGAGTAAAACAGCTGTGCTGTCCTTACAATGCATTAAGTCTCCCGTTCCTTTTAGATAGTTAAATTGTGCATGAAATGTCGTTGGTGCAGGCCGCTCTGAAGCTGCTCTGATTAGGCAACATCTGTTACATTGGGGAGAAATCCGTGTCTGCCCTAATTAGCTGTCAGACAGGGATACGGTGTGCCTGATGGCGCCAGGGAGCTGCTACAGGTTCCTGTGCCCAAGCCGTCACCTGCCTGGCACAACCACGACCCCCCTCCCGACCCACACCCGCCTCCACAAAGATCCCTACCACCAGCCACCCCCACCTCACGCACTCATCAGCTGTAATTATCGAGAGCACTGACACAAAAGAGCAGGCTGGAGGGGAGTGAGGCATGCCCATCTGTGTGCAGACACACACACACACACACATCTCAAATCAAGAGAAGTATTTCTGTTCTTTCATTTATTTCTTTTCTTTACATCAGAATAGTTTAAACGTATACATTGTTTTAATATTTCAAGCTGTATTTCAAAATGAATTACAAATGTTGCCAATAATCAATCGCTTGAGGTTTTTCCAGTCTTTGATTACATTGTGTCATGTCACGTGCCTCAGTACATGGCTTTATTTCAGAAATCATTACTCTAAATATTCCACCCACTGTTGACCCTGACTTTTAGTGTAAATCTATCCACTTCAATTAAGAGCCAACTGGAGATAACCATTTCCAGTGCAAGCAACAAATCAGATTCCCAACCTAAATATAAAAGGCTTTTGATTTGCCTGACTGTTATTAAATGCTTGTAAAACTGATGCTGTATTATTGTAGCATGGCCCACACTTGTTTTTTAAACTCACTGTTCCATAAGTTAAGCACTCTTCTTCTGCACACACCAGTAGACCCATTTACAACCTGTTGAAGCAAAACTGTAGTCATATACAGAGTTAAAGTGCTGTATGATTGTTTGGAGCAGATTTCTGCATAAGTGTGTATATGCAGTTACTGATTTACATTAACATATATATAATTAGGTGACATGGTGGCACAGTGAGTAACGGTGCAACTTCACGCCTCTAGGGTCTCTGGTTCAATCCTGATTTTGGGTTACTGTCTGTTCGGTATTTCACATGTTCTCCCTGTGTCTGTGTGAGATTCCTCCAGGCTCTCTGGTTTCTGTAATGGACTTACACCCCACCTGGGATGTATTCCCACCTCACACCTAGTGTCCCTGGGACTGGCTTTGGATCACTGACCAGAATAAAGCACTCAATGAAGCAAAAGGAATGAATTAATAAATTTCCTAATTAAGAAGCCAAACATCTTGCCACTATATGTATGTATGTATATATATATATATATATGTGTGTGTGTGTATATATATATATATATATGATCTGCCTCACTTATTTGCAATATTTTTTAAATTTTAAATAAAATGCAACGACACCTTTCTCTTTTCTATAAATAAATCTATGTGCTTGTGTTGCATGATTCACTATAAGTTTTAATGAAATTTCCTAACTTTTTCCAGTCTATAGACAATCCAATCAAATTGATTAGGCTACAAAAACTGAAAAAAGTACACTAAGTTTCCCAAATTCAAAATTGCAGCACACAGAAGTAATGGCTGTGGCAGTGATGGTGCTTGTGGGTGGAGTGTTGAGTGGAAGATGAGGGGAAAAAACAGTGGTGAAGACTGACAGGCAACAAGGAGAATGTCACAGCAATTGCAGGGCCATCAGAGCTGCGGCGTGATGGCTGATTGCCTCATGTTTCTCTCAGAGAGTCCATCGGCGAGGACGTGTTGCACTTTTGCCCGTCTCAGGCTCCAAACCTCTGCCACTGCCTCCGCCGCTGACATTTAAAGTGTTGATTCCTGAGCACTTATGTTAATTGTTGTAATTTTCCTGATGAAGCGGTGGCCTGGTACCTAGATGCGGCCAATATAGTTTTACATTTTCTCTGAGCGTGTCGCTCGGCCATTCGGTCCATGCAGTGTCAGCTTGGAGTGCTACTGAAAGCCGACAAAATTGCAAGCAAATTGCATCAGATTGCCAACATTGTGAAAAGGTAAATTGCTTGCAAATCTATTTAAACCACTGGCCTATTTTCATCAGCCACAGTACTTGGTATTCATGATTGCTTAATTGGCGACCTTTTCTATTGTGTAGTGCTTTATGGTGTAATGGAAAGCGATCTTTACCAAACCAATTATGGCTTTTTTTTCTCGCTCCACGCCAGTACATTATGTGGTGATTGCGATGGCTAGTTCTTTGTAAATGAACTTTCTGATTCCAATTATTTCTTTATGTAACCGACGGAGGACAAAGAGTCATTTGTTTGCTATGATGTTGAATTTGAAAGCTCTTTGTGCCTAAGACTGTCAAAGCAAATGGAGGCTCAAAGTCATGCCCTGCTTTTGACTGACCTCTTATCTAATGCTGCTTTTTCATGGCAGGGACCAATTAAAGCCTCAACTAGTAAAATATTGTGTCAGGTATGTGAAAACACATATATTAGCTCACCATTAAAAGTGATATTTTAGCACAATAGTAAAATGTAGTGTGTGCTTGTAGGGTTGCACTGTGCAAATGTATCCACTGCACACGCACAGTTTCTTTGTTTCTGATTATGTATCCATGACGTTTTTAAAATTATATTTCAGTCAAAAAACACAAAATGTATATAATGGCTGTTACAACGTCCTTTTACAGGCCTTTTTTGCCTTTTAGATTTTATAAGTAATAATATATGATAATGTAATATAAATAAATCAATTAAATAAAATAAAGTACTAAATCTGAATTCAATAAAGGCCATTGAAGGGACTTCCTGTACATTTTTATAGCAATTAGAAGATTTTAAATATTTTTAAATGTACTTAAATCTTAAATATTCTTAAATATAAGCGTTTTATGAAAGCTTACCATATGTTTAAAAGCTTAAGTTTATCTTAGATTAATGAGCAGTTATCAGTTATCATTCTGTGGAGCCCTGCATGGGTCATTTGTTGTTAATTGTTATGACAACATTGGCTTCTACATTTGTATCACACTTGAAACACAGAAACACAGAAAATTTCACCACTTTCTTTACGCTTCTGCTCAGAAGAGGTATATTTGGACTTCGTGCACCATAAAGGCAGGACTTGCAAAAGACATTTCTGTCCTGTGAATAATTTCAAATGTTAGTGTTCTAAAGAAGATCAGGTATTTAAACAATGTGAGCTATAAACACTTGTTCCCCCAAATCATCATTCTTTCCCCTTCATTAAATGCTTTTGCTGATCAGGGTCATGGCTGATCCAGCACCTATCCAAGGAATACTGGGGCGTGAAGCAGGAATACACACTGGATAAGATGTCAGTCCATCACAAGGCCCCATATGTGCACACTCATTATTTTATGTATTTTGCATATCACATTTGTGTAACACTATTAACATAATCCAGTTTTATTCAGTATTGCCATTGACTGTTGCAAGTTAAGCTTACTTAAACACACTTTCTTTGTAGCATACACAAAACCACAAGTAAGATGCAAGTCATTACTTCAAAACTTATGTATTAACTGAATAAACATATACAAGGCTTCAAGTAGTAAAAAAAAATTCTTGGTCTGAGTTTGAACCTATCTTTTTGTGTACTGTTTTGTTTGTTGCTGCCTCACAGCTCCAGGCTTGCCGGTTTGATCCTGAGCTTGGGTTACTGTCTATGTGGAGGTTCACATGTTTCTCTCCTTGTCAGAGTGGGTTTCCTCTGGGTTCTTCGGTTTGCTCCAACCTCCCAAAAAAATGCTGGTAGGTGGATTGACTGTAAATTGCCCCTAGGTATGAATGCATGTTTATGGTGTCCTGTGGTAGACTGACGTACCACTCCTGGTGTATTCCTTAACACACCCAGTGTTCCCATGATAGCCTCAGGATCCACTCTGACCCTGACCAGGATAAAGCAGGATAAAGGTGAATAAAAGAATGAAAAATTTTCCCTTAAATCTCAATTTCACATAAAGAAGCAAAATGTCATCTGTCTCTATTTCTTGTCTATATTGTCTATATTTTAATGAATATTAAGTTTACCGTCTGTGCTTAAATTGGATGTACTTTAAATATCTATAAAAGTGCATTACATTAAGCCCAACATTAACAAAATATGGGCTTATAAATGTATCTTTAATGGGAATGCATGAAACAATTCCCTTACACGGAAAACCCTACTATGGTCGGACAACTTTAAACAAATGCCCATGCAGTTCACGTTGACTTGTTTATATTAATGATAAAAAATTGAATTGTTCACATCCTGAGATAAATGTAAACCTCTGTCACAAGTATATTCAGATATATACTGTTTTAGCACATTTATGTGCTAGAGAAATTAAGTTCCAGCTAGCTTAGAGGGTGCATGTACTAGAGAAGGACAAGGGACATACAGCGAGTTTGATCATTAGAGAACTCGAGTTAAAATTAGCCTATTTTAACTTCAGGCAGGTCAGGCAGGACATGTGTGTGCATGTGTCAGGGCAGGGGTCTGAGCTTTGGGTGTCAAACTGAAAATTTTGTCTGCGTCAGGGCAAAAGCTGATTGATCTTTCAGGGTAAGATCGATAAGCAGGCACTGTCATTTCTATAACGGATGAACCGGCTTGCAGAGATAAATTAAGACTCCACAGATCAAGCTGGCAGAGGCTGAGCATCATCCTCATCAATCCAGGCCAGCTGGCTTCAGCTAGCACTGTGTCTACACTGTGCCACCTTCAATCTCACGGCCACTGTGTTAGTCTGCGCAGGTCCCCTCAATGCACCACGTACTATATTTTTCATCTATATCTCTAGTGAGATAAAATAAAACATTTGCCCTTTATGCCATCCCCATCAACACATGCCACCATTCCCCCCAATCCCAATTAATACCTTTTATCCTTTGCTGAATTGCATTAAACTGTGAAGTTAATTAAATCACAAAAAAATTGGGAGCACATTGTCTTTTTCACACCTACTTTATCAGAACTAATAGACACACTGGGATCATTTGTCTCTCTGTGTTGCAAGGCATAATGTCGGCAACAGTCTTCAGCATGAGTGAGATTAGGGGGACATTAATACAGTGGTATTTGTCTCCTGCTTGTTCTGCTCTCTCTTTGGCTTGTTGCCGATCACATCTTTGTTGCTGAGATGTGCTGTTTTCACTCACAGGACTCGTTTAACCTTCATCTGCTCATCTGTTACAGTATTGCTCATGTTGGGAGGCTGAATGTACTTGTCACGGCTTCATTGGATTGATGGTAGGGAAAAACATCGAATAATCCCAACTTTGTCAAGCACATTTTTCAACAAACAAATTTTTCAACAAATCTTCTGGGGGAGAGAGAGAGAGAGAGAGAGAGACAGAGAGAGAGACGAGCACGCACGCAAACACACACACACCATGTAAAACTACTCAGATATATTGTACTTAATTTGAGTATTGGATTTAATTATAATTCTATTAATGTAATGGAATTTTGCACCGGATAGTGTTGCCACCTCACTACTCCAGGGTCCCCAGTTTGATCCTGAGCTTGGGTTACTGTCTGTGTGGAGTTTAGCATGTTCTCCCTGTGCCCCTGTGGGGTTCCTCCGGGTTCTCCGGTTTCCTCCCATCTCACAAAAACATCCATGGATTAGCTACAGAAAATTGCCCATAGTCCCATTCAGGGTATATTCCTGGTTTTGATTTTGGAGTTGAAGTTACTGACCAAAAAATGCAGACTGGTTAGTGATAAATTTAAAAGAAAATGTTGGTTGAAAACTTAATAGTTATCTTCTAATTACGGGTCGAGTTTTTTCTTGACATTAGCATGATCACTGGTGTTTTTAGCATGAGTGTTGGGTGATATGACAATATAGTATCAATATTCCAGTAAATTATGTCATGATGCACTTCATACAATAACACTAACAACCTCTTTTGTTATTCACAGTAACAATTCACTTCAAGTAGTTTCTTATGGTTCATTAAATTTCTAGAATATCAGCTAGAATATCAGCTAGTATTATATTTTTGCCATATTAAAAAAAAAACCTAGGATGCGTCCACATTCCTTAAATTCCACAACAAATTGTTGTTGTTGTTTTTTTTTACTACTTTAGACCATCTTGATGAGTAAATGTCATTAACAGACTAAACCTCATTAAAGTTCCTGAATGAGAAACCGTGCATGTGTTTGGGTTATTGAGCAAGACGTAGAGAGAGGTGTAATGCCCATTTAATTCCCACTGTGTACACTACTTATTAAATTAAAGTTGTGGGGGGGTCTGTCAGATTTGACATCCATGCCTTTGGGCTGGACAGCGTGTGTAAAATTGGTCAACAAGAGATTTGAAGTGGTGGCTGGGGAGGGGGGGGGGGGATTGGTGGGTCAGCCATGAGCCCCTCTTCCCCTTCCCTCACTGGGGTCAGCTGTCCCAGAGCGGCTGTTGTAAAGACTGGCGCAGAGAGACTGGGGTGCACTACATCACCTCCAGCTGGGAGCCTTATTACTCTCACCCCTCCTTCACCTGGCCCGGCCATTCATAACATCAGCACCTTATTAAATATACATGAGGCAGAGGGCAAGAGGGAGGGGGATTGGCTGGTGGGGTGAGGAACGGGGTGCTGCAAAGGGGGGTTGATAGTGCAGGTGGCTGTCAGGACTGTAATTGGTCGCTGCTTGCCTTCACAGCGTAAAATTGTTTTCATTATGTGCACACACACACACAAGAGACCCCCAGTGAAAGCTTCCCCACTTCCCTAAAGACCTGAAAAGAGAGGGAGTGTGTGAGAGAGAAAAGGAGAGGAGATAGACAGAGAGAGAGAGAGAGAGAGAGAGAGAGAGAGAGAGGTGTTCCAGAGGATAGTACTCTACTTAAACAAGTTTTTAGCATGGCAGGGCAGGAGGAGGGGGCAGGCAAGAAAGACAGAAGCTCAGAGGACAGTCAAAGAAGCAGCAAGAAAGTTCATCATTAACTAACTGCGCGTGGATAATAGTGGACGATACAATTCATGCTAAAAGAGAGAAAGGGAGAACGAGAGGAAAACTGAGTGAGATTAATTCAAACATCTCGCTTAGCAGGAGGAGGGGAATTTTGTGGCTTTAGCCACCCTTGTGCCCCTTGAGAACCTCTCTGGTCACAGAAGGAGCAGAGAGGGAGTGTGGAGAGAGAAAGAGAGAAAGCGCGAGGGAGAATGAAGGAGTAGTTTCCACCTGACTGGAGTTCCCATGGTTTTCCATGCAGGAGCGTAAGCTGGTTTCGGCAATAAACTCAGCTCATTGTCATTCCCAGAAAGGGCAGTCAGGTCCCCCCATTTGGATTCAAGGGTGTCTCTTTCTCTGCTCCCTACACTGAACTAATCACCACAGTACTTTGTTTAATTGCAGCCAAAGGGAGAGATGTGTTCAAGAAGTCATCATGATCCCACCCACCCCTTCAAGCCCCCTAGCTTCTCTCTCTCTCTCTCTCTCTCTCTCTCTCATTTTAATGAATTGCACAACTATGCAGGACAACAAACAGGGGTGTTGAATGAATGTTGCTCTGGTTGAGAGGGCGGGAATAGATAAGCACTGGAGGTGTCTGTGGTTGTGTGTTTGGATGCTTCTGCTGGTTGCTGGTGTGTAAACAGGACTGGTGAGATTGCAACACTTCAGACTGTTCGGAGCTGGCTGCTGGATATGTATCACTGCTAATATATGGAACTGAAAGCATGACCCTGAGCAGATAAATAAGTATCTGCTGGCAACCCTGCTGAGACATAACAACGCTGGCTTTACTGAATCCCTAAATGGCCTTAATGGTTACAAATTCATCCTTGCTCTTTTTAGACCAGAGTTTCAGAAAGAGAAGGTGTAGGGCCGTGTGTGGGATGACTCAGGGGCCACTTGCTTAGTGGTTAGTATGTGTGTGTGAGTGTGAGTGTGTGTGGGACAGTGCAGGATTTATGGACTAACCCAAACCCCCTAACACCCCACCCTACAAACACACACACACACACCAATATCCTCACACTCACAATCCCAGCCTATGATAGACAAACCCTTCCCCTCTTTTCTTATTCATTGAATCAGCCCACAAGCCTCAATTCCCTCTTCAACTTTTTGTTCCCTTTCAGAGGTAGGAAGATTCTTAAAGGAAGTGAATAATCTTGAAGAGCAAATAAAAACAGCTGAGCATCTTTAGAGTAAATATAAAGAAATTCCAAGCACTGATATTGATTTAATAGGCTCTTGGACAGACTGTAAGAAACTGTGTATGCTGAACCAATGTGCACATATTTTACTATGGAAAAAGACCCAAAAAGTCAGTGTTAGTGTGTAAACAAGTGATGTCACTGGATGTTTTTTAGAATGTCGAGAGTCAGGAGTTTTTAATAAGAAAATCTGCCACAACTACTATATTAATAGCAAAAACACTTTTATATAGTCTGTGAAGGTGCCCATACAATGAAGGATTAAAATTACATACTGCTTAATAATTTAGGAATTATTTGCCATCTTATTGCAGAGATCCAAAATTAGTGATCAGAGAACCACTATCACTTGTAGCTTCATAGTTTAGCAGTAAAAGCATCTTTTTGTTATTATTTGGATTATAACCAGCACTCTACAAGGTCGTGTATTTTTATTTATTTGCTGTTCGATTTTCAATTCATAAATTCTACTATAAAATTATGTAAAAAAAGACCTTGTGACCAATCATACATTTTGTTATTCAGTCCCTATATATCATCAGGTTTGTGTGCATCATCAACTTATTGCTGCTTATAAAAAATATATGACACCATTTATTATATCTATTAATATTCTGTATCTATTGTAAATGTGGGAATTTTATTGACTGCTAACCCTAATGGGCAAAAATAGACATGGGTCTCTGAAGGTTAACTGTGAGTAGTGCATTGGCCATTGGGGAACTGCCTAAGTAATCCACTAATATCCATAATCTGTAATGCAGGAATTCTCAGTATCATAACTGAGGTATGATAGTGGAAATCAGGATCTTTGGCAGCTCCTCAGAGGAAGAACCCGCCTCATCATCATCAACTTAGCAAGACCTTTAGAAAGGCGTTCAGATTCACCCAGACTAAAAGACTTCTCTTGTGACCTGGGACACTCACTTAACCCCACACCATGGCTGCTGCCCTACACTTTTTGGGTCCCATCTGGACTTTATCTTTTAGTGCCTAGGTGAAAATATCTAATTTATCTGATTCCTCCTCAGAGCTGTTGGTCTTTATGACATTTCTGATAAAGTGAATGCATTCATTGCAGTCTATGTTGTAATTATAACACGCACGTAAGGAAAACGTCTTCTTTAATTATATTTTATGGTTGAACTTAGTCACCATTAAAGCAGATAGAGAAAATATTTGGGAATTCAAGGCCATTTGGCAGGTCAACCTTTTGGACACCCTCAAGAAAAGTATGTGGAAATTGTTGGACCTTTAATCTCAACATATGAATCACTTCCTTGAATTTTGGAGAGTCTCAAAAACAAGGGATTAATGTAATACAATTGCTATTCATGAAGCTCTCTCTCTCTGAAGAGCAGGGGGATTTAGCATTGTGTGGCCAATTGCACTGTCCCTCCCTCTCTCTCCTCTTGACTTCTGGGAGGGCAGAGCAGTGGCAGAAACTGGCCAATGAGGGCACTCCATGGCTCGTGAAACGCTGAATTTTAGCCTCATAACTCTCCCTCCCTCCTTGTCTGAAAGACTGTTTAAATGGTTTTGGTTTATTATTGCCCACCGAGGGCCAAAGGGATCTTCTGTGAGGCCTGTGGATGGGAGTGGGTGGATGGGGGGTGAGCAGGACCTGGCTTTTTTTGGCCAGACAGCTGTTCGGGACTTGACTGACTTTTCATATGGATATGTATGGTAATGGCAGGCAATAGAGTGGGCATGAAGAGCAGGCAGCGTTTGGGTCCTCGCTCTGTCGGCCGTGCCTGCAAAGGCCCCACAAAAGGAGCAGTAAAAGGGGGCAGCGCCAGTGAAGCTCCCACTTTTTGTGGGCCTGAATTAGTTGTGCAAAAGCAGTGAAAGTGATCTTTAACAGTGCAAAAGGGGAAGACTGCCCATGGGAGCTGGCAAGCTCATTAGCACAAACCATGTAAGCACCGACAGATAATCAGCTGAGGCAGATACGACCATCACGCTCGTGAAGCCTGTCACAACAGTAACACCCCCTCCTATCCTCATAGAAATGATACAGACTCATCCCATTGCCTTTTATAATAGCTATTCTCTTTTTCTTTATCTGACTATTTGATTTGTTTTTTTCCTCCCATTGGCTTTACCACATGTCATACTATAAGTGAGTTTGTGTTGCCATAACCATGCTGTGTCATGAGCCTGTTTGACTTGTCTGACATACTACAGAAAGGTTTTATTAACAATAAATGAATGCTTGTTTTTACTCTGACACTATATGGTAGTGAGTCCTGTAACAAGTGAAAATGTGTACTTGGGGGTGTTAAGTGGAAAAGGCAGAGTAGCACACATGTTCAGACCCAGCAGGACCTTGTGTCTGCACAGAGTGTAATGGCCGCCTAACTACCCAAAGAGTAAATGGCCTGGAAAATGCCATTTTTATTTTCATGTTAATTGAAATGGACTAATTGTTAATATATTCACAAGGCAAAAATGCCACAACAAAAGAGAATCTAGAGTAGTTTAGACATAATTCATGCTCATTCATTTTATCCTCAATAGCAGAACCATAATCTGTTCATGAAAAAGGTGGGAGAAAGTACATTTTATTTCTATAAAAATATTATGTTATAATTTGCATGTGTAATTTTTTTGCATTTCATGTACATTACCTGGATGCTAATTTACTCACATAGTAAATGCTTCTAACCCATAGTAAATTACTGTGATGTCAAAAAAAGAGAAACATTCAACATGGCATTTTGTGATTTGGTCATTTGTTACAGCCGTTTAACAGAATAAAATGAAAATCACTTTTAAAAAAATAGCTTTTAATACATTTAGTATAATCCAATTTCCAACTTTCCCTAAAAAGGAATTACGAGATACGGACAGTGGGGGGTGAATCCGTAACCAACAATTGCCATCCATTTTCTAAAAAAAAAAAAAGGAAGAAAGAAAAAAATTGTCAAACAGCTAAGCAGGCCTATTCTCTGCGGTAGTCCCTTCCTTCACGGGCAACTATAGAAATTAGCCCTTGCCTTCTCTGTGCTCTCACACTTGGCTACACACAGTTGCAGGGACAGAGGAGAAAAAACCTCTTTTCTTTCTGTCAGCATTCCTGGCCAACAATGGCTAGATTAGGCAACGAGAGGGCCCCCTTTGGTTGGGGTTCGGGGGGGTTGGTGGTTGGTGTATTGAGTGGGCCAATGGCCTCAGCTAGAACAGCTGGTGGGGGTTAATGGTGACTGAACCCCATGGTTGGGACCCTTTCTCTATTGTGTGGGCCACTCATGGGAAGGGAAGGGGACCAATGACAGGTTCTTGGGTGTGAAGAACCCTCTGTGGAGCATGCGGGGGTCGCAGCGAGTGGTGTGTGTCTCTGCACGTGTGTATGTGTGTGTGTGGCTGTTGTTGCTAGATGATAGAAAGTAAACTGAGGCCCAAAAGCTGATGTCCCAGGGCCATTATTGTCGGTTTATTCAGCATGAGAGAGGAAAGGAGAGGTAAGACAGGCAGAATGATACATATTCCGGGGTGTGAAGATGACCCCGGAGAAACGAGGATGGAGCATCCTTTAAAAATAGGAGCGAAATAGAAAAATGGGAGAATCCATGTAAGGTAGTGAGCCGCTACCTCTTTCGATCTATTTATCTATCTCTATCTCTCTCTAACTTTCATTTAACAAACAACAGGTCGCCTTACTAGTGTGCTTGATGAGACTTTAAATTGCTTTCACTGCATGCCCCGGTGTGCTTCATCACGATACAGATATTCCCTCAAATCAATCAAACCACTTTACTACATCCAGATCTCATATAGGAGCCAATCACTTGACTCCCTGATCACTTGGAGAGCAAAGCACCACTATTTTTCACTGTCTGTATGGAAATACACATAGTGCACTGCATTCAGGAGATGAAAGAGAGCGTTCAGGATGCCAAACCTGTAGTTAAAGCTCTTTTTATCTAAATGCAGCTTTGCTGTGTTTGTGTCCCTGGTTGGGTAATGATGCTGTGTGTGTGTGTGTGTGTGTGTGTGTGTGTGTGATCAGGCAGCTCTGTGATCAGAGCTGGGGCTCAGATTCAAAGAGCTGTGTTAGCCTAATAGCTGCACACATTAGTAGTCAGAACTGAGAGACAAGGGAGAATCATGGGCACTGTGATGTTAACTACAACACACCTGATTGTGTGTGTATGTATGTGTATGCAGTATGAGTTGACTGAACATTGAGCTTTGTTCTGTGTTGACCCTGATACACAAATTCCGCTCTTTCCTCAATACCACTCCCCAGCATTTCTCTCTCTCTCTCTCTCTCTCTCTCTCTCTCTCTCTCTCTCATTAGAATCCTGATTATGATAGTGCACCACTGTAACATTTAATAGGGGCTGACACCTGATTCGTCCTGCAACAAATCCTGCCTAACCATGCAAATTGAGAGGTTGAGAGAAAGAGAGAGGGAAATGGAGTATGTGTGTGTGTGTGTATGTGTGTCAGAGGGTGTTTGATAGAGTGTCAGACTCTGAAATGAAAGATTAGTGTGGAGATGAGGCGATTGCGACGTGTGGCTTTTGTACTCTGTGCCTTGATTACAAGAAGGCAGACAAAATCCCCTGTGTCTCTGATCAGCAGGGCCATATAAAATTAATAGCATTTAGAGTTTGGCCTCTGGGGGTGTTAACTTTAAGTGTAAATTAGGGGTGTAGCACAATAACATTACCTGTATAAGTATCTGTATCTGTATGGCACCCCAAATATTCAGATCTGTATCTGTATTTGGATTTTAACTTGCAGTGGATGTAGGTTTTTTTTTGTGGAATTTAATATATACCCTACCACTCTGCCCCTGGAAACACACAAGTTCATAATTGGTCTCAACTAGAGACGTACGTGGGACTTTCTAAATCCCATTCATGCAATTATTATTTTTGTTTGCACCTGCCCATGATATTTTGTAGCAAATTTAGTTGGTTTTATTTCCCAAAATATAAAACTAGGAGCCTAATTTAAACCACTACAACCCTGATCAGGCAGTTACTAAGGATGAATGAATGAACCTTGTACATGCATCATGCAGCAGCTCACGTTCGGGTTAATGAGTGTGTTCTTTCTCTGTCCCATGAGCTTCATATATTAAATACCTCCAGCTTGCAGAGCTAGTCTCACCCAGACTCCCTGTGAACCTTTCTGTCAAGCTTTCCAAACAATAAACAAAAACCAACAAATAGTGTGCCTCTCATTTGTACCTGTATTTGTATCTGTTTAGAACACATTATCTGTTAATTGTGAATGAAGTATTCGTATTCAGTTCCATCCCTAGTGTAAATATTTCATCTCTGCTTTTCAGAAAATGTATAGATGCCACTTATCTCAGCTTTTTGGTTGCTTAATGTTTCAGCTCACTAATCAGATAATAAAGTCACTTTGATATTGATTTTCCTGTATTGTTTTCTTTCTCTACAGTGCAGTTCCTGTAATACCTGTTTCCTTAACCTATTCCTTGTATCAGCTCTTCTAATCTACTGTCTCCCCCATTCCAGCAGGCAGAGGAAGTGATTCCTTCACATACTGACACGCACACACGTACGCACACAGCAAGAGTCAGGCTGTGCGTCGTCTTAACCCACACCCACAACCCCCCCCCACCCCCACCCCCCACCCCCCGCCCCCTGACAGCAAACATTTCATTTCCTCATGCTGTCAGTGGAAGCTTTGTCCTGTGCTTGTTGGCAGGGTCCTAATCTGAAACACAAACTCACTCACTTAGATTAGCCACTTCATCTTCCCCCTGATCGCATTCGTCCGATTGTTCTCTCCACACGGCCTCCAGATCCCATCGAGTGATGCTGTCCGTCTTGTATACCCTGCCGCCTCACTCAGCCCGGCATCCGTTTGCCCCCTCCCTATGCGTTTATTTAACTTGTCTTTTATTAAGGACTTTTAAGAGATCATCTAGATTGGAAGCAGCATCTGATTCAACCCTGACACACAGCTATCTCTTCATATTGACATTTATCACTGCTTCAGTGGACATCCCAGCTCCATTCTCTCCCTCTGAGTTTCTGCTGGAAAGCATACCTTCTCACATCTCGGCAAAACAAACTGACAGCAGAACAAAGTTTTATGACTGTGATCACTCAGTAAACGCAGTCAGCATGGAGATCATTGGTGAAGTTCTGCTAGTTTTTTCCGGGTTCTTTTATGAGTCACAATGATTGCCTCTGGGAGACATGACTACCTGTTTTAACAAGTCCTTTCCTCCCTGAAACACCTGTCCACAGCTGTTGCCCCCATTGTTTTGCTCGCACCTCAATCATAAACAAGGAGAGACCAAAGGACCAGCAGCAAGAGTCTCATACTGACTCATTCTTCCTTCTTGGTGCCAACCCTGGTGCTGTGTTTCCTGTCACAGCTTAAAAATGCTGAACATGTGATGCAGCTGACATGATGTTTCCAGGTGCTAATTGTAGCTGTCACTATAAATCTAGAAAGCCTTGCTCAGAGTAACCACAAATATGTGTAAACTGCACTTCAGGTACACACACTGTCGACATTAAGGCAACATTTGAGATGTTTGCAAGTTTTTCATTTTCTTTGAGTGTATTGTTTTTTTCCTCTAAAACAGGTTCATGAATGACTTTTGGTTCTCCAATTGGAATTTATGAAAACATTTTAACAATGTGTTGCTAAGAATTAGGAGCTTTATATGGTATCACACCATCTGTAGACTGTCAACAACCTGTCAGCTGACTGTCATCAAGCAGTGTATTAACTATTTCTGAACAGCATGTCAACAGTATATGGGTGTTGATGGTTAGCAGATAATCTATACATACCCTATAGAATTATTGACGTTTTTCTAACATTTCATTTAGATGGTCCAGGTTATAGTTGTTGAAGCTTAGTAGATAATCCATAGGCTATAAAATTGTCTCTTATACTTTTAAACGGATTGTCCAGTTTATGGTTATTGATGCTTAGCAGATCATCTATAGACTAAATTTCATAAACAGTTCATGTGGCCTCTATTGACACACTTTGTTATATATGGAATTAAACATGACAGGGCATGTTGTTATAGGAAAATAATCAGTGCTGGGGTGCTGTGATGCAGCTTTGCCACCCCAAAGTGGTTTATTTTCCTATAACAACATGTCCCAAAATGTTTTATTCTAATTATACCACAGCAATTTATCAACAATTACAATATTTTATTTATTAAAGACAGATACACTGTACTTTGTATAAGCATTTATAGTTATATTTAATAATGTGGAAAGTCTGCTAGACAAGTTAGTTCTTGTTATCAATTATGTTACAACAGCTATAAACATTTATATAAACACAGCTATAAACATTTCTTCAGTAGGCTCTCATTTTGATCTCTTTTGAAGTTAATAAGAGAAAAAAACTGCACACAAAAAACGCAGCTTGTCATGTTAGCGAGACCCTGGAAAGCACAAAGTCCTCCATCCTATGAAAAGTGGTGAAAAAATTACTGACTTTTAGAACCGAAAACTTCACCATATCAACAAATCCGGTTATTAGTAGGCTTAAATTGCATGCTAACAATTGGACAATTCAACAATACTGTGGTATAAAAGGTAGTTAAACATCATTTAAATTTTTTTTTCTTCAAGAATAACAATATGCTGCTTCATTACATTGTCTACATTGGACTTTCTAGATAAAGTGTTACCCTTTACATTGTCAAGTTACAGTGCAAAGTGATAACCACATGAATAATATCTGAAACACAGAATTTTTGAGCTACATTTAGTGTAATCAGTACATTTACTGTTGCAGCATTTGCTCAAATTTCTTCTCAATGATCAAATTTCTTCTCATATTTCTGTCAAATCCCTGACCTGTTCCATTAAAGAACTCTTGTGAGAAATATAACTGTTACTGTTTTCCCAAAGTGGTGGAAATATTGTAAAGTTATGGATTAAATGTCATGTTTGTCAGCCTGTTATAGATGGCAGAAGAATGTGGACGTAGCTGGCGACTTGGATGTAAAAGAGTGGGATTTATAGCCTGGAATCTCTTGAACAATTTTATCAAAGGCCCATTCTGGCATGGCATTTTTCTTTGGCCCATAAATCAGTGCTGCGGGGGCTGTGTGCCTGGACAGTAAGAGGAGATAGATGAGCCAGGGGAGAGGTCAATGGCGATTTTTCACCCCAGAGTCCTGTCACAGCCTCTGGTGCCTGCTGCCCCTTTATGAATTGCTCTATTACTGACTTGTTGTGTTTTTAATTTGTTTTACCCTGTTTGGGTAAAAAAAAAAAAAAGTAGGGGCATTAGGACCCCACTCAATCCTGCCCAGATAGAGATAATGTATCGATTGTTAAATCACTTGTTTACTGTGGCTGCATGTGGTGTTATATGAAAATTGAGCAAACTTTTGAAAAATGAGATTAGTATTTGTCCCTGTCTGAATTGATACATGTCTTCAGCATATATATATATATATATATATATATA
>CM075003.1:20406780-20481167 GCA_037576675.1 Pangasius sanitwongsei
ATGTCTTCAGCATATATATATATACTCCAAGCCATTTCCATTTCATATAATATACACATATACAGATGTTATGTATCTGAGCGTGTCTTACTGTGTATCGATTCAACAATGCCATATATATGCCATGTACCTAATCTAAAATATTAAAATATATTTATAAACATGATGCCATATGTGCTCGATATTACTTTTTACATTGAAAGCACCTACTATATTATAATTATAATAACAACACGAAAAAATTTTTATTCTATATTTTATTAACATACAATATAGATGTAAATAATATAAACTGTACAGCCATGGAATTTTAGAAATTTTGCATTTTAAGTAATACAGTAAATCAGTTATTACATGATAAATAGTACACTGCGGTTATCTACATTCAGTAATTTCCCCTTAATGTATCCGCCTTGAAATTTGATGACTGCCATCTAAATATGGTATCTCAGGTATCTCAGTTCTTTTAGAATAATTATTTTTGTATAATTTGTGCTTCTTAGAAATTATTTTAAATGATTCAAAACCTCATATTCTTTTACATATGTATCTGTCACAAAATGCATTCCGTATTATTACAAACATTGATTCCGAACTTTTGAACAATAATGTCAATTGTCTCCCAACAAATTGATCAGGCTGTATAGATTTGTATATTAATCAGGCATGTACAGTAATAATGTAAATGCTGTAAGTTATAAATGTTACATGCTGTGCCTGTGGGGATGAGGGAGAGTGAGGCAGAGTTCTCTCACTCTGAATCACATCTCTGATTTATTCATGCATTTGTCATGGAGGCTTGTTGCTGGTCAGGTAGATGCTTTCATCCACTCCCCTCTGATTGAAAGGCCTTCATTTGCTATGCGTCCATGTAAAGTGGACGTCTCTCATCACCATGGCGACCTTGGATTTCCAGTCACTTTCATTTAAATCGGAGTCTCAGCATGATGTTCCGTCAGCAGTGTGTGTGCACAAATGGCTTTGGGGACTAATAAAGCCACTGGCACCATCTGATTATTCACAACAAGGCTGGATCGAGACATACCAAGATCACAAGGGTTGAGAAATGAGTTAATGGTGTAATACTTTCAAGCAACAAAATCTCCTATTGCTAAGATTCTGAAATGTAATCCTTTTTTTTCTTATGACACAAAAGAAGAAGACCTGCCGAAACATGCATACAAGTCGCAATTGTGCATATATTTGTACAAAAGTGTGCACACACACAAACACACACACACACAGAGGGAGTTCTCTTCATAAGATGGCTCCAGCAGAGGATAGCATTCCTGTGTGCAAGGCCTGAGAGAGCAACTATCGCTTGAGGGATATGAGGGGTTGTCTGTGGTGCTGCTTGATTTATTATGCCGGCATGATTGAAGCTGGGGTCAGAGGTCATAGGTGCACTGGCGGCCCCTGTGATCATTTTCATCAGACTACAACAAATAGGCAGAGACACTGAGCTAAAGAAGCACCACCTGTAGGAAGTGAGTATTTGGAAATGGCTTGGAGTAAGATCCTCCCTCTTCTCTCTGTCTTTGTGTGTGTGTGTGTGTGTGTTAGGTAACATATGGACGTCAGCGTGTAACACTATAATGAGTGATTGAGAGTTGTTTTACTTGACATGGCACTTGTTTTAACATTTTTTTCCTTTCTCTTTCAACAAGTGTGTCTCAAATAAAAACGCAAGATCTATCAAACCTCACAGCATTTCCTGTACATAATGTATGCTTTATCTAATAGAGACCCAGTCCATATTTGGGAAAATCACAAAAAAAAATAATAATAAAAACACCTCAACTAAAAGTAAGTGGTTCAAAGAAGAGAACTCAGTTTAGTTTTGGAATTTCTTCCAAAATACTCATTGACCTCTGTCATGCGTGCCATCAGCGAGAGGTAAAATATAAATGATCTGCCTCAGTCAAAAGCTTAGTACTGCTACTACACACCATGCACAAGCCCCAACATGTTCTACCATTTCTTTCTCTTTCTTTTATCAGCTGTAATTTTTCAGACCTGCTACCTAGCACTTAGAGCTCAGTAAATCTCCTCTAGGAGAGGTTCAGTGACTGAAAATAATGCTTTCATAGCAACCATCTAAAAACAACAGACAGCCTCCTCATTCATCTTCTCAGTGGAGGATTTCCACATGTGAAGGCCCAAAAGATATGGATGTTGACAAATATAATATCATAACATGTTTTTGTTACAAGATGCATTTATTACAACATGTACTCCTGCAGGAGTACTGACATTGCACACACAATAATACTGATGTTTCCAAGATTACAGCAGAGCAAAATTTGTAAAGCATGTACAATGACAGTTATCAGTTTCGCTGTTTTTCTGGACCATCTTCACTTTCTCTGAACTGTGTAATGTATTCCACAGCCAATCAAATCAATCAATACCACAATAGACCTTGTCAGATAGTCTGAAGGCTGTACAGACTTGATTAGAGTTAATCAACAAGAACCAAGCATGATCTTTGTTCTAGCTGACTCCTAACAATCTCCATATATCTCCCCTAGCTAGAGTTAGCGACCAACTGAATTTTTAAAAGGGGGAAAGAAAGTGGGTGATGCTGTGATTATAGGGAATGTCCCTACCCTTTTCCCGAAACCAGAGCTCAGACTTCATCTACTGCCATCAGACATGTGATGGTAATAAATAGCAAGTGCAATCACGAAACAAGAAAATAATTGTAATTGTATTATGTTGGATTTGATGACAGATGTTTATGATTTTTCTTGCTGGTATCTGGGCACCTTTGATCTGCTGAAGTTAATATTTGTTATGTGCAAATGTATGAGTACATAAAATTAAAGATATTCTCATTAATAGTTTTCTTTTCTTAAATGATGAGGAAATGAACAAAGAATGGCATTGACTTTATCGATTAAAAAGACATGGTCTTAGTCAAACAGTGATACAAACATTCTTTTAGTTTATAGGTTTCCATGAATAACTCTCTATAAGAGACACAATTTGAGCCTGATTGTAGAAACCTCTTTTTAAAAAAAAAACAAACAAAAAAAAAAACGAAGCTGCTGCAGGTTATGATTGTTAGTGAACCCATGATGCACTAAATTATAGACATCCTACATCCCATGTATTGGACCTTTTGATGGTTGCTGGGCAACAATTAATTAAGGTTAGCTGTGTGATCATTTTTCATGTGTGTGTCTGTGTAGCTTGGATGATGATAAGATGGAAACTTGGGTGGGAACTGAGTAACACAGCTTTCGAATTTTATAATGTAAGGTGATATAGGACAGCCTGAAACCTAGTACCAAATCCCAAAATATGATTTGTCCAATAAAAACATGCCATGTGAGAGAATACAGTTTATTCTTCTGCTTATTCACAGTGAGGAAGGTATCGTGACCACAGCGCAACACACTGAAAGGCATTGGCATGAAACTGAATTTCAGTGATTTACAGATTCTTCTCAGAAAAATAAATCAACCCGCTGAAATCATGAATGAAAGCCATAATCAGTTTCCTTTTTAAAAAAAAATGAATCCTAAGCTAATGTGCTTTCTACATGCCCATGAGGTGAAAGATCTAAGCATTTGCCCTACGCTTCAAAATAAAAGAAATAAAAGAGAAAAACACAGTACAAGGCGGCTGAAAATGAAAATGTTCTCACCCGGCAGATCTGTAGAGAGTGGCATTAATGCCAGCACTCTATTGAAATCTAAATGCACTGGAATCATTAGAAACCTGGCCCTCCTTCTTCCTCTCTTGTCATTCATTGGGCAGGAAACCAGATGACTGCTGGGAAATAAACAGCACATCAGTGACTCTGCATTAATGTAAGACAGATAAGAGACTTTCAAGCGTTTTAGAACTATATAATTAGCCATTGCTTTCTTAGCATTTGAATGGGCACTTAAACTTTGAAAGCTCTCATTGTCTTGGGTTACTGCCCTATACTCTTAGCATCAGTTAAGCCTTCCATTCAAGAGGAAATCAAAGGTCCCAGCATTAAAATTAAGGAAAAGAGACCCTGTCTTTGTAAATCAAAGACAATTGGATCTCAGCTTTTTTGGTTTTGTTTTGTTTTTACATCACTTTATTGTTATTTTAATGGATTATCTTCAAAAGGAGCAAAGAGCAGGAACCTTGCATTGCAGAGAACACCTCACATAATGCAATTTTGTCATTGCAGTCACAAAGTAGGATCAGAATTTCATTAACACTGTAATAACTAATAAGAAATGAATTCAGTGCCTCTTCAAAAGTCTGAAAGGTGACATGAAAAAAGAATATGCTAATGATAATGAATATCATTTTCACCACAAAAGAACTGGTCAGTATCAAAAAAGACAGACAAGCGAAAACCAATAAAGACAGAAATTATTTTCCCAACTTCTGTTCCATTCCTTGAACACTATATTGCATGGGAATTTAGAGAAAATGTGCCCAGTGTATTTTTCTGAGAGATGTATATACAGATTATACATGAACAATAATAAACAGTAATAGCACAGCAATGTGCACTATATCACACTTTCTGGCCAGTGTACACGAGCAGGTGGTCATGGCTGATGAGCAACAGGAGCAACATCCATGCTCAGGCTCCCTTACAGTGGAAGGAACTGGCTGTGCCATCTGCATGCCTGGTTCTTCTGCCCTGTGCATCAGCAGTGCTCGCTAGGCACTAATGACAGAGGATGACTTGTCACCATGCTGCACAAAAGACTCCAGCCACTATTTATCATAACCTCCTATTTTCCTGCTTGTTCATGAGCATGACCGCTTGTTGAGAGTTTTTTTTTTTTTTTTGCAGGACTACTCATGTGGACATGGGCTGGGTGGATCTCAGCTGTGCCTGTGGCTGTTTAGGGGGGCAGCCTGATTAGGGCCTAATGAGGGGGTCAGCTACAGGACAAAACCTGCCTCTGCTGCACTCTCGGCCCTGTTGCTGATGGCAGAGCTAATCATGTGTGAAAAGCCGCCATGTTTTGGTGACATTGCTGTGATACCACATCGCTTTAGGGTCTGCAGAAATGAGGAGCACTAATGGTTCCTTCAGAGGTGGAACAGAGCATGAGCAAATGATGGCAGTTCATGTCGTAAGGCTTGTTATGGGAAAAGAGAATCAGATTGACTGCCTGATAGGGCTGTGATATACGAAAATGGAAAACACAATATCACAATCCTCTAACTGTCCATCAGCTCCTATTTGCACTACCATAGACAAGTGTCAGCATTATAAATTGTACAACTTGCAGACCAAGTTGCAGTCGATGCAAAATAGCTAGCAAAATAGTTCTGTAAACTCCATATACAGACAGGTGACAAAAAGGAAATAAACAACATAAAGTGTGTTAGTCAGGTGTCGGGCCACCATGAGCTGCCAAAACAGTTTCAATGCACCTTGGCACAAACTGTACAAGTCTCTGGATCTTGTCACCTGTCTGCATGTGTATATATGTTGGCAGGAATATTTTCAGGTTTTTATAGTCCTAATTAGGGCTTTAGGGACCTTTTCTCAGGAGTTGTAATACAAGTAACATCATGTTTCATTTTTAATAAACAGGGCTGCAGTATTAAATGAAGGGATTGTAGAAAGGATTTCAATGCATCAACATATATGGAAACATTTTCACCCCTCGAGAAAACAAAAAGAAGAGAAAGAAATCCCATCACCCTCTTGACAAGCATAGCTGTTTGCTAACATGGCACTCAGTGAATGCTCTAATTTGAGCAGTACTTAGAGTCACACTGAGCATGAGATTATAGCGCATTGACAAACAGGCAGGGAAGATGCCTGAGAAGTGCTGCGGGCTTTCAACTGAATTACATGCACATTTCCAACTCTCAATAGGGGTCCATCAAGAATTAAAAGCAAGTGATTGATGACAATCCTTCTTCAAGTCTGGGGATGCAAAAAAAAAAAAAAAAGGCACCCCTGTTCCAATATTTAGACATGTATAACGTCTAAATTCTAGTGTGCCATATGATTTTTTTTTTTTTTTTACTTTTTATGTTTTTTCTTTTACTTTTTATATTTCAAATTCACCATGTTAGACAAAACAAAAGAACTTTCTTTCTTTCAGACTGAGTGTAACATTTGAACTAATAGCAAAGATCAGCGGGATGGTCACATATTTTACAAACACTCACTTATGACCTGAGTGAAACTTCGACCTAGTTGAAAGGACAAGCTGTCAAAGCAAGCTTTCATGTGTACTCGGAGCAACGGTAATAACTGTCTAATGGCTTGTGAACTGACCAAATGACACAAGCTCTCATCTCTCTCTGCAAGTACTTAAAATAACGTTTAGATAGAGAAAACTATTGCTCCATTTTACGTTTTAGATAATAAAGCCTGCACATAAAGATGGCATGTGAACTCACTAATAGCAGGCCAGAGTATAGCATTTAAATTCTGAAAATGTCATTTAATCTTACGTGAGAGAAAAGGCATGGACCTAGTAAAAGAAACTGAATCAATTTCCAAGAGGCAAAAAGGCTCTGCTTTACTGACACTTAATTCTCGGCTCTGTTGATCTTTACCCACTGTAAGTTTGAACAGTTTTTACACGGGATTAAAAGAAAAAAAAAAACCTTGAGGTTTCAACTTTTTGCCAAACACCACTCATGGAGATATGATTGTCTCAAAATGGTCTACAATTTCTCTTTAAATTGTCTTCAAATAAATATAAAATGGTATTCTATTTGACTCTAGTCCTAGTGGCCGAGGAAGACCACTGTTCCTCTGACTAGTGGACAAATAGTTGTGACCTAGGGGATGAAATAATTTGCCCTTTTAAGCTGCCTGCAAATCACCTCCTGCCAGTGTCCTAGTTTTGTTCCCGAGGCCAATTAGCGAGCCCTACCTTAGCCTGCAGCTAAAAGGCTACTAATGGGACCATGGAGGGGGTATCCACCTGAGAGGTGTGGAGAGTTCCCCACAGAGAGTTCATTCGAGAGGAGGGAGGAGGTGGGGACAGGCAGGACGGAGGACTTCTGAAGCTTTTACCATCAAACTAAAGCTTCATTGTGACTGCTAGCTGTTTGATCTTAAAATAATTTACTTAATGATCTCACGGCGGGAGCAATTCGTGCTGCTCGATTACTCTGCCAAGTCTAATGGACAGATGAGAAAGGGGGAGAGAGAGAGAGAGAGGGACAGAGAGAGAGAGAGAGGGACAGAGGGGGGAAGGAAAGTGTCAGAAAGAGGCGAGGACAGACAGGAAACGGTGAGGATTAAACACTTCAGGCTGGTTACTGGGGAGATTGAAATTTCCCAACCTTATAGAGTGCGGTGAGTTTAGGATTTGAAATCCAGATTAAAATCCATACCTCCTAACACTCATGCAATCAGGAGACTGAAGCTGTTACAAAAAAAAAAAAATTGATAAATTCTTTCGCCAATCAGTTGATCAAAAGAAACTGATCAATTCTCTAAACCTAATAATGCAAACTGGCTACAGTCTTTCTTCTTCTCACATAATCAATTTGGCATAAACATCATGAACATTCATAACAAGAGTTTCTTGTAGCTTTGCTGTAGGCATCTATAAGTTGACTGACAGGAACATGGAGAAGATATTACGTTGGTTTAGCCATATTACGTGCTCTGGCCTCAACAGTATGTCAGATCCTAGACGATTGATTTTGTGCTGCAACAGAAAGCTAATCACTGTAACGACAGGGCATAACGTGCACACTGGCACCCCTTCATTTAATGCTGCAGCTCAAATTCATAACCACAAGCCCCTCTTCATAATTCACCGTTTAATGCCAGTAAATGAACCGCAATTACATTTAATGGCGAAGTTAAGAACTCATTTTGATTTCATGAGGGAAAATCAAATTAAAGCAGAACATAATTATTTGGCTCTTACTGAGGGGGCTGTAAGACCGAAATATAGAACACTATCATGTTTATATCAAATGTATTGTAGTAAACTGTTTTCAACTGGTTTACTATTTACTTAAGGCCAGCATCATAAAGTCTCGCAAAAGAGATTCAATAATTATTCAATGGTTATTCAAAAATAGATTTTTAGAAAAGAAAGAAATCCAATTACACACATATCACTGATGAATATCCATAATAAAGGCCAGTTGAATGTATTCCACCAAAATCCAGAGATGCAATAGAGCAAAATCCAAATCCACATCAATTCAGCAAATGCTAAAGAGAAAAACGGTTTGGAGAGGAGGTGGCCTGAGTCACAGATGTGGTCATCAAGGTCAAACAGAAGAAAAGTGGATAGTTGTTTTTATTCCTGTCCAGCCTTTAAAGGCTGCAACTCATGACTGCCATCAACGGTGTCAAGGAGTTACACCCCATTACAATAAAATTACATTAGAATGACAGTTTTTGCCTATAATATATTTTAACATCTCTACTTGTGGAAATGTTTGTTATTTAGCCTGTAAGGAGTTTATCAAACACAGTGGTAAATACAGTCAGTCTGCCTAAAGATGACTAAAGCTGGTGATTTTCTCACGCAGTGAATTTCACAATTTGATCAGTTTGTTGGATTCATAAAATGAATAAGCCTAATTTATTCAGTTTATAAGCAGATACTAACTGTCACAATGTATACGATGCTGACGTGCCATCACATCATAATGAAAACAGAGAAGAGCACTTACTCTCTAAAGGCAATAACCAACAAAGTTTTAAAACTGTTTAAATGGCATTAAAATACATTAATAACATGAAATTTAGTCAGCAGAAGTCAGAATTAATTGGTGAATATTTCTCCACTGATGTTAGCATGAACATAGATCAATTGAGTGAAGAGATGATGATGAGGCTCTTATTTGAATCCTGCAAGTGACTGATACCGTGGCTGATGAGCCAGAGACTGATGTGGATGATGCTGATAATCAAAGTGAAATCATTTCCCATGACAAATTTACAGTTCTTTAAAATTTGGCAGTAATGATGTTTTTCCATAAGTAGACTAGGTTATAAATATAGAGCTAAGCAAGGCAGACTAAAAATATTAGAACTTTACTTCTGGATGAGATACATGCAAAAGGCAAACATACTGTATTTCAGTTCAGGAAACATCCAGTTTTAGTCAAAAGTCATTTTTATTTGTCAGTTTTGGCAGTTTTCAATTTGGCAGAATTCAGCCGTAACTACATCCGACAGGCTTTCCCAGACTGCCAATCATATAGAAATAAACTCTTTAATAATTACATGTTTTAAAATCCCTATTTATGTATTGCCCTAACATGTTTTTTCTTTCTTTGCTGCATTCCAATGATCCCGTGCCAATAAACCTTCTAAAGGTTTTATGCTGAACAGAGATAGTTTATCAACAAGTGATTTATGGTATGTGTTTTCACAAGGTAACACATCTGTGAAAGAATGTAGTTATATCTGCCAAAGTGTCTGGAACTGTTTCATTCACAAGCTTGCTAGTAAAACTCTTGTAACACTCGCAGCACAGGCCCCCCATACACACACACACACACACAATGACATCTTCACTTCACCATCCAAAGGCAGAAGTCAAAGTGGCGGGCTTTTAGGCTGACAATAGATGTGCACTTGAACATTCAGCTCGCTCTTAGAGCAGAGAGGAAAACAAACACTCGAACAGGATTGAATCACTATTCAGAAAGCCAAAAAGCCAAGTGCTATGAGATATCAGTGGACCAAGAGAAGCTCTTAATAAACAGATTTCAGTTACACAGTAGTGCCTGATTTTACAATATTTGACAAAAATTCAAAACTCAGTAAACAAAGCAGTGTGAAAGAAAAATGATTGTAATCAGCGAATTTAATATCATAAAACACTTTAGGGGACTTGATTCAGACACCATTAAAACTTTAAAAAGACAGTTATTCAGTGACACACCCAAAGATTTTGAACTAGTGCTACCCTTTAACAAAAACACATTACATTTCAATTTTATTAACGTGTACCTGCAGAAAGAAATAATAATCATATGGTGTACGTGATCACTTGGTTGTGTTTTCATATAAACTAACTTTTGTTCAGACTTTACTTCAAATCATATACATCGTGACTATTAAAAAAAATAGATATTTAAGACACTGGCTTCTGCACATCTTCATACATGTCTCATCAGCAGTTGGTACATTCACCCAACATTATGGCTACTTCATGTAATAGATAGTAAAGCCTACATTGGTGTCCTGATGCATTTTAAACATTTATTGACCCATTTCTTCTGAGAAGTATAGTTGGTGAGTTTTGGATGAGACTATGGAGGGTGCATATTAAAACTTTTCCACTGAGGCTCAGTAGCACCTCTGAGCTCCCTGCACCAAGCTGGGGAGCACTGGCTCATAAATCACACTGTGAGCTGTGAGCGGAATAGCTCATCAGTCCAGGATTAGGAGCTCGAAAGGCCACGTGCTCTCTGACTAATGCCAAACGGAGCTTGGAGGAGGACGAGAAAGCCCGGAACCAGTGTCAGGGAGCTCTCGGCCCACACTCTGTCATCTCTAATGGGGAAGCAACGACAGTGGCATCTGCAAGACCCACATGGCTGAGAAAACTGCAGTGCATATGTATGTGTGCGTGTATGTGTGTATTCTGCTAAAAGGTTGAAAGTTTATTATTTCATAATAGATGATCCTATGGGAATTAGTTTCTTGTATTAATCACTAATACTTGCTGTTGTCACTATGCAGTAATACTGTGGGAGCTTATTAAAAGGGATAAAGCTGCCTTTTGTGGGTAAAAGCATCCTTAGGGAGTTCTTAGCACATGCTGTTCACACACACACACACACACACACACACACACACGTTTGTCTTACTATCCTTGTGATGACCTTCCACTGACATAATTATTAAAGCAGCTAATTGATGCTATGCCTAAACTAAAACCCAACCCTAATCTAAACCTCAGGAACCAAACACGGGGACATTTGGTTTCCAAAGATACCCCCCCCCCCCCCACACACACACACACACACACACTATCAAAATAAATCATATTCCTAATCAAAATAAATCGTGCTTAATAATCACATGGCCTATAAGCAATTAACTGTCTTTATTTTTTTTACTGGAGCCTTTGTGCACAGCAGCATGAGATACTGAGGCTATTGCGCAAAGCAGTCTACCTCTCCTGTGTGGATGAAAATAACAGGCAGGACCTGTCTGGTCTGGAAAAAATATTGTGATGTTCTAACTTGTTCTATCGCATGTGTTAAAGAGTCTTTCATTAGCCTATCTAAGAGGAAGCGTTTAAATCTGTCATATCTCTTAAAACAAGTAGAGCAGGAGGAGTTGAATCAGCTTCCTCGCGGGAGCGCGCATCCAGCAGCCAGCAGCGCGAGCTCGAGGCTGCAGCGCCGCTAATTTCCCCTTTTCTCTCTCAGGCTTACCCACACCGCGGGGCGCGCGCACACTGCAGGGGGCCCGGATGTGTGTGTGTGTGTGTGTGTGAGAGAGAGAGAGAGACAGTGCGTGCGTGTGTGTGTGTGTGGCGATCTCCATCAAACGTTTGGGCAAATTATTTCTTAACCCAGCTCTGTATGCCAAATTTGCTTTATTGTAACTTCTTCTAAAACAGGAGTTCTCAAATATTTTGCAGCCAGGGACCACTTAAAGTGTTAAAAAAAAAAAAAAAAAGTCCATGGAACATCTATTTTATGAACATAACCCAACTGACTATTTAAATTGTTCAGTAACATTTATTGTAGATATAGCATTTTTTTTTTATTCCTGAACTTACTCCTGCACTCACTCCACTTTTTTTATTCAATTTGTTTATTAAATTCAAATTATTTATAGACAGACTTGTTTTTGAGGTATTCAGGTTTGGATTACAGCCATTCAAGTAAAGTGACCAATCAAACAGTCTAATAAGAACTCAAGAGTATGTATATTAACTTGTAATTGTGATCATTGTGATCTTCACTACTGTAACTAAATAAAAAAAAAAAAAAGAAAGAAATTTACTGCCTCCTAACTTTGCTGGGGGTCCCCAGGCCCCATTAAAAAAAAAACAAACAAACAAAAAAACTATGTTATATAGAATATAATAGGTAGAATATATTATATACTATTTAAAGTGAAACTGGAAAGTGAGCTTAACCACAGCTTAAATTAACCATCAGTATATCCTTTTCCCCTGTATAATGTGAGAATAATAAATGATTTAATGTAGTTTTATAATACCCAAGAAGCATCACTCTGGGAATCAGAAGAAGATTGAATTTTATTGGCCAAGCAAGATTTCACTTACAAGGAACGTGACCTGAAAAAATTTCACCAAAAATGCCAGGATCAATGACGATACATTAATATGCAACCTGGAAACACCTCTAAATTCTCCAGCCCTCCCAAATATCACTACATCATCTAACTTAATTAGTCAGCTAGCTAGCTGTCAGGAAACTAGCCCGCATTTTCCCTGAGGGTGAAATATAACTCAGGAAATACTTAAATTATTTATTCCCTGAAACCAGACTTACATTTTCACACTACAAGCAGTAATGTAGTAGTCATGGGATAATTCATAGTGATTATTAAATAATATGTTTTAGGCAGGAGCTCCCCACCTCTGGTTTATGTGAATAAATAACACATTAATTGAATAGTACTGTTCCCATAGTTGGCATTCGTGAATGAAACAGGGCTTACCCTCCTCCTAAATGATATATTGTGGCTTTTAAGATTAATAACTGAATAAAAAGCTACAATTTTATGTAGTTAACAGTAGACTATCTTAGTTCTGTGGCTTATAGTTTCTGGTTACCAGCCACATCATTCTCTAATCTTGGATGTGCCTTATTAAGTGACATGACGAACTGTGTTTATAGGCAACATATCGCTTCCCAAAATCAATGTTTTACAGAAGTATTACGAACGTCTCTTTTAATTGGAAAATGTGAATTTGCTGTGTATGTGTGTATACAGCATTCAGACCCCTTAACATTTTCTTAATATTGTTCAATTACAAACTTACACTAAAATAGAAACTTTTTTTTTTTCTCATAAATCTACCTTTCACTAAAATACTAGTGGAAAAGCAAACTTCTGTAAAAGTCTTAGTTTAAAATTTTAAATGTAAAGTGTCATTTACAAAGGTATTCAGACACGTTGCTATAACACTGGGAAACTGGTAAATTCTGGTAAGTTGATTGGACATGACTATGAAAGGCACACCTTTGTCTTAACTCCACAGCTAATATCAGAGCGAAAACAAGTCATGAGATTAAACTCATTCAGTCCAATTTAGAGTAAGGCTGTAACAAAAACTCAGTGAAGAGGTCTAAATAGTTTCAAATGCACTGAATAGAATTGGAATGAGATGTCTAAGGAGAGGTAATGATTTGAGCTGAATAATATAATATCAATAATATTTGAAATGACCAATTCTGAATGTTTTTGGGGAACAGTAAAGACACACAAAACCACTTCTCATGCCTGGGGTTGCTCTGTTGCTCCGGGTATGAGTGTAAATAAGACGTGGAGGTCATGTAACACAGAGCGAATTTACCTAGCCTATTTGTTTTTAATTTCTGCGAAAAAAAAAAAAAAAGTTGGTGTCATTTAATATTTCACCACTTTTTATAGTCAGTTTTATTCTTACATCAAATTGACTAGAACACACAGGTTTTCATGTTCAAGAGAGAAAAAGAGACAAGCACATAAAGTTTCATGTGAAAAAAAATTCCTACTTACTTTAAGTAAAAATATATCACAAGGGTTAAATGGTACATTTCCCATAGGTCAGTAGCTTAATGCTCCTTGTTTCTGTTTAGTAATGTTTCATTTTTAAAGATGTCAATCACAGTGTGAAAGAAAATGCTTACTGCAACAGTGCACAGTGAGCCACAGTGAGGGTGATTAGTTACTTTTTCACAATATATGCAACACATTTCTAATGTTGAAAATGTTGTAAATGGTGACATTTACTATGAGATGAAGTTGAGGGGAAGCTTCATGTCCTCCTCACAGTGCTGTGCAGTGAAACGCAGGAGGAAGGACTGCCCTCATGAGGACACTGCTGATACTCAGGGATACACCACAAGTTTTTACATTTCTAAATATTAAACCATTTCAGAATTCATTTCAGATTAAATGCCCACACACACTAACAGTGCTCCAGGTCTGAGTGGCAGGGGAGAAGAAGCTTAGTGACTTATGCAGGATTTTCATTTCCCTTCTCTCTAATGCAACCTCTGATTCTTAGAAAGTAAATTAATTAGAGCTATTAAAACATACCAGATATCATTTACTGATCCAACCTCAATCATAGCTTGACATGAAAACTCAGTTCATAAAAAAATGCCACAAATTGTTTCTTGATTTATTTCAGTATTCAGTATAGCTTTAATCCTACATCATCCCAACAAATCGTAAACCTCGTCAATCTGGCAACCCGGATATGTTTGGTTTAATTGTAAATGAGGCCCCTAGAGGGCAACAGCGGTGCACTCTCTGTCCCAGGACAGCGTTTCACCTGTCTGTCACTTCCATTTTTCTCTAAATAATATGTGACCAAGAAAAAAAAATGTCGCAAAGTATAAGATCAGTTGACAAGTGTAGTAGGATATTGAGTAGGACTCAATGTAGTAGGATATCATAACTAATAATAATAATAATAATAATAAAGAAAACCTGTTGGACGCCTCATAAATGGAAGACAAACAGGGGAATAAGCCCTTTCCCCATCACCACAGTTAAACCACAGTGGCTTAAAACTATAAAACCAGCTTCTGTTGTACAATCCCAGTGTGTTTGAGCTAACGTGTTTACACTGGCTCCGTTTCCAAGGCAACGGAACGCTGTCCCGCCCCTCACGGCGCGTGCTTTTTTTTTTTTACTTTTCTTTTCCCCCAGTTCAATCACAGTACTCGCGCGAGGGCCAAAACAACCCGTTATTAAGTAAACTGTTTTTTTTTAAAAAAAAAAAAGTAGCACAGTAACTTTCTTCCTAACTATTGAAGTATTTTCTGTACTTTCCGCCAGGTTTGAAACTGTTCAGCGACAACATGTTTGAAGAAGAAGAAAAAGAAGAAGAAGAAGAAGTTAACCCTTTGTTTTCTGAAGACGAAAGAGTGCAGTTTATGGGCGAGAAAATTTGCCAAATGTTAAAAATCAGTACAGAGTCCTGGAACAAGTTCGTGATTATGGAGGAAAACCAAACCCTTCTCACTGCTTACTTTGAGGCACGAGTTAAGTTTTTGTTTTTCACTTCAGCCTCGTCAGCTGTCCTCACTGTTTCCTCTGAGGTGAGTGTGTGTGACCTGTGCTGCCTCAATGTGTGTAGGCATCCTAGTGTTGCTCTGCCTGCACCCTGTGCACCCTCTACACTGTAAAAAGCAAAAAAAAAAAAAAAAAAAAAAAAGGTACTGTAGATTTATAGTCATTTACCTGCAACAGGGTATGTGTTCAAATCCCAGAATCACCATAACATTATTGTAAACATGTTTTACAGTTGTTTACTGTAAATCTATAGTACTACACTGGCAGCTCAGGTTGCCAGTAAATTACTGTAAATATTAAAGCATGTTTTTAACAGTGATTTATACTCTTAACTCTTACTGCTGCATAACGTGATGTTTTTCATGTGTGTTGTATGTACACCAGGTTTCTTCTCTCTCTGACTGCAAGAGATTGTATGTTGTCAAGAAGGAAAATGTGCCCATCCTTTCTGAAAACTGCAGGAACATTCTGCTCTTTGGCGTGCTCTCGCCGTCTCTGCTTCTACAGCTGTCAACCAGTGTGGACAAGGTAATGGACTCTTACAAGGAAATCCTGCTAATGTCAAATGCAGGTAGCAGGTAGTGTCTCAAAGCTCCAGGGTCCCAGGTTCGATCCTGAGCTCAGGTGACATTTGTCTGGATGTCCTTCCTGTGTTTATGTGGATTCTCCAGATTCCTTCCACCTCTCAAAAAAACAAGCCAGGTGGATTAGCTGAGATAAATTGTCCCTGGGTGTGAATACATCCAGGGTGTATTCCTGCTTCTTTGCCAATATCCCACCATGGATCCACCCTAACCAGGATAAAGCATTTACTGAAAGTGAGATTTGAATAAAATCTTAAGATCTCACAGATTATCAGCACTGATCAAGGCTCCCAAGGACCTTGGGGCGAATATTATCTCTAGTCTATTCTTAGGTTTGAAATCTACCAGCAGGCTGCATTTATATGAATGTCTGAGTCACCTCTCAGTATCAGACAGATCTTTCCATGCATAATATGTCAATGTTTTATGTCAAGGTCTGCCTGCCACTTTTGTCAAACAAGGAAAATCATCAGCTGTGGCCAAACGTGATATCCCAGGACGTAACACGACACATAGAGAATTTATCAAACAAGGTCTCTGTGGTTAAAGGACAACTCTGTGGGAAAACTGTGCTTCCTGTGCCGGTAGTGACAGAGAGGATAGAAGACTGTCCAGAAGCATCTATCAGTCTGTAAGATGGAGTTTTATACTTGAATACATTATGTGTACTGATGTATGTGATTTTAATACACATACAGCATGCTTTATACAGTATTCTTTCCAGTTAACAGTAACATATTCCTTTAATTTCACTATTTCAGTCAGGGCTGTCATGACAGGAGAGCAGTGATGCATGCAGTTGAGTCCATGGTCATCAACTGGGCCCATCTGATACAAAAAGTCTTAAAAGAAGATTCTGCTGAACTCATCTTAAAAGGGCTGAACCCAGGACCAAGCACTGAATTGGACTTCTGGAGGTCGAGAAAAAACAACATAGAAAATATTCATGAACAGGTTTGTGTACCTATGAGCATTTGTACATCTTTTACTCATGTAATTCATTAGTAATGATGTAATTGATTTATGTGGCTATAAGTGTCCTATTCTCAGCTTCAGAGTCCAGCTATTCAGAAGATGGTGAGAATCCTAGAAGTGGCAGACAGCAGCTATTACCCATCTTTTAGAGCACTTACAGAAGAGGTCTATGATGGTAATTAAGTTTAACCTTACTTGGTCTTTTTATCAATGCATGATGGTCTGTTACAACAAGCCTGTGCAGGTAGTGTAGCAAGATAACCAGTAATCGTGAACATATCTTTTTTGCTAGGCGACACAGTTGCCATTTCACAGCTCCAGCTCCTGATCTTGGGTTACTGTCTGTGCATGTTCTTCCCGTGTCTGTGTGGGTTTCCCATGGGTTAAGCGCTTTCCTCACACCTTGAACAAACATGCCAGTAGGTGGATTGGCTACTCTAAATAGCCCCTAGGTGTGAATGAGTCTGTATGTGTGTGTGTGTGTGTGTATGTGTGTGTGCATGGTGCCCAAGGATGAATTGGCATCCCATTCAGGATGTATTCCCCTTCAACCCAGGTGTTCGCAGGATAGGCTCTACATCCCTGCAACCCTGACCAGGATAAAGCTCTTACTGAACATGAATGAATGAATATCTTTTTTGCATATCTGACACTTGACCAAGTAACTGTGATCTCTCTCTTACTTTTTTTTTTTAATTTGAAGCATTACAGGAAGCGAGAGATGTGGATCTTCACCTGCAGCAGCTTCAGCCAGTCTTGTCTTATTTTGAAAAAGGGGAATTCTCATCCATCCACCGATTCACATCTCCACTCTTTCATGTTATCTTTCTGGTTTGGACTCATTGCTCATTCTACCGCCAGCCTGCTCGCATTGTAGTGCTGTTGCAGGAGCTGTGCAACCTCCTCATTCATCAGGTAATAATGCTGGAGATTAATATTTGAATAGGATTGGACTGCCAGTTGACATTAAATTTACACAAATGATCCAAGAAGGAACATAGTGATGATTTACAACAGACTATCTGTCTTTAACATCTCAAGTTGGCTTTGTTCAGCATTAATGGCACTAGATACAGAACTCAAATTAATATCAACATTCTCTCCTTTCCTTCAACCAGGCTAACTCATACCTGTGTGGAGAGGAGCTGCTACGAGGAGAGACAGAGGAGACACTGGATAAGCTTCAGGCTGTTATGAAGCTTATTAGATGTTTTAAAGAGATGTTCCATACCTACAGAGAGAAGGTGGCCACCTGGGCCAGCTCCAGAGGCATAAGGCACAAGTGCTGGGACTTTCCATCTGCTTTGGTCTTTAGTCGCTTTGACTGTTTCACAGCTCGAGTGCTACAGTTAGAGGTGTGACACATTTCTGGTTTTGGTTATAAATTAATGGTACATTGGCTTGAAGGTCCATTTCTAAATTAATCACAATAAATTAAATCGATGTGTACATTGCAGGATCTTTTCTTCACCATGGTCAAGTTACAAAAATTGGAGAAGGTTATTTTTGGTGGAATCAAGGGAAGAATGTACACTGAACAGGTTTTTCTAATGCACTCTGAGTTTCAGCAGCTCTGCAAAGGAATCATGGACAGTGAATATGATCCTTTAGATTTGACATCCAAGGTACGCTTTTACAATCAGTGAACAGTTTGTTGAAAGTGTCATAAAATGTAGTGATTTCATGTTAGTGTTAGAGTTGGATGAGCTCATCTAGGAAGAGGCAGTTAATACAGCCTCACTTGATAAGATATGGTGTAAAGTTTGCAACATATGAGCATCTGTTCCATGGTGATATGCTGGTTTATTATGGTAGTAACACAGTGATGACAGATAGGAAGGAGGAAGGATAAAATATGCTAATCCTTGGAGATGAATATCTTTCTTCAATATTATTCTGAGAAACTAGATTTTCGTTACTCTATTAATGTTGTATCAGAAGATATTAGAATTGGTATTGCATATAATTCCAAGAGAGTTGGTAAATAACCAGTGTTTATTATGTTAAGCCACACAGAAATTAAATGCTTTTTCTCTCCTTTTCATGTGAAGGATTTTGACATGGATTATACAAATTTTAAAGAAAAGGTGGCCGACTATGATAGACGGCTTGGCAACATCCTTTGCCTGGCCTATAAAGACTGTTCAGGATTGGAATCTATTTTCAAAGTAAGTTTCTATCACTGGTCACTTACAAAAACAAAAATTATGTGTAAACATTGACACTTTTGTTTTTGTTCATAGCTGCTAGCTGTGTTTCGACCTTTCATGGACAGAGGGATCGTTAAGGAAACATTCACCCCCAATTTCACCAAACTGATGCGCCTTTTTGGTGTTGAGCTGGAAACATGTAAATACCTACTTGACTCTCAGCGAGAGCAGGTATCGCTCTTATTCCTGACATCTTATAGTACAGTAGGTCATATACACTCACTGAGCACTTTATTAGGAACATCTGTACACCTACTCATTCATGCAATTATCAGCCAATCGTGTGGCAGCAGTGCAATGCATAAAGACATGCAGTTATGGGCCAGCAGCTTCATGTCATTTTCACATCAACCATCAGAATGGGGAAAAATGCCATCTCAGCAATTTGGACCTTGGCATGATTGTTGGTGCCAGAAGGGCTGGTTTGTGTATTTCTATAACTGCTGGTCTCCTGGGATTTTCACACACAGCAGTCTCTAGAGTTTATGCAGAATGATGCAATAAAGAAAAAAACATCCAGTAAGCAGCAGTTTTGCCTTGTTAATGCGAGAGGTCAATGGAGAATGACCAGACTGGTTTGAGCTGACAGAAAGGCTACAGTAACTCAGATAACTGCTCTGCACGATTGTGGTGAGCAGAAAAGCATCGCAGAATGCACAACATGTTGAACCTTGAGGCGGATGGGCTACAACTGCAGAAGGCCACGTTGGGTTTCACTTCTGTCAGCCAAGAACAGAAAGCTGAGGCAGCAGTGAGCACAGGCCACAGTTGAAGACTGGAAAAAACGTAGCCTGGTCTGATGAATCTCGATTTCTGCTGAGGCACACAGATGGTAGGGTCAGAATTTGGCACCAACAACACGGACCCACGTTGCCTTGTGTCAACAGTACAGGCTGGTGGAGGTGGTGTAATGGTGTGGGGACTGTTTTCTTGGCACACTTTGGGCCTGTTAACACCAATCAGTCATTGCTTGAACGCCGCAGCCTATTTGAGTATTGTTGCTGACTATGTGCATCCCTTCATGGCCACAATTTACCATCTTCTAATGGCTACTTCCAGCAGGATAATGCACCATGTCACAAAGCAAAAGTCATCTCAAACTAGTTTCATGAACATGACAATGAGTTCAGTCTTCTTCAGTGGCCTTCCCAGTCACCAGATCTGAATCCTATAAAACACCGTTGGGACGTGGAAGAACGGGAGATTTGCAGCATGAAAGTGCACCTGAAAAATCTGCAGGAATTGCATGATGCAATCATGTCAACATGGACCAGAATCTCAAAGGAACGTTTCCAACATCTTGTGGAATCCATGCCATGAAGAATTGAGGCTGTTCTGAGAGCAAAGGGAGACCCTACCCAGTATTAGTATAGTGTTCCTAATAAAGTGCTCAGTGACTGTATATTACTAACAGTAGTGCCTAATATTAGACATTATGAGCTTATGAGAGCTGTTATTGTTTGGTGTTTGTCTCCAGAGGAAGAATTTTAAAGCTATAGTGGGTAAGAACATGCCTGCCATGTCTGGTGCATTGACATGGGCCAAAATGCTGAGAAACAGAATCCAGATCCTGTGGGAGAATTTCCAGTTTGCGCTTGACATGTAAGTTTTTTCAAATCCAAAGTCCTGAATGGCATTTGCAATATCTTATGGAAAAAAATCACAACATTTGCTTGCTGTTTTAAGTTATCGTATAAATTGCAGTGATAACTAATGAAGGAATGCTGCATCACTTACCTTCTAGGACTTTGGAAGAAGCAGACATGATGTTATTATATCATAAATACATGGAGATGTCCTCACTGCTGGATGAGTATGAAAAAGATGTGTACTCAGAATGGTGCAGTAATGTTGAACAGGTCTGCCAGCTGAACCTTGACCAACCCCTAATAAAGAGAGATTTAGTTTCTGGTTTCCTATCAGTGAACTTCAATCAAGAGGTACAGCACATTATTATAGTACATCAGAGTACTAACATGTTGTTTTAACCTGAGTTATGGTTATGTTAGGTTGATCATTTAAACAAACAAACAAATAAATGAATGGATCTTATCTTATAACCTTAGCTGTTAGCTGTCCTGAGGGATGTCAGACATCTTCGGATGTTGGACCAGACCAGTATCCCTTGTGCTGCCTTAGAGCTATATGAGAAGCGAGACATGTTTCTTACGGTTTGTGATGATTCTTATGACTTTGGAGAAAGTGATTCATTGTGGTCATCTGTAGATACTGTCTTTCCTGTGTCTTTCCTGTAATCAGGCAATACTCAATGAGACTTTTCCCTTCATTCCATTTCCTCTATAGTGCGTGAGTAGTTTGCAGTTATTAGTCCAGCTGTACAACAAGGTACGGCACATGGCTGTGGATGCTGAGGTTTCCCTTATGAAAGCTGAACTAGAGGACATAGACAAGCAACTATATCGGGCTGAGACTGATCTGACATGGCAAGACCAAGGCTGCTTGAACTATATCTGCCAGGTGAAAGACATGGTGTATAAAATGGAGCGCAAGCTTCAAAAATCCAAAGACAATGTTGAGATGATTAAGGAGCTGATGAAGGGATGGAGCAAGCAGCCAATCTTCTGCAGGAAGGACAGCAAGAAAGACACACTGCTGATGCTGGAGGACAGAGCAGCAAGAGTGGCAAAGAAATACAGTAGCATCAGGAACGATGGCGAGACCATACACAGTCTGTTACAGGTAGGAGTGTATTCACAGGTGTGGCAACTTTATAGTCTATGCTACATTGTTCCTATCTTATAAACTTGCCATTTATGCATAGAATATTTGTTTTATTTGTTACAGGAGAACAAAAACCTCTATACAGCAGATGATGATTCAGAAGCATGGAAGGAGTATGTGGAATATGTGGACGAAATGGTGGTGGAAGGCTTTTTCAACGCCATCACGTACTCTTTAGAGTTCTTTGTTAACAACATGGAAGGATCAGTGAGACAGGCTCCGCTGTTAGAGGCTCAGATGGTGCTTAGCGCGTCCGAGATCGTTTTCAGACCCTCTCTGGACATCGGTGCAGGAGATGGCCTTTATGAGTTAGTCGAGGGACTGTTGCAGGACGTGTTCCAAATGTCCACTCAAATCAAAAGGGTGGCACCTCATCTGGATACGAAAGACTATCAGGTGAATATTTCTTTTTTTTTTTCCCACAAAAAACGTTTCGGTTGCTCATGTTCATGCGTGATACAGCAGTGATTTAATGTCATATTAATGTGAATCCTTAAATGAATGAATGTCTAATGTTTATTGGTAGGTTGATATGGATGATATGCTGGACCTCTTAGACCTGAGACAGGAAGTGATGGAGCGAGTGAAAGATGTGATCATGAGAGTCTCCCAGTATCAGAGCTCATTTGAAAACTACACACACCTGTGGCTGGATGATCGGAGTGAGTTTCTCAAGCAGTTTCTCCTATATGGTCAGGCTCTGACAACTGAATACGTGGAAGCATATGGGGAGGCTATAGATTTACCAGAGAATCCACCCACAACTGACAAGTTCCAAGAACAAGTAAGCCTTCATATTTTTCATACTTTTCTTAACAGACATAAAGATAAATGGTTTATTTTGAATACTTTTCTTAACAGATTGAAATCTTAGAACCATGTATTATATATATAATTTTCCTATACAGATTGACCATTATGAAGAACTGTATGTACAAGTGAGCAAGCTTGAGGACTGGCGAGTATTTGACGGCTGGTTCAGGGTGGATATCCGCTCATTTAAGATGAATCTTTTAAATACAATTAAAAAATGGAGCTGGATGTTCAAGGAGCACCTCATATCATACGTCACAGAAAAGTGAGAAGAAACCTAACTGTGTTTCCATTGAAAGTGAATACATAGTACACTTCGATAGATGTAAATTAAAAGAATATAAGTACTTTAAGTACTTTAAAGTGTTCTCAAGACTCAGTGTTCTTTGGGCTCAGAAAAGGCATATGCTACATACGTCTTGACTTGTAGAGCCTAAACTGTTGTACTTTCTCTCTACCTTGCCAAAATGGATTTGCTGTTATTTTATTTCTGAAACTACAATATACCCAGACATTATGTTGTAGCGTTCTACATAGAAACTTTAAGGGTCCCCTCTGAGAGACAAACCAGAGAACCCTTTAAACGTGAAGTGATATTATGAGTGATATTAATCTCCCACTCTTTTCTGACATGCTTGTCTTTATTTGCTGGTTGGTAATTTCTCTGCAGTATTACAGACCTTGAGGAGTTTATCCTCAGGGTTGGCTCAGGGCTAAGAGAGCCAGTGAAGAGTGGAGATTACCAGGCCCTGGTGCAGGTGATGGGCTGCCTGCTGGCTGTCAGATCCAGACAGCCCAGTACAGACCAGATGTTCGATCCAGTCACAGCTGTGGTTAGCCTGCTGCAGCAGTATGGAGAAACACTCCCTGACCATATCTACACTCAGCTAGAGGTGGCAATCTTCATATGCCTATGGTATTTTTAATATAATATTAGGATGGTTTTAGGTTTATTACCAGAACCAGATTAGATCACTTATGTGAACAAATATGAGTGCAGAGGTATCCTGGAGCCTTGGTTCACATTGCAGTGATTAGATTTTTTTCAGATTTGTGTAGTAGATCTTGAAGTATTTGTCATAGACAGATTTTCTTTTCTTTGTTAAGGAGTTACCTGAGAGATGGAATAGCATTAAGAAGCTGGCCTGGTCGGTGAAACATGAGGTTGCTCCTCTGCAGAATGCAGAGGTGGCAGTCATACGCAAGAAGTATGGGGCCTTTGAGGTATGTGATGATTTTTTTTTTTTTTTTTTTAAATCCTAAGTATGATTAAATTGAAATAAACAGAATGATAATGATAAGAAGATAATTATAATTTTAATTATCTTCTGTGCAAATGATAGACGATTAACAGACTTTTTCATTCTCTCTTCCTTCTTGCTGATTTATGTCACTCCTGGCAGATAAAGCTGCATCAGTTTGAAGAGAAGTTTAGAATGGAAGCTCCTCTTTACTGTAACACGGAGAGCCCTTACACTCAACTAGATAATGTACTGCATTTCCTGTTCTTAGTTTACTTAAAATATTATTGTAATCATTTTTATTCCACCAACACTTCTGAATATTCCTTTGCACATTGACTTTGCCGCGCCTTTGTGTCATGGTTCCTTAGTGGCACAGCGAGGTGGTACGACTAGAGCAGGAGGCGGCGATGCTGCAGGAGTCCTGCAAGCTGTTTGAAGTGAGCAGCCCAGATTTCAGGCAGCTCAGGCTCTGTCAGAGACAGATCTTTGTCTTAAAGCAGCTCTGGGACCTGCTGCTGTGTGCTCAGGTTATTCAATCACATTCATTTCAGCTGTGCTATTAATAATATTCCATAGCTGTGACTTCATTCTTCAGATCCAGAATTGTATACAAAATTGTCTACAGTTTCTGCAGATATATTGTGCTTGTTGTATTTATATCTTGTGGTGTAATATGTCTACTATGGGCATCCTTTCAATTTTATCTTTCTCCACAGAGTATTATAGACGTCTGGAAGGAGACACATTGGAGAGAAATTAATGTGGATCAGATGGATGCAGAACTGAAGAGGTTTGCAAAAGTGAGAGATTCTGCTTTGGTATTTTCCCATTTGCAAAAATCTTTATTTTATTAGAGAGACTGTGCAGCTGGCTTACCAGAAAATAAGATAAAATACATTTTATTAATCCTCAAAGGGAAATTCAGTTGTCCCATCATAGCAGTGTGTATGGTGCAATGTGCAGTATAGTTAAACAGTAAAAAGAAAAGATTCAAACAAAACATAAAATTAACGGAAATAAATTAAAAATAAATGATTGTCATTGGTAATTGGGAATTAAAGACATCTAAGGTTTCAAAACTACAGACCTGTTATCCTATGATGAAACATTTCTGTCCTGATGGGATGATCTCTTCCAGTATGTATACATCCACAGGGAGCAAAGGTTTAGCTGAATGTTTGATGAGTATGAAAATGATGGAAATAATATGCTTTAGTCTTCACAGTCACCAGGTTTCATCCCTACTGAACACCTATGGGAGATTTCTGACTTGTGTTTTAGACATCATTATCAAAACACTAAGTGAGGGAATATCTTTTGGAAGAATGGTGTTTGTCTCATCAGTACAATTCCAGATAATCTATGCCAAGTCTTATTAAAGCTGTTCTGGTGGCTCATGGTGGCCCAGTACCTGACTAAAACACTTTATGTTGCATTTTTCCTTTAATTTGTCACCCATGTGTATATATGGGATATTCTATGTTAAAGATGGATTTTGTTTGGGCAATGTCTTAAATCTGCTTTTCTCAGTCTGGGTTCTGGAATGTGCCAGCTCAGTAAATTCAAACTCAGGAAATCTGAATCTGAAGTAGTATGTAAGGAGGTAAAAGACTAACCTATGCAGAACAGCAAGTACTCTGTGATTGGTGAAAGACTTTATGAATTTGATAACCAGTGCATTTCTATACTCCAGGAAATGCAGAGTCTTGATAAAGATGCCCGGGGTTGGGATGTGTATGTTGGACTGGACCATGCATTGAAAGATTTGCTGACTGCACTACGGGCTGTGACTCAGCTACAGAACTCTGCTATGAGAGAGCGACACTGGGGACAGCTGGCTACGGCCATGAAGGTGAGTGAATTGTAGAAATGGGTGCATTAAAATAATAATAGTGTAATATAAACTGCACATTTAGTAGCCGCAGTTTACAAAACTGTCATTTGTAAGCTGTTAATTGTAGTCACTGCAAACCAACAGATGAATTTACCCTGACTACTAGTAAAATCTAGATTATAGCAAGATTACAACAGTTAAAAGTGTGTTTTCTCAGGTTGACTTTACTGTGACGGAGAAAACGACCCTTGCAGACTTACTGACTCTGCAGCTACACATGTATGAAGAGGAGGTTCACAATACAGTGGCCAAAGCAGTGAAAGAGATGGCCATTGAAAAGGTTTCAGTTCTTTGGTTCATGCATGCTAACAACATACTCACTACATGTCTGCTTCAATAAAAGAGTTGTATTGCAGAGTCATTTTATGTCTCCTCTTTCTCCATCAGGCATTAAGTGAGATCAGTCAGACGTGGTCCCTGATGGAGTTCACTTATGAAGAGCACTTCCGTACCTCGACACCTGTGCTGAAGTGTGATGATGAACTCATTGAGAGGCTGGAAGATCATCAGGTATAAAAGTCTACAAAGGATATTAATGTATAGTTATTACAAGAGTAACTATAGTTTTACTTAAGGAATATCTTGAATGTCATATATTCATCAGGATGCAGCACAGTATAAACTGTGTGTTTAGACGTTAAGCTGAAATGAAATGAGAGGTAATTTACATTATGGCTTGGCATATTTAACTAGCTTATCAGAAGTACTCTCAAGCGGTTGCCTGGAAATGAGTATTGTGTTTAGGGCTTGTGTGCCTTCTCTGCTAAACTGAGACGAGGGTGGACAGGTCCCCTATTGTCAGCCGCCTTCATTCAAACGTCTGATTTATGGTGTACAGACCACGCATTAGTGTCTTTATTCACAAGCTGCATGCGTAGGGGCCAGGTCCAGCCAAGCACAATGCTGTTCACAATGAGTCAGCCATATCTCAAAGCGCCTTACTCCCACATGGCCTAAAAAATACAACAGGCCAAATTTAACACTCAGCTCCAGGTTGTGAGAAAATGGTTAAACCCAAAACAAAAAAAAGGCTTGCATCTTGGGTTGGTACTTCAGGCATAGCAAGCTTTTTTTTGGTTGTGGGTCTATGGAATGAATGTCAGATTGATTATTTTTAATCAGGATATTCAAATTTTAAAGGAAATGTACTGATGGTCCTAGGCCACTCATTAAAATAATGTATTATTCAGTGTCAGTAATGTCTGTACAGCACTGTGCATCATCCTGCTTAGTGTTTGTGTAATCTTGTTCCCTCTCAGGTACAGTTGCAGGCCATGCTGCAGACGAAGCAGGTGGAGTTCTTCCACAGACAGGTGCTGGATCTGCAGGGCCAGCTCACACAGGCTGACACGGTGTTATTCGTCTGGTTGGAGGTGCAGAGGACATGGGCTTACCTGGAGAGCATCTTTATGGGCTCAGACGACATTCATCACCAGCTGCCTGAGGAGACACAGCGATTCCACACTATTGACACTGACTATAAGGTGAATTCATGGGTTCTGCATTTTGCACAGGTGCATTCGATAGATGATCGAGTTGCAGAGAGCAATTCTAACTTCCAAAAGTGTGCACTGAGATGTCATGTGAGCAGGGGTGGAAAAGTACAGAGAAATTATGGTTAAGTGAAAGAGTCGATAATGTGTCAAAATTTTAGTTAAAAGTGGATGTGTCCAGCCAAAAATGTACTCAAGTGAAAGTAAATAAAGTTGCTACTTTTAAATATATTCAAGTATTAAAAAGTAAAAAGTAAATGTTTTTAACTGATGAAATTAAGTAATGTCGTGTTTTTATGCATCAACTAACTTTTATTTGTTATCTAAACCTTTTAGAAGCAACTACACTGTTTTGCCTGAAAACATCATTCGGTCAGAAAGTTTATCATATACATGACTAATGCTACACAGTTTGCTAGTGAATTAATCAGAAATGTTTTTAAAAAAACATTTAAATAATCAATATTTACCATTACCTAGAATTCAACTTTTTGCCTAGCCTAAATTAGCTAATGCATTCCATGCTAGTCTAACCTGGCATTAGCAAAGAAAAAAAAAAAAAACATGCTAACTTTGTTAAATCTAGCTGGTTAACATTGGCAGATTAGCAAAACTTACCTTAAAATATTTTTTCAAATTAGCTAGAATTCAAAGGAGTCACCTAATTTTATATGAGTCTTTGCTTACTTCAAAGTCTCATATAAAATTACTTACTTATTACACAAAAACTGGGTCCCTAGAGGACTTGTGGTTAGGCCACAGTGCTCTCACCGCTGTGGCCCGGGTTTGATTCCTAGCCAGGGAACCGCATGCAACAGTGCGCTCTCAGTGCTGGTCCCAAGCCTGGATAAAATTGGGGAGGGTTACGTCAAGAAGGGCATCTGACATAAAAACTGTGCCAAATAAAATACATGGAGCAATGATCTGCTGTGGCGACCCCTAACAGGAGCAGGTGAAAGAGGAGCAACAACAACAACTTATTACTTAAAAACTACTTACTCTGCACAATGTCATACTGAAGCATTTTACTGAGGTAGGGTCGGGGTGCTCATCCTCAATTTTGACATTGCAGTCTGGAGGCTTATACATCTTCAAACACACACTGATAGCTGTAGCACACACTACATTTTGTAGCATCGGAAGGTTATCGCAGATGAGGAAATGGCACAATTGTTGATTTACTTTGATTGGATGTTTTAAACTGAAATGGCTGGATGAGGGAAGAAGAGACCTTTGAGATTTGTAAGGAGTACTTTGAACATCTAAATAAAAATGTAAGGAGTAAACAGTAAGTTTTTTTTCTTGAAAATCTAATGAAGTATTCAATTTCAATAACAAAGTATAGCTACTCAAGTAATTTCCACCCCTGCATGTAAGAAGCTAAAACATGTTCATTTTTGGTTTTAGTATAAATTGTCTTTTAAAATGTGTACATAATGAAAGTGTCAGTCTTTAGCAAGTGATTGCAAAGTATCTACCCCCATTTAATGTGTGCTTAGGACCTAATGTTTAAAAGTGCTGAAACAAAGAATGTGATTGCTGCCACCAACAAGCCCCATCTTTTGAAGATACTTGAGGATTTGCAAATAAGGTTTGCCTATTGTAAATTGTATAGATATCTTTCCAAATTTCAGAACACAGTATGGTGATAAGACATCAGGTGTCCCTTTTTCCCCAGACTTGCTGTGTGTGAGAAAGCACTAGCCAAATACCTTGAGAAAAAGAGAATAGCTTTTCCACGCTTCTACTTCATCTCTTCTGCAGACTTACTGGATATTCTCTCCAAAGGCAACCGCCCCAAAGAGGTACTGTTCTTGTAGAAGAACAAACATAGCACACAGTTATTATAATAATGCATCCAGGACATCACTCCAGATCCTTCCTCTGTTATTGAGATATGAGTATCATGGACACATGTTATGGAGATTTACCATGCGACAGCTTTTACGTTGAGTAGAATGGTCCTGTATTACATTTTGCCAATGTCTACCTGTAGCTTTGATTCAACTGTTTTAATTATAATTCAATTTAAAAAAAAGTATAAAGAGTTCCCCCTTTCTTCATCTGACCTTTATCTGTTTTGATTAAACTTTTTTGTTCCTCACACTAATAATTAGAAGGGCATTATTTCTCACCAGAATATGATTATGATCAAAGAAAGACATTTTACATGGTTTGACTCTGACCCTGGTCAGCACTCTTTCTGAGCAGATCCTCCCACATACCTGCTAGCGTTTAGTTTCAGGCATTCAACCGTATCAGGGTCAGAGTGCCTTGTCTTGCTCTCTGTGTGCATTGATTATAATTAGATGTACCAGTATATCTGTATTTCCATCATTATGCACGCATCATTATATTCTTTCTTTGTCTACTTTCGCTCTTGCACTACATGTATTACTGTAAGCAGTTTCTCTTGATCTGTTAAAAATGAGTCACTGCGCTGTATTATTTTGCACAGGTCACCCATCATCTGGCTAAGCTGTTTGACAGTATTGCTGACCTGCAGTTCTGTCAGGATGAGTACAGGATGAAGGACTTGGTTGCTGTAGGAATGTTCAGCAGAGAGAGAGAATATGTACCTTTCCATTCACAGTGTGACTGTGTGGGTCCGGTAAGTCCTGTATCACCATGGAGATGTCAAGGGGCCATGATTCAAAGTGTGCATTAAAGATGTTTTTACTCTTTGTAGAGACAAGGGTTAATTGTGCTGGGTTAATTTTTGTGGGTATATTTTTTTTTTCTGGAGGTTTCTTATTCATTTTTATTTTCATTATTATCACCTAAGATTTCAGATATTTTATCTCTTTTTCTATCAGTGGTATTGATATAATCAAAATGCTAAGGTGATTTCAGGTACTACTGTAATGTGCTTTGGCAGGTCGAGCTGTGGCTGACCAACCTTGAAGAGGCCATGAGGGAAGCAGTGAGGAGGCACATAGCCGAGGCCGTAGCTCAGTACGAGGAGAGGCTGTGGGAGCAGTGGGTTCTGGAGCACCCGGCTCAGGTCACTCTCACTGCCTCTCAGATCTGGTGGTCTACTGATATAGGCCTTGCTTTTCAACGTCTGGTGGAGGGCTTTGACACAGCGCTGCGAGATTACAGCAAGAAACAGGTGATCTGATCTGGTGTAGTTTTTTTTTTTTTTTATGAAATGTATGAAATTGCTTGTGCCTTGAGCAAAATGGTAGCTAATATGTTCAATTTCCTATTTAATATTCAGTTTTATTTATGTAGCACTTTAACTATAGACATTGTCACAATGCAGCTTTACAGAAATCCAGATGTAGATTTACATGTAGATTTACATTACATACTGTAAATTCATTACAGCTTACAGCAGTACAAGTAAAATCCAAAGTGTGTTGAGAGGATATTCAGTATGACTATACTGTAACTAAGAGTCCTGGGATAGGCACAGGACAGTCTTTATGATTACAGCAGCAGTTCTTAGGTACAGTATTCAGGTGAGATTATCCACTGAATCAAGGGTGAGTCTTGGGCGAGAACTGTTTTTGAGAAATGCAACTGTTTAGGGTATCAGCAAGTGCAGCAGGTGAGTCACAAGTGCAGAAAGCTCAGAGCAAAAGAATATAGCCTTCAGTATCTACAGCATACAGTTAATTTACTGATTTTGTCCAACATTTTCTTAATTCGGATTCTTAATTTGACTATTAATGTTAATGAATTAGTTAAAGGATAGTAATGTATGTATATCTGTACACATACCTACACCTCCATTTACAGTTGGTAGACAATTGGCCAAACCAGGTGGCTCAATACCAGCCAGGAATGTAGTTCTAAATGGTACTCTTACCGAGCCATAATCTCATATGACACTTTTATTCTCCCCTCTCCCTATTATCTTTTGCAACAGTGCCACCAAGTTAGAGATAGAGTTGTTGCAAGGAGGGGGAGTTGATGGAGATTCTGCAAGCTGCAAAATGCTTTCTCATCCTCATTGTGATGAAGTGTGTAATGCTGAGCCGTGTAGGCTGTAGTAAAGCAGTGAGGCAAGGCTGTCCACACTGTCCCTGCAGTGTCAGGAGCTGTCTGTCTGTAGCAGTATGTAAGGTTAGCATGTCCTTGCACAGCACAGCTTGCATAAACTAACTCTTTTCCTTCAGGCCCTTGATTGGAATCACTGTCAGACATCACAGTGATAAATGCAGCCCAAGCTGAACTGCTTTTACATCTAATATACAGGGGCTGGGGGTTGGAGATTACATCTCATTTGCCTGTAACAGAGATCCACAGTGTAGCCCCATAACCATACACACACACACACACACTTACACACATTTATGTGCCTAAACATCTCTCTACACACACTCAGATAAATCCCTCCATGAACATGCACAAACACATATACACAGTAACCCCCATGTTGATAAATGAGCTCCCTGCTCATTTGGCCTTCTGACTGGAATATATGACCTTGCTCCATAAATGTGGAGGGATTTCTCTGATGAGTATGTGACCCTGAGTGCCTGTCGCTGCTGTTATTACTATCCACTTCTCTCTGGCATGTAAATTGATATAATTACTGTAAGCACAGGCCACAAAGCTCACTGTATGCTCACAGAGCCCATTACTGTGCCTCATAATCTTTGAAATATCTGCCCCATTTCTTCAGATTGCTCAACTAAACTCCTTGATAAACATGTTGTTGGGAGAGCTGAGTCCAGGGGACAGACAGAAGATCATGACTCTCTGCACCGTCGAAGTCCATGCCAGAGACGTAGTACTCAAACTCATCACACAAAAGGTTTGGTCATGTTTACAATGGGTCACTAGTAATGTTTAAGCAATGTATATTTGTCAAGTAATATATTTAGAGTTGTGTTGGTTTATGGTATATGATGTAGAGTGAGCTCCAGAAGTATTGGCTCCCATGAAAAAGATGGGGGAAAAATGTTATTAAAAAAAATTCTTTGTGGTTAATTAATCTCACACTAAAAATATGACAGAATCCTAACCTTTAATTGAAGAAAAATTATTCTGAGAAAATATTTAAATCACTATTATTCAAAACATTTCAATAACTATTATTGCCACGGGCCAAACAGAATGATACAGAATAGCAATTAAATAGGGAATCCTAATTCTTCGTGGAACCTACTACCTGGTCACTATTACATCCTAATTGCACTCTAAATGAGTGCTTTATTAAAGACAGGTAAATTTGGAGGGTAAAGATGTTAAGCCTATAGATTAAATAGTCATAGACAGTGCTAGTATTAACTCTAAAACATAAATATGTGATATACTACAAGTGCCTAAATAGAGTAAAAATAAAGATTTGCCCTTTTCTAATTATGTAAAGAATTACATAAGTTCTGACATTTCTTCATTAAACATTTCTCAATTAACTTATATATATTCCTTGGTTAGATTTTAAAACATAGAATATTTAAAATGTGGTCATTTAAACAAAAATACTAACATATAGGGTGGTCAAAAACATTTGAATGGCAGTTTATAATAGTACCTAAAATATGATGACAATATACAAACAGATTTAATAATCAAAGTAGGAATCAGAAAAGGAATAATGTTCACTCAAATTCACTACATGGCCAAGTGTGGACCTTCCTCAAACTGGACTGGGATGTTTAAAAAGCACATATGGGTATGATGGTCCTGTACCCACAAACCTTTGGCCATATACTGTAGTTTTACAGGAAGAACTTGGATGAGAATTTTTACAAGCTGTATGAGCAGATTTTGGCTGTGACTTAAGCATTGTCCTCCATTTTGTCCAGGTGAACAGTGCCAATTCTTTTGCCTGGCTTTCTCAGCTGCGTCACTACTGGGATGAAGAACAGAAGCACTGCTTTGCCAACATCTGTGATGCTCAGTTCCTATACTCCTATGAGTACCTAGGCAATACACCACGCCTGGTCATTACCCCTCTCACAGACAGGTACTGCTGCTTCTGGACATCCCTTAGCCCGTAGCCCTTAGCTACATGACTAATAATGTTTAATGTTAATGGCCCAAATTAGTCACAAGCATTGTGCTATTCATTTGAGTGGTGATGCTATGTTCGTACACAGGTGCTATGTGACCTTAACCCAGTCTCTGCACCTGATGATGAGTGGAGCTCCAGCTGGCCCTGCTGGCACAGGCAAGACTGAAACCACTAAAGACCTGGGCAGGGCCCTCGGTGTGATGGTGTACGTCTTTAACTGCTCTGAACAGATGGACTACAAGGTAATGGCACTGTTAGTTGTTATACAAATAACTGCTCTTTTGGAATTATTCAGCAACGTGTCTGTTGTCAGTCTGTTCTGATCTGACATGTGTTTCAGTCCATAGGAAATATCTTTAAAGGACTGTCTCAGACTGGCACATGGGGCTGCTTTGATGAATTTAACCGCATTGCTGTGGAGGTGCTATCAGTAGTGGCAGTGCAGGTGAAGACTATACAAGATGCCATTCGTCACAAGAGGAAGAGGTAGGCGGCTGCAGGCAACTGATCATGTTTCAGTCATTCACATATTTCAGATACGGTGGTAAAATTATAGATACTGTTTTGAAGGTTGTTCTTCTTAGATGAGGAGATGAACTTGAAGCCCACAGTTGGGATTTTTATTACCATGAACCCAGACTATGCTGGACGAACTGAGTTACCTGAGAATCTCAAAGCACTCTTCAGGTACAACAGTATCCTCAGATATAAACACACAAATAAATGCAAATAAATATGCAAATAAATGCATTATAAACTACAGGGTCAAACATTTGGAAGGAAAAGAAAACAAGAAAATTGTGACAGGAGTTTTATTAACATTATGTTTATTGATATTCAAAATAATGCCTTATTAATACCTTATAAATTGTTTTTATTTTTGTATTTAATAGGTTTATAAACAATAGAAGTGAAATGTATCCAATTTTGGCTGATTGTTTAGCAGAATAGATTTACGATTTGAAAATTATTTATAAATATTTATTCTATGAATATTACAGACATAAAAAATGAAAATATTTTAGTGTCATCACTTCTATTCACAAATGCCTTGTTTCCTGAGAACTGATTTTTGTGAATGCTAAATGGGTTTGCAGGCCATGTGCCATGGTGGTTCCAGATTTGGAACTGATCTGTGAGATTATGCTGATGGCTGAGGGCTTTCTGAATGCAAGGCTCCTGGGCAGAAAGTTCATCACACTATACAACCTATGCAAGGAGCTGCTATCCAAGCGGGTACACTGAAGTGCATATTGTCTTATTAATGAATGCCAATAAGTATGTAAATGATAAATAGTGTGACACTGTTGTGGCGTCACAATGAAAGTAACCATGATTTATTGCAATTACACAGAACCATTATGACTGGGGCTTGCGCGCCATCAAGTCTGTCCTGGTGGTTGCTGGTGCTCTTAAAAGGGAGGATAAGGCCAGACCTGAGGATCAGGTAATGTGCCTCTCTAAAACCGTAGTACTTTTGATAATTAAAAAGCGAAAATAATTACATAATTTCTGATTTGATTGTAATTGGTAAGCTTGTACGTTGACACATGGTCCCCCACAGGTATTAATGCGTGCTCTGCGTGATTTTAACATGCCTAAAATCATCACTGAGGATGTCCCAGTGTTCCTGGGTCTAGTTAGTGACCTGTTTCCTGGTGTAGAGGTGCAGAGGCGAACTAATTGTGATTTTGAGCAGCTGGTACGGCAGAGCGCCCTGGAGCTCAAACTCCAACCAGAGGATCCCTTCATCCTCAAGGTTAAACTTACATACGTTTTATATCAATTCGGCGAAATATTTCAAAGAAGTCATCCAGTTGTAAGGATGTGAACAGTTTAATACCAATGAGGTATTGTAACTGTCATTCTACTTAGCATTTGTATGTCTTTCATGGACAAACTTTATTGAAATGTCCTGCGTACTCATTGTAGGTAGTTCAGCTTGAAGAACTTATGAGTGTCCGTCATTCTATATTTGTGGTGGGAAATGCTGGCACAGGGAAGAGCCAGGTAAATATGTTGCTCATTAAAGCTTTTTCTGCTTACACTGTACATTTTTTTTGAAGATTAGGCAAAACCTTTTTTTCCCCCTGCTCTAAAGATTATTTATAAAGCTGTTTAATAAAAAACCCTATCCCTATTCTCTGACAGATCCTAAGAACGCTCTATAAAACTTACATCAACATGCAAAAGAAACCTGTGTGGAATGATCTGAACCCCAAGGCAATAAGTAGAGACGAACTTTTTGGTTTCATCCATCCCGGAACTCGGGAATGGAAAGATGGTACATAGAAAATATTTGTGTTATAAGTTTTCCTTTATATTACAGTTTGTATTTTATGATGTAGAGGCTGAGGATTCTTGCTGCAAAGCTATGATTGATGGTGAACTGTTTCATGTGGCAGGCTTATTGTCATGCTTAATGCGTGAACAGGCCAATAACTCTCATCCTGGTCCTAAGTGGATTATTCTGGATGGAGATGTAGACCCCATGTGGATTGAATCTCTCAACACTGTCATGGATGACAATAAGGTCTCCCTTTTGCTTAATGGCTTTCTAATAGATTTGTCTGTTCTTTGTGCTTAACCATACTAATTACATTATAACTAACTAACTATAACTATAACTAACTATAACTATAACTAACTATACTAATTACAGAAATTTCTATTTTAGCAAGGCTATATTTCATGATGCATAACCAAGAATTTATAACGTTTTTGAAAGTTCTGCTTTCTCTTCTGTCCAGGTGCTGACTTTGGCCAGTAATGAGAGGATACCACTGACCTCCTCGATGAGACTGGTGTTTGAGATCAGCCACCTGAGGAATGCAACACCTGCCACTGTGTCTCGAGCTGGCATCCTATATGTCAACCCACAAGATCTCAGCTGGAACCTGTGTGTCATTTAAATGCTTGATTTCTACATTATTATAATAATTAGTATACTGAAATTTATACGATTATTATAGCATGATTATGACCATGAATCCTATACTTTTTGTAGGTATGTAACCAGTTGGATTGACAGAAGGAAACACCAAACTGAGAAAGCCCACCTCACCATCCTGTTTGACAAATATGTCTCCCGCTGCATAGAGCAAATCAGAAGCTCATTTAAGACCATCATCCCAATCCCAGAAAACAGCATGGTACAGGTAGAAAACACATAACCATTGACACTCACAGTTCACTTAATTAGGAACACCTGTACACCTGATCATTTGTGCAATTATCTAGTCAGCCAATCAGTTGCACAGGCAGCAGTGCAAAACTTAAAATGATGGTGATGATATGGGCATAGGCTTCTCAAAACTGGACAGTTGAAAATTAGAAAAAGATCACTGTAGCCTCAGATTCCTGTTCTTCACTGACAGGAGTGGAACCTAATGTGGTCTTCTGCTGTTGTTGGGTTTGATGTGTTGTGCTTTCTGAGATGCTTTTCTGACCGACACAGTTGTAAAGAGTGGCTATTTGAGTTACCATAGACTTCCTGTGAGCTCAAACCAGGCTGGCCATTCTCCTCTGACCGCTCTCATCAGCAACGTGTTCCCTTCTGCAGAGGAATTCTGTGTAAACTTTAGAGGCTGTCGTTCATGAAAATCCCGGGAGATCTCTGAAATACTCTGACACCCCCAGCCACGGTCAACGTCACTGAGATCACATTTTCCCCAATCTGATGTTTGATGTGAAAATTAACTGAAACTCTTGACCTGTGTCTGCATGCTTTTAAGAATTACGCTGCTGCCACTGGCTGATTAGATAATTACACAAATGAGTAGGTGTACAGGTGTTTAGGTAGACAATGAGTGTAAATACAACAAGTAGGCATCAGTATTAATATCAGTCATTTAAATGCAGTTCATATATTTTATGATTTTCTGTCTCTTTTTCCCTTGAGACTCTGTGCTTGCTGCTGGACTGTTTGCTCACTTCTGAGAATGTTCCAGCCGACTCTCCCCGTGAAGTATACGAGACCTACTTTGTGTTTGCCTGCATTTGGGCTTTTGGTGGCGCTACATATCAAGATCAGGTCTGGCTGTTACCATTTCTATGAAATTATATGTTATAACTGTTATATGTGTTGTGATTAATGTGTAGATTCAGGCTAACAAAAGCTTCAATGTTTTTGGCATTGTTGTGTCTATCATGTATGGTATGTCAAATATGTAAGGAATATTTCTTTGCAGCTGCGTGACTACAGAGCTGAGTTCAGTCAGTGGTGGACTAAAGAGATGAGAAGCATTAAGTTACCGGCACATGGCTCTGTATTTGATTACTACCTGGACCCCCAGACCAGACGCTTCTTACCGTGGACTGACAAAATACCATCTTTTCACATGGAACCAGACAAACCATTGCAGGTCATTGGAGTTATATCATATGGCACAAAAAGTATTTGAAGGCCAAAAAAAGTTTTTTTTTCTTTCTGAAGGTCTTTTTTTTTCCTTTCTGAATAGCATGCTTTGAATAGTTTTCTTTGTCTACCAGCTTGACTCTTTGCTGAGAAAATTCACACCCACACAGCAAGCAGTTTTAATTTCACACAATAACAGGCTAATTTAGAGTACTTAGCACATTAGAGAGGGTCAGTGAGCAAAGTGAAAGACAACAGCAGTCCTAGCCATGAGGTTAGTCTGCTGTCAAATACAACAACTCAGTACTGGGTCTAATTACCAAACCATGTCACAGAGAGAACATTCTCTCTCTCTCTCTCTCTCTCTCTCATTCTCACCAGCTCTCTGTATCCAGTCTTTTTTATTCTGAGTTGATCATGATAGAATAATCCATTAGACAAACTACAGATTATTGTTGCATGCTTTAAATGGCCATGTTTGATAATAAGTGAAATGGTGATAGCTATATATCAAAATTCTATAGTAAAATGTTTCAAAGTGTCTTCAATAATTTTAACTAATTAACAATTAGGCAAGCTCCCATACAATAAAATATATATTTACTTTGTTAGTTAATCTGTGCCATGATTTGTATATTGAGTTCAGGCAGTGCTGGTCCCTACAGCAGAGACGGTGCGGTTACAGTACTTCATGCGCTTGTTGCTGGAAAGCGCTCAGCCTCTGATGCTGGTTGGGGGAGTGGGCACAGGAAAAACAGCTATGGTCAAAGACTTGTTGGCCACACTACCGGAAACTTTTGTATCTGCAAGCGTGCCTCTCCATCACTACAGCACATCCTCTTCACTACAGAGTGAGTCCTGTCTTTCCTCTTCAGGGCACTTTAAGCCTTCTTTAAACAGGTAGCACAATGCCTCCTGTTGGCCCGTAATAGGAATTTCCATTTGTTTGTGTATAACAGCATCTGCCTTTTGACAAATGCTTTTCCTGTCAGTTAAGACATTTGAATGGGCAAGAGAGCTTCTTGCACCTAGAGCACCTAGGTCTGGAGGTGAAATATACATACAATTCTAGTGAATCCTTTAAAGCACACTGACTTCACTAAAAGTACTGCTACTGTAGTATTAAATCAATTGAATAAAAGTTAAAGTAGTGATCGTGAAAATTACTCAAGTAAGAGTAATTATGTCATCTGGCGTAAAACTCCTTTTTTGATTTTGCGTAAACAATATGTATAATAGTTATCTGTAATGTGCTTTATCCGAGGAATATATTTCTTAAACTAATCACAGGAGCTATCCTGAAGATAACACCATCAACAGTATAAAAGTATAAGGTTACGTTAGCTGGCTAGCTAAATTAGCCGAATTCTGTTGAGTTTTCAGTGGCTAGCTAGGTTCCTGAGCTAGGTATCTAGCTCATGTTAATTCATACATGTCTCTAGCTACAAAGTTAGTTATCTAGCAAAGATGCCCCTTACACATTATCCTGAGCATTACCTAAAAGTTGTATGAGCACTTTACTGTATACGTATATATTTGACACAACAGGCAATTCCAATAAATTAGGCCAGGGATGCTCATCTACCTCCACTGTCTCAGACATCATTGCTGCTGACTAAGCATTTGGCACCTGAAGACTTTTGGCAGTAAATGGCTTTATTTTGATTGGGTCTCGAATTAAATTAACTAAAATTTGTACATATTGTCTTTTAATTGGCATACAGTCTTCAGGGTTAAATGCATTTTTTTTCACTCTGTAGTGTTAATCAAAATAAAAGTCAAAGTAAAAGTCACAAAACTTTTATTTAATTGTACTTAAAAAAGTACCATTACAGTAAATAATGTAACTAAGTACTGTAACGAGAGTGCATGTAGTTCATTACTTTCGACCCTTGCCAATTCGTAGATTTCAGTGATTACCATGTGTTGAAAAATAATTGCATTATTTCCTCCATTTTCAGAGATGCTGGAGAGGCCTTTGGAGAAGAAAGCAGGCAGGAAGTATGCTCCTTCAGGGAATAAGAGACTCATCTACTTTGTTGATGATATGAATATGACAGCCACAGACAGTTATGGCACAGTTCAGCCTCACACCCTCATACGCCAGCATTTGGACTATAAACACTGGTTAGGAAAAATATGTGTATTTGTATATGACATAGCTTTTGTTAATGTAAAGTACAGATTCATATTCAGGCTATGTTGTTACTTATCTAGGTATGACAGTCAAAAGCTGTCTCTGAAAGAGATACACAAGACCCAGTATATAGCCTGTATGAATCCACAAGCAGGCAGTTATACAATCAATCCCAGACTACAGGTACAGTATCCAAACTTGTGCATTGCTTTTATTTTATTTTAATTTCTTTAAAAGTCTCTATTATTATTTTAAACAATAGGACAATGTTCTGACTTTAATTAATAAGTAAATGTCACAGGCAAAATCACAGTAAACAATAAAACATACTTAAAACATATTTATAATATGTGTAATTTCTTGATAGACAATACCTGATTTAAATCTCTTGCAGAGGCATTTCTCAGTTTTAGCAGTGAACAACCCCACCCGTGAGGCTTTGAGCTCTATCTACAGCTCCATTCTCAGTCTACACATTCAAAGCCTGCCATTCAACATGGCTGTGGCCAGGAGTGTCCCCTCTGTGGTACAAGCAGCCATTGCTCTACAAGACAGAGTGAGCCACCATTTCCTCCCCTCTGCTAACAAGTTCCACCACCTCTTCAGCTTGTGGGACCTCTCCCAACTCTTCCAGGTGAGAAGAGTACATGCATAAACCATTTGTTTATACACTCACAGAGCACTTTATTAGGAACACCTACTCATTCATGCAATTATCTAATCAGCCAACTGTGTGGCAGCAGTGCACTGCATAAAATCATGCAGATGCAGGCCAGCTGTTTTGGGTAATGTTCACATCAACCATCAGAATGGGGAAAAAATATGATCTCAGTGATTTTGACCGTGGCATGATTGTTGGTGCCAGACGCGCTGGTTTGAGTATTTCTATAACTGCTGATCTCCTGGGATTTTCATGCACAACAGTCTATAGAGATTATTCAGAGATTAAAAACATCCAGTGAGTGGTAGTTCTGTGGACAGAAACGCCTTGTTGATGAGAGAGGTCAACAGAGAATGGCCAGACTGGTTCAAGCTGACAGAAAGGCTACAGTAACTCAGATAACCACTCTGTACAATTGTGGTGACAAAGCTGGACCAGGATCTCAAAGGAATATTTCCAACATCTTGTGGAATCCATGCCATGGAGAATTGAGGCTATTCTGAGAGCAAAGGGAGACCCTACCCAGTATTAGTATAGTGTTCCTAATAAAGTGTTCGGTGAGTGTAAGTAATTATGTAGCTATCAAAGCACAGCCTCTTAACAACATACAGTAGGCATCAAGAAATTAAGGTGGCTGCCCTGTTTTGGACAACTCTGTGTTCTTTTCTGCTAGCCTGTATATGTGTGATTCCAGGGCCTATTGCTATCTAGACCTGAGTGTGTAAGGCATAGCTCTGACCTGGTCCAGCTGTGGGTGCATGAGTCCAAGAGAGTATATTCTGACCGGATGGCTGACACTGCTGACCTGCAGCTTTTCCACAGGCTCCAGACGGAAGTTGTTCTGCAAGTGTTTGAGGTAAGTAAAATGAGTACATACAGTACATACACGACTTCATACTGTATATATGTATTTTTTAATCAGCATCTTTTATAAATGAGCATATACTACAGTAATGCCTGTATTTTATCATTTTGTAAACCTGCTGTTAGAAGCAGCTTGTGCTGCAGGAACCGCTGATATACCTGCACAGCAGCAAGGGGGCCATGGAGCCTTGCTATAGTCCTGTAGAGGGATGGGAGCAGTTGAGGAGCACCCTGACAGCTGCCCTGGACACCTACAACCAGCTTCATTCCACCATGAATCTAGTGTTGTTCCAAGAAGCTATGCAACATGTGTAAGTGTTTTGGCAGCAGCCTTGCCACCCGTCTACTGCAGCGAATCATGCTAAATTTATTCTGATGAATATTAGTTTGCTTCGATATGGATCTATATGAGAGTATAAGGGCTTTTTCCCAAAAAAAAATATTCCAAAACATGAACTGGCCCGAACACGAAGCAGCGATACTTCTTGTTCTAGATCTGGTTCATTTTCTACCAACAGGACAGACGACTTGAGACACTGTGACTATAGTACAAGTAATTTCATTGTGGTGCATAACAGCACCATTGTTAATTTATCATGGATTAAATATTTCTATTAATTTTATTCCTGTTTCTGATTGGCTGCAATGAAATTAATGTCAAAATTGCTCATCAGTGGGTTTTTTAATTTTGTCACTGAAAACACCATGATGGAATTAAAACTATTTTAATTTCGACCCACTGTTGAGGCTGCCACAGTGGTGCAGTGCGTAGCTGCCTCACAGCTCCAGGGTCTTGGGTTTGATCCTGAGCTTAGGTTACTGTTTGTGTAGAATTTCTCATGCTCTTCCTGTGCTTGTGTGGGTTTTCTTTGGGTTCTCAGGTTCCCTCCCACTGACCAAAAACATGCAGGTGGATTGGCTAGGCTAAATTGGCCATAGGTGTAAATCTGTGTGTGAGTGGTGCCCTGCGATGGACTGGCATCCCATCCAGAGTGAATTATCCTGCCTTGTGGCCAGTTGTTGCAGGGATACACAATGAATGAACAAATGAATGAAAGAATGAGCCTGTTGTTGATGAATCCATGACAAATACCTTAATACTATTGCTACCTCATATGCTGGAAAAACAAAAGTAATATTTGAAAAATTGGGCTGCGAAACAAACTAGCACATTGCTGCTTGTGACATTCCGTTTTTAATTTCATGTTTGTCTGTGTGTATAGTGTCACACATGTGACATGGTATTAGTGGCCAATCAACACTAAACAGTGCTGATAACCCACTTGCAACGTACCATTATGTCCGTTAGGTTCCGATCTTCAATCTCAAAAAGTACAAAAACTAGAACCTTTAGTCCTGGACCAAAGTAAAAAGGATTATTTCTGTGCCAAAAGTTCCAGTACATGAAAAGTTTCACAAAATTTCAGTCTAAATATATGTGCATCATACATCAAAATGCATATACCATAAAGTCTACTTAAGTATAATTAGTTCAATTTTAGAACAGTTAAGTACATGTAACACAAAGTGAGGCTTTAACACTATTATTTTACAATTTTAGCGCCTGTATTAATCTAGTGCAGCTACAATTATGCTAAAACCTGTTGTAGGACAATCAAGTTTATTATGCTCAACTAGGGTGGTTGCAAAAAGAAAGTGGAAATAAATGAAAGAAATTAAGTTATATATCTCTGTTAAAAATATCATGACGTGCTGTGCTGATATTCCATTTGTCCTCAAGTGCTGAGAACGTTACTTTGTGATTAAACCATTCAGCTGTCGGATCAGCCGAATCCTGGTGTGTCAGCGTGGCCATGCTTTGCTGGTAGGCGTGGGTGGCAGTGGCAAGCAGAGCCTGACTCGTCTGGCTGCCTACCTCTCTGATATGAACACCTTCCAGCCCGTCCTGCACAAGGGTTACAGCATCCAGGACCTGAAGGTAGTCACCCCAAAAGATTTCTGTGTATCTACTAACCACAAGAGGCCTAAATGTAATCTAGTGTGAAATGTTACTACTTACTGTAGCCAATATCTTGTAAGTAAGTAATATCTAAACTTGTAATTGAAAGCATATTAAAAGTTTATCAGATATGTTCAGAAGAGACCAAATCAATGCGGCAATAATATTACGCTCTAGTTGTACTAGCAGAGATGACAATGCCCATCAGTTTGAGGATAAATTTAAAATGGCAGTGATTCATTAACAGAGATCATGTTTTCTTTTAGACAACATTTCCCCTAATCAATATCCACTCCTGCTCTGTGCATACCATTGATCTCATTTAGTCCTGCCTGTACTCGACAATGAAGGACTGTCAGATACTATTAAAGAGTCTGGGCAAATATTTCAATGCCCTATTGATGAGACTGCTGCTATCGTTTAATTCATCATGGTGTGTGAATCTCTGGCCATTTGGGCCTGCTGCCTTGATCAACACACTTAAAACCCTGGAGAAAGCATATGCAATGCCATCCCAAAATACCCTTTATCCTGTGATGCATTTTCAGATGTTTTTTATTGACCTTTAGGACAATAGAGAACAGAAAGAGGGAGGTGACTGCATGTAAAAAGCTTAGTTTGTTCTATATTTGAATCATGCTAGTACAGGTTTGTCTCATTCTGTAATCCTGTATAATCCTGTTGTGCTCACTCAGATGGATCTAGCAGGTCTCTGTGTAAACACTGGGGTGAAAAACCTTCCTACAGTGCTCCTGCTCACAGATGCGCAGATCCCTGATGAGCGCTTCCTTATCATCGTCAGCACCCTGCTTTCCTCAGGTCAGACTTGTTTGGTCTTTCTCACACACACATACACACACATTGCAATGCATCCTTCGCTCCTAAAATTGAAGCTTCTCTCCTCACTGCCCCTGGGACACTTATTCCTCACACACCAATACACACCCTCATGCCACAGGGGGCCTCATTGTGTGCTTGTCTGATGAATGGGAAACACATGTAAATGTGGCGGTGGAAGTGAAGTAGATTAACGGTGACTGGGACAGGCTGCTATGGCATTGGATCAAGCCCTCGAACACACAGATGGTGCTGCTCATCTGTCACTGATGTCAGACCCAGGGGTCAAAGATTTGCTCTCGGCGTGTGAATTAGAATAAAGCACCTGATTATTTAAGGTTTTAAGTGGATTCCACAGTGAAAAGATAATGCTTGTGTTTGCCTAGTGTTAAAATAATGTTTTAAAAACATTTATTTAGTGAAAAATGTATAAAATGGATGAATGGATTCATTTATTAAAGCATGCTATAAGAACATGAAGTACATATATCATATTATATTGAAATAAACCTTAGTTTTACGATTTTATATATGGCACATAGAGATGCAGCGGATTTCCACTCACTGAATCTTGTGGTACTTATACAATGACAATAAAGGTATTTGTTTCATATCTACACTTACCAACCGCTTTATTAGGAACACCATGTGAATTCTGGGTAGGACCCCCTTTGTTCTCAGAACAGCCTCAATTCTTTGTGGCCTGGATTCCACAAGGTGTTCCTTTAGAACACATTCCTTTGAGATTCTGATCCATGTTGACTAGATTGCATCACATGATTACTGCAGATTCGTCAGCTGCACATTAATGCTGTAAATCCCCCATTCTACCACATCAAAAAAGATGTTCTTTTGGCTTCTGGTGACTGGGGAGGCCACTAAAGTACACTAAATTCACTGCCTTGTTCATGGACTCAGTTTGAGATGACTTGTGCTTTGCGACGTGGCACATTATTATGCTGGAAAAAAACATTATAAGATGGGTAAATCGTGGTCATAAAGGGATGCATATGATCAACAGCATAAATACCAGCCTGTCTGGTACCAAAAACCATGGTCACAAAGAGTCACTTGATTTGGCTATCAGACAAAGTCCGACAGCATAGCTAATATGGGTAATAGCTCATTCTTTCATTTAAAGTTTATGTTTATTTACATTGATCATACTTAGAAAACATAAGAAAATTGAAGGAGGATGATTTATGTTTGTGCAAGGCTACAATGCAATTCCTCAAACTTTTCAATAGCTATATAAAAGTGATTTATAGTCTGCACATTTCTATAGAGTTGACCTTGTTTACTTGTTATATTTTAGAAAAAATGATGGCATCCCTCTTCATTTAAAGCTGAGTATAAAGTAAAGTATTGTAAAGTATTTATAATTAAAGTAGTGTAAAATAGTTTTTCACTGCTGTGTGCTATTGCAGGTGAGATCCGAGAGCTGTTGTCCGATGAGGAGGTGGAGACTGTAGTGAAGGCAGTGAAGAGGGAAGTTCGTGAATCTGGCTTGTTGGACACCACAGAGAATTGCTGGGAGTTCTTCAAAGACCGTGTCCATCAAAATCTCAAGGTCTTACAACTTGGATTTTCTAAAGAGCACTGATCCATGTAGTCTGATGACCTTATCTAGTTTAAAATTAAGTGCTTATAGATTATGTGTGTGTGTGTGTGTGTGTGTGTGTGTGTGTGTGTGTGTGTGTGTGTGTGTGTGTAGGTGGTGCTGTGCATGTCTCCTGTAGGTAACACCCTGCGTGTTCGTATGCGCCGTTTCCCAGCACTCCTCAGCTGCACTACAGTGGACTGGTTCCACGAGTGGCCCCAGGAGGCACTGCAATCCGTCAGCCTACAGTTTATAAAGGAGCTTCGTGGCATTGAAGTGAGCTGTAGTCAAAACTTTTAAACCTTTCAAAAAATTTCAGTGGTTGTGTTGGGCAATACTGAACAATTATTTTTTCCTGTTTAGTGCTGATATTAGACTGGGTCATTGTATTTCAGTTGGCATTTCAAGTTCGATTTCAGCTTCTTCAATGTCGTCTCTTCACACTATCGAGTTTGTACTAGGTCCCTCATCATTAGTTTCACTCTAAAGTGAAGACAAATGGGTGATCACATGCACCATGAGCATTATGACAGACACAGTTTCTCTTTCATTGTCCCTCCCTCTCAGTCTCTCTGTCTGTAATGTTTTTTTCCCTGCTCCAGTGGAACAATCACTAAGCAGGATCATTTATGCTAATGAAGTAACAATGATTAATACACACAGACAGGCCCTCTAAGGAGCCACAGCTGTTTCAGGCACTGCCAGACTGTGTGTGTGTATATGTGTGTATCTGTCAGATGACTCAAGAGCAGCTGTTAACATGCACGTTCCCACAATTATTGCTGGATCCATGTAGGCTATTTTACTGATGAACCGATATTGTATTGTTAAAATGCACTGGAAAAGTGCAAAAATTGTGATTTTACACAGTGCCAGAAAACCCCATAATATTTAGTGTATCAACAGAATGGTTGATTCATTTATTAAAATTAATTAGATTAGGAAATTTGTTCTACTAAAGGTACTTATATCATAAGTATCATAATAATACCGTATTTTTCCTCTAATGAGCCATCGAAATGTGAACTGATTTTATATCATGCATTGATAAAAACCACCCGCTCAATGAAGGCTACACCAGCAGGCACATTTCAAGAAAGTCTGAGGCCATGAGATGCTAGCCACATTCACCTTATTCCATATGCTGTGTTTCACCAGCTATTGGCCATTATTTTCCCAGCCTAATCGCTCTCTTTCACTCTTAGCACCTAAATTTCAGATTGAGTAAGTCCAGCATCTACAAACTTGGAGATGAATTCAGGATTTATGAAGATGATATTTCAGGGCCCGTCACAGGCAAGGATGTTAAAGAATGCTTAATCCAGCCAGCTCCCACTCATGCACTCTCTCTCCCCTTCTCCTTCTTTACAGCCAGCCATTCAGGAACCCATCAGTCTTTTCATGGCCCACACTCATGCCAGTGTCAAGCAGGCGAGCAAGTGCTATCGGCAGAAGGAGAGGAGGCACAACTATAGCACACCCAAGAGCTTTCTGGAACTGCTCGGGCTGTTTGGTGCTCTGCTGGAGAAGAGAGACATACAGCTGCAGCAGAGGCTTAGCAGACTGAACTCAGGCCTGCATAAACTGAAGACCACTGCCTCACAGGTAATCTTCCCCGAATGAACCAAATGCTGTAGTCCCCTCAAAGCTGGAGGTGTGGATTAGCACGATTCTTTGCAGTCTTTAGAATTCTACAGTTATTTTTTGATATACATTTTTATATACATTCAGTTTTGCCCTTGTATAGCATGGAAAATCCTGCACACCAAATGCATGGTGACCTGTGCAGTTCGAAAGATCTAAGGAGAATTACTTACCCTCCTTCCATGCTTTTTGAGATCCTTCCTCTACAACAGGCATCAAAATAAAGAAAGAAAGACATTTTAATTATTTACATAAAAAGTACCATCACCCCGTTTTTTTCTCTATTCACCTACCTTACTAAAAACCTGTGCTCTTAATTGAAGGCAGGATATAAAAGAGGTTTAAATGTTCTGTATTTAGTATTGCTCCAGTATCTTCAGCTTTGTTAAACATTACAGTAAGAGGATTAGTAATAGTATTTTCACTAGGAGAGGCTGTCTATTGCACGGTACTAATAATTTTAAAACCAGTGTTTTGATGAATTTAGGTATTTAGGCTATTTAGGAAAAATGTTTTTAAAATACGCTTTATGGTGTTACTATATGTTTAAACTCAGATATTTACTTTTCATAATTTATTATAATTTCCTTTAAGGAGTTTTTTTTTACTTAAGTGATCATAATAAGTTTCTATATTGAGTGGATTTAACAGGTAGGTTTTGTAAATTTGGAAATTTGCTTTGACAGAATGTATCTGCAATATTTATATGTTTATAAAAAAAAAACCTGACTAACAGTATGTAATCTAATATGTACTGACATTATGTTTGCTGCCATCTGTGATCAGAGGTACCAGTAGTAATTGAAGTAATTCAGTTATCCTTACTGAACACTACAAGGGATTCTAAAAGCATTACAGCATTGTGTCTTGACTTACTCACGTTTTTTTCAGATGGATGAAGGTTACAGTTGATGAGGAGAAAATTCTGCTAGGTATTTAAACAATTGTGGGGCAGCATGGTGGTGCAGAGGGTAACATTGAATCCTTGCAGCTTCAGAGTCCTGGGTTCGATGCTAAGATCTGCTTTCTGCCTGTGTGGAGTTTCACATGTTCTCCCTGTGTCTGTGTGGGTTTCTTCTGGGTACTCAATTTTCCACTCACTGTCCAAAAACGGGTGTATTGGCAGCTCTAAATAGCCCCTAGGGGTGTGTGTGTGTGTGTGTGTGTGCATATTCAGAATGTGCTTTCAAACAGTAACATTGTGGTAAGTAAATGCATATGTGTACTAGGTGGGAGATCTTATGGCTAAACTGAACTCTCAGGAAGTGGAACTGAATATGAAGAACCACGCAGCTGAGGCTCTAATCACCAAGATTGGACAGCAGACAGAAAGAGTGAGCCAGAAGAGAAAGGATTCAGATTTAGAAGAGCAGAACGTAAGCATGCCTCTTTGCTTATTGTGCCTGAATCCTGTTGCCAGTTTGTCTGGAGATGGAACATATACTATAATTGTGGCTGTTTTGTTCAGGTGGCAGCTATAAAGGCAGAAGTGACACAGAGACAGAGGGACTGTGAGGATGACCTGATTAAAGCTGAGCCGGCTTTAGAGGCTGCCACTGCAGCTTTAGATACTCTTAACAAGGTGATTAGTACCTGTAAAAAAAAAAAAAAGAAAAGAAAAGAAAAAACTATTATTTAAACATTTACCCCTTCTGTAAGCACTAGTCAAGTATTGTGTCTGAACACTGTGAACATTGTTCTGTAATGTTGCTAAGTAGCCTTTATTCTGTTTCTTTCCAAGAACGTGCATGACAGCTGGCAAAGTTTTTGCCAGCAAATTTAGGATGATCTACTATTTTCAGCTGTTTTTTTTTTTTTTTTTTTTTTTAAATATTTTTACTGTACAGGTGAACTTGACAGAGTTAAAGACATTTCCCAATCCTCCAGAGGCCGTAACAAATGTGATGGCAGCAGTGATGGTCCTGTTGGCCCCACGTGGACGTGTTCCTAAAGATCGCAGCTGGAAGGCTGCCAGAGCCTTTATGGGCAAGGTGAACCTGTCACAGTAAATCCCCCCTTCTCAAAACCCCCAACACACAATTCTGATTCATGTTATTCTAATCCACAGGCAGGCCTTGAACTTGCAAACCTCTAACTTTATGAGCAGTGCTTTAAATATGCGACATTTTCCAAACAGGGCCAGTTCTGAATTAGATGCTTGTTTGGTGAAATACGAGTGGACTGCTTTGCCTCCCTGCATGTGTACATAGGGTTGAGATATAATAGAATATATGCTTCATGGCTATGAGGAAGGAATTTAAACATAATTTTAACTGTATGTATATTCTGAAATAATAGGAGGTCTTCATTAGTCTATAGGAAACGAAATCCGTTTTACATTTTGGAGGCGTTAATTGTTGATGCTGTCAAGTGACCCATACTTCTTCCTGCAGCTGGATGACTTCCTGCAGGCTTTGGTATACTATGATAAGGAGCACATACCTGAGCAGTGTCTTAGTACAGTGAAGCAGGAGTACCTCAGTAATCCGGAGTTTCACCCTGACCATGTTCGCACCAAGTCCTATGCTGCTGCTGGTCTGTGTGCCTGGACCATCAATATTGTGCGCTACTATGAGGTGAGAAAGGAAAAACAGTGTATGTGTATGCTTTATTTATCAAACAGCAACTCATGGCGGATAGGTCCGTGTACATTGTGCATATATCAAAATTTTTTTTTATATATAGTTGACATGTTGTCCTCCTTAACCATCACCTTCTTGCCTTTTTTAAAAATAACTTAATGATGCATATTTGATGATGCAGTACATTAAACACTAATCTTTAATTTACCCTCTACGAGGCTACTAGCCACTCAGTGCTTACTGATACGCATCCAGGTCATTCATTAATTTTAGAGAATCGGAAATGATGAAAAACAAGCAAAAGAGAAACATGAGAGCTTTTTTGTAATATGTATTATTTTAAAGCCAAAAAAACTGTTTTGAACATCTCTTTTGTGTATAATGTTTTTCATGAAATGGAAAAGAATGCATGTACCACACGCTCACTGAGCACTTTATTAGGAACACCTGTACACCTACTCATTCATGCAATTATCTAATCAGTCAATCATGTGGCAGCAGTGCAATGCATACAAATATGCATATACATCTCAGATAGCATCTCAGAATGCACAACATGTCGAACCTTGAGGCAGATGGGCTACAACAACAGAAGACCTCATCAGGTTCCACTTCTGTCAGCCAAGAACAGAAAGCTGAGGCTGCAGTGGGTACAGGCTCACCAAAACTGGAAAGTTGAAGACTGGAAAAACATAGCCTGGTCTGATGAATCTCAGTTTCTGCTGAGGCACACATAGGGTCAGAAATTGGCATCCCTTCATGACCACAATTTACCCATCTTCTAATGGCTACTTGCAGCATGATAATACACTTGTCACAAAGCAAAAGTCGTCTCAGACTGGTTTCAATGGAAATGTCGTTATTTCTTTAATAACTTGTTTTTCAGGTGTACTGTCAGATTGTGCCAAAGCGTCAGGCTCTTTCTCAGGCCAACACTGAGCTGGACAATGCTACAGCTAAACTGCTCACCATTAGAAAGAAGCTGGATGTAAGTATTGTGCTCCATTCATGTTTAACATTAATTTGAAGCTGCAGTTTAAATTTGTTTAAGGGTAAAGAAGCATTTACCAGAAGAATTTACCAAGCATGCTTAAAATTGTATTGTTTATGCTGTGCACTGAGACATGTCCTTTCTCCTGTCTGTGTGTGCTTTATATTCAGGATCTAGACAGGCACTTGCAGAGCCTCACAGCCCAGTTTGAGAGAGCAGCAGCTGAGAAACTTCACTGCCAGGAGGAAGTGACCCGGACCAGACAGACCATCGAGCTGGCCAGTCGGCTGGTGGGAGGCTTGCAGGTACTAAATGAACAAGTATGCCTAGGGTCAGCATCTGGCTACATGACATGCTTTTGGGGTACTGATATGGATTATAGTTTTGGCTAGAAACAGAGATGCTGAGTTAGGAAGGAAGGGCTGCTCCATGACAAAACAGCTACTGAACGGGCCAAGAGGTCAGTGGACACTGGGCCAAATGGAGGTGAGAGAAGAGGGAGACCAAAAGCCTACTGGTCTTTTCTTTACTGTGCCAAAATAGTATAGGATAGAAAATAGAATTGTGTATATGGTTTGGTTTGTACATAATACAACCAGAGCATTACAAGGTGATTAGATAGCATGTTCTACTGAATATTCTAATAATTTAAACTGTATAGAAAGACTCATAAAATACCAATGCAAGAATATGGACCCAATATACTTGAATTCAAATGAAAAGTTATTACAAATCAGTTTCAACTGATTAATCTATTTGAATTTACTGTTAATAATCACTTTTCAATTTTGTATTCTGTGTAAAAAAGTATTATTCATACAGTGTATGCTTATATTGTTCCTATAGCATACTCAGCAATTTATCACCCGGATTATCCAAAATCTTTACTGCTATTAATGTGAAATAAAATGAATGTAATATTTCTTTTAGTGTTTTTTTTTGTGTTTTTTTAAGGATCATTCTACTTCCTTATTCAGAGAAATGAATAGGGTTAGAATGGGACAGCTTGGCCTTTATGCATATCAAGACAGATGATTTGTCTTTATGCCATTGACCTGGAAGCAATAGTGTTTAGACTAATAAATCAGCCCATCTATATTTAATCATTAACTCACCGCAAAGCCTCAACAGCTGTTGGAAATTAAAAACACTTCAGCCAGGACTGAGTGATATTCCAAGCAATCCATAATACATTAGGCAAAAAATTATAGTGATTTTTAACTGTCTGACAATTTATTATGTGACATGTTCTGCATGCTTGACCCTGCATAGCCGATGTTAGGCAAGATTTATCGCTGCGGTAGCATCTCAGCCATATTATTGAAGTTCTAAATGAGGGCTAAATTGATGCGGAGTGAAAATGTAACTACACTTTCAAAGCCAGTTTAGGTGAATTGCAGTTGTATACTTTATTGCTTACATTCTTTCAGTGTGTATGATCAATGGGGTGGGAACATAATCAACATATGGGCCATACGTTCATCTTCCTCCACCCCTGACAACTGATGTTGTAAAATTGTCTGTGTGGATTTAACCATATATGGTTCAGATGAATTAAAGTAACACTTATGTGCTGGAAAAAAGTATTTGCTGAACTTTATCCACAAAGTAGCACTTCACTTCTGCTAAGGTTTGAGAAAGCTGATTTTTTGTTTGTACTTCACATTCCTGCGTGCAGTCTGAAAATGTGCGGTGGTCAGAAGCTGCGCTGGAGCTGGAGGCTCAGCAGAAGACGCTGTGTGGGGATGTGTTACTGGCTGCAGCCTTTGTCTCTTATGCTGGATATTTTACGCAGCCTTACAGGCAGCAGCTTCTAGAGTGCACATGGAAGCCTTTCCTCAGAAAACTGAAAGTATGTATTTGGCTTACTTTAACAGATTGATTTTTTCCTCAAGTCCCGAGAAGTTCAGGGATTTTCCACATTTTTCCACATTTTCCACAAAATTCCCCATAAAATTTATTTGAGCTAATTTTACATTACAGCATGCTATTGCTCTACTTCTGTATCTGTGCATACCAAAATCAGTGAAGCATTGATCTGAATAGCATCACTGTGTGTTTTCCTCTCCTCACACCTCCTGTTCCAGCCCCTCATCCCGCTGACAGAAGGCCTGGACCCTATCCTGCTGCTGGCTGAGCAAGCCAGCATTGCCGCCTGGCACAACCAGGGCCTGCCGCCCGATAGGCTGTCTGTGGAGAACGCTGTGATCCTGACATGCAGCCAGCGCTGGCCACTCCTTGTGGACCCCCAGCAACAGGCCAGCAAGTGGCTCCGCAACCTATACGGCCCTGGACTCAGAGTGCTGCAGCATGGAGAGAAAGGGTGAACACGAATATCCTTCTGCATCACCTTCAGCTACGCTGTTCATGTTTATTGACCGCATAGTGATACATAAGTTAAAGACTGAGTGTAGTATGAACATACATCATTTTCTGTTTTATCCCCTTTTTTTTCATCTTATTTTACTATCTAGATATCTGGATGTGATTGAGCAGGCATTGGTCTGTGGTAAGGTTGTGTTGATCGAGAATGTGGAGGAGAGACTGGATGCAGTCCTTGAACCTCTGCTAGCCAGGAACACTACCAACAATGGAAGGCAAGAGATGCACTGATATTCAGATTTTATTTATATTCACATCACATGTAATAAAACTGAAACTGCAGTCTTCCAGCGAAGCATGCGCATATATAGCCATTTCTTTTTCTTGGATTTTTTGACAAATAATTTTTTTGCATGTCATCCTTAGGAGGCAATTTTGTCTTGATTTTCTGTTAGCGCCGAAAAGCCGATAGTCAGATGTGACTTAGTACAATATGATAGCGTACTGTTTAAATTGTAGATGAATTAGTGTTGCGTGAGTTGAATTGAGGTGGGGGCAGCTGTATTGATCTTGCTTTCAGGGTGGGTGATAGATGTGCGTTTGTTCGCTCATATTCTTTGTGTGACTTGAATATGAAGCAGCTCTCTCGAAGTGACTGATCAGCCTGGAGGCACTAGAGGGACTTGGACAGCAAGTGGACTTTTATCCACCGACAACTTCCAGAGAGTGCTGGTGGTGACAGCAAATCTTCATAGAAATACTTTTTGAGTTGTGATGGAAAGTGCCACATTACCAATTAAGAATTGAAAAGTACAAGTGCTGCCCTAGAATTTCGAAAGCACTTAGCTTTGGTTCTTCTTGTATCTTCTTGTATTCGCTGTATCATAGGTATTTATATTAATAATTCAGTGTTATCATTGTCATTTATCTATTTATGCATTCTAAAATCTTTGACATACATCACAAAATCAACTGCTTATCAACCCAGAATATGTGATTTAAGCACAAAAGAAGTAGTGTAATATGTTAAATATTCTTATCACCTTTTTCAGCATTTAGTTATCAAGGTTAGATTCTCTGTACTTGAAGTACTCTCACCTGTGTCTAGTGACCCGTGGCAGCGGCTCCGTGTTTAATCTGACTATAAGTTTATTCCTGCGGGTGACCCACACTCCACTCTCCACCCTTGATCAATTCAGTCTGGCCGCAGCAGCCGTGATGAATCTGGTGCAGTTCCACAGCTGAAGTTCATTAATAATTGGAATGTTGCAGAGTGCAAAGTAATGAATACTAATTATTCCTTTCATGTCTGACAGAGGAGCATGAGCCAATCCATCAGCTGGGACTTTAATTTGGTGGAGTAATGGTTCTATCAATAGTACATTAATTCCGTCTTGTGAAGATATAGAGTTGAAGCAGACCCGGGCTTTGGTGGAAGCTCTGGCGTAAGAACCAGGGCTGTTGGCTGACTAGTGAGGGGTAATTAGAGACAAATTAAAAGCCACCAGGTCTGGGCAGCCAGGCTTGATTTAATTGAAATGCAGATTGGGATAAATATTGGCTGCTGGGAATATGATCTTCCAGGTTTTATTTAATATCATTTGCCTGTGGTGGCTAGCAGTTACATTTGTCATCTCTTTCTGTTTCGCTCCAATTAGAGAGCTGGAAAAGTGACACTAAAACAACATGTTATTATAGATTGTAAACTATTTTCACAGGGTAATTTATGTGGCCCTGGTTTTTGGAAAAAAAATGTAGCCCTTCTTTAGGCTGAATTTTCACCTTTAGTCATAGAAAATGAGCATTTAAAATGAACAAATTAATATTCCTTTTCATATATGTTTGGTCACATGATACTGTGTTTTGCACCCACTTAATGTGATTTATATGTACAGGTTTATCAGGCTGGGAGATAGAGATTGTGAGTATAACAGCAGGTTCTGGCTTCTTCTGCACACAAAGCTGGCCAACCCTGACTTCCCTCCTGAGCTGCAAGCCCAGACCACACTCATTAACTTCACAGTAACACAGGCTGGCCTGGAGGAGCAGCTCCTGGGACAGGTGGTCAGCCATGACAGGCCTGACCTGGAGACCATGAAGGTTAGATAGATAACACTGCACCACCTAACTGCACACTCACTGACTAAATACTCGCTTATAGTCATTCCAAAGGAAAAATGAGGAATAATATGCACAAGTACAAACCTAACCCTTAAATGATTGGAGTTCTTTTATAAAGTCAGTCCTTTCCCAATACAGTTGGAGCTGAGCACTCAGCAATACCTGTGTCAGATAGAGCTGAAGGAGTTGGAGGATGAGCTGCTGAGCAGGTTGTCCGCTGCTGAGGGTAGCTTCCTGCGAGACGCAGCATTAGTGGAACAGCTGGAGCACACAAAGAACACTGCCGCACACATCCAAACCAAGGTGGGAGAATCCTGTAGAGCATTTCATGACACTGTTGTATCTTAAGATGGCCAATACAGTAAAAGTATAAAACTGTCTTCATGCTGAAGCCTAATAATGTGAAGATCATTAACTGTATTAACTGTTTAATTGTCGTAGTTGATTTAATGGTTAGCAGAAAGGGAAACTCAACGTTTTCTGTTGACTGCATATGTGAGTATGTAAGTATTAATGTTTCTATGTCTCCCAGGTCATAGAGGCGAGAGAGAATGAAATGAAAATCAATGAGACCCGTGAGCTCTACCGTCCTGTAGCACAGAGAGCTACTCTTCTTTACTTTATCATTAAAGAGCTACACAACATCCATCCCATGTACCAGTATTCATTTAAGGTAAAACTACACTATATTGATATCCCATTTTGTATCAGTATCTTGTGAAAGACAACAGAATTCAGCCCAAATAAAGGGTTTTTAGATTTCTTTCATGTTTTAGTTGTTAAAAAATGTATTACATTGCAATTGTTCTCATTCACATCTGCAGGCATTCAGTGCAGTATTCCACAAAGCGATAGAGCAAACTCCACGAGATGAAGACGTGGCAGTGCGTGTCCACTCCCTCACTGAGGCTGTCACTTACTCTGTCTTCGTGTACACCAGTCAGGGCCTCTTCCAGAAGGACAGACTCACCTTTCTGACCCACACTGCCTTCCAGGTGAGGAGGGCGCGCCATACTGGCACATCGACCCACCCCTACCTCTCTGCCTCCCTCCCTTTTCCAGTACTTTGTCATCTACATCAATCATTGCACTTTTCTGCCCCTACATTAACTTCAATTAGGCCCTGTCAGAGGAGCATGCCCTGTTTCTATTGATTAACCCTCAGAGTCGAAGCACGCTTCTCCCTCAGGCTGTCAACACTGACAAAGCTCTGACAGAAGGGAAGGAGCAGGATGCAAATCCCTGTGAGGGAAGCAGCTGTTTTGCCTGCTGTTGTCTGTGTACATGTACTGTCCTCTCTACAACCACATCAAACTGAGTAAACCTGGGGCCTGTTTTTTTTGTTTTTTCCTTTTTAAGCTTCTACCAAATACAAGATAAAATTACGTATGCTAAATCTGCTAATCATGACATGAATTCAAAACAGATTACTTTGGGTCCTTGATCCCAAAAGTTGATTACAGTAGCAGGATTGGGGTGTCTGAGAAAAATGTATTACGTGTGTATGGCCTCAAATGACTTAAAAGATATCCTAACTAAGGTGGTACCTTTCTGTAAGGAAACACTGAGAATATCCCAATGGGACTAGGTGATTTTGCACTGTCAATTCATCTCTCACTATTATTAAGTTGAGGAATTGAGTCGCTAAGGCTAGGAAATCCTTTATATACAACACTTCTAAATCTAATTTTGTTTTCATTGAGCAAGCTGCTTCCGAACAGGTTCAAGCTTACAGGCTATTTGAATTGCAACAATTCTGACAACAGCTTTGAAGTAATGTCAACAGTTCAATCCAGATAATTCACTAATCCATGTACAAAGAATGGGGTCATGGTCCTTCAATGCCAAACAAAGATACATGTATCATACCAAGGCACTGTTTTTTAATCGTAATTATCTGTTTTCATTAGATTCTCCTGATGAAAGGCTCCATTGAATCAGAGGAGCTGGATCTTCTTTTGCATTTCCCAGTGGAGTTCAGCAGTGGAAGTCCTGTCAGCTTCCTGCCTGCTCAGGCCTGGGGAGCCATCAGGGTAAACATTATCAGAGTGCAGACATATTTTTAAAAAATTAAGTAGCATAGTCTTAAACTTGAATTACATTGTCTTAGAATTTAGGGTTGGAATCATGACACGGCCACAATTCCAGCAACAGTGACAGATGACATTTGAATTGAGACTTCTTCTGTGTTATACAAGTTAATTATGACACGGTAAAGAAACTGAATCAAATAGCTGGCTCCAAATTCCTGCTATTCTCTCCACTCATAACTTTAGTATCCATCTGTATTCAGTTATCATTCGTCAGTGTTTGGAGTGCAAACATGGAAGAAAAACTTATGATTCATGGTTCCATCTTTTTCCTTTGAGTTTTATTACAACATCAAAATGCATACAAAAGTAATGTGTTATAAGTTTTACTACATTTCCTTTTCAGAAATTCACGTGACATTACTGTATGTTGCCACATGCCGTATAATACATGGTCACTCACATGTTGAACTATCATAAACATGTTGATATAAGAAATTAAATTTAACCAACAGTGGTATTAAGATGTTTAAAGTATATAATTTACCTTGAGATATCTGAAGACACCCTATATATAGCACTAATGTAATCTTAACCTCCACCTCAGGCTCTGTCAGTGCTGGAGGCATTTCGTGGTCTGGACCGGGATGTAGAAGGCTCACCTAAGCGCTGGAGGAAGCTGGTGGAGTCTGAGTGTCCAGAGAGAGAGTGCCTCCCTCTGGACTGGAAGAAGAAAAATCCTCTGCAAAGACTCATTATCCTCAGAGCCATGCGACCTGACAGGATGAGCTATGCTCTCAGGTTGGAATTTTTAGACAGTGCCACTTAAATGTCTCTACAGTGTACACTTACATGACTGACACTTTTGCAAATGAATGTCACTTTATACTACATATAGTATACAGAACTGATTTACATTGGGCAAGTGATATCTGATACAAATATATCAGTGGTCAGTATTTTATTTTGTGTGTTTATGTGGTTCTTTAATGGTAGGAACTTTGTGGAGGAGAGTTTGGGCTGCAGATATGTGGAAACAACCAGGATAGAGTTTGAGAAGTCTTATGAGGAGAGCAGTCCTTCAACACCAGTCTTCTTTATCCTGTCTCCTGGAGTCAACCCACTGAAAGATGTGGAAACACTTGGTATGAGCTATAATGAATGTGTTATTCCTACAGCCAAAGACACTAACATATGTTTTACATTGAACCACTATAAAGGTGCAGATTGTTATATTTAAAAATGTTTCTAGACCTACAGTAATCATACAATTTTAAAGATATCATGAAGAAACTGTGATTTGCAATATTGACATATAGTTCGTATATCTGTCTTCATTTCAGGATTATATTTACGTTTTCTGGCTTGGAAATGAAAAGAATTAGCCAGAAGACAGGCCTGCATTTTTGCCCTAAAAAGGAATTTGTCAGGTGTACATAGTTTTAGCAGAGGAGGGTTGGGGTATGGGAATATTGTTATACATGTTTTCATTGCAAAAATGACAAATTGCTCCTTTAACTATGTGTTGTGTGTGAATCTGATGTGTAGGGCTGAAGCTGGGCTTCTCCATAGACCGGGGGAACCTTCACAACATCTCACTGGGACAGGGCCAGGAGAATGTGGCTGAGAAGGCTCTAGAAATGGCAGCTACAAAAGGCCACTGGGTCATTCTACAGGTATTATACCATTCTTCTTCGACTCTTCCTTTTAGTATTTTTGGTAGGTCCATCAGACTAGATAAGCCAATTTATTTTAAATGCAAAAACTGAAAATGTGATTCTTTAGCATCCGTTTTTTTGTTTTTTTTTTTTAATCAGAATGTGCATTTAGTGGAGCGTTGGCTGGGTCATCTGGAAGGTCTATTGGAGAGTACAGGGCGAAAAGCTCACCCACAGTATAGAGTGTTCATGAGCGGACAACCTGCTCGCGGCCCTGAGGAGCACATCATTCCCAGAGGCATCCTGGAAAATGCGCTCAAACTGACTAATGAGCCACCCACAGGCATGAACGCCAGCCTGCATGCTGCACTGCACAACTTCAACCAGGTCAGAGAGCACCAGACAGGGCTTTGATGTAAGCTAAGACTGATATATGTGTGGTGGTTTGGGAAATCTGGTCAGATGTCACTGTGCCTAAGTTCTGGAAAACGGTCAAAATTGAGTTATTGGCCCTATAATCTACTACTGATATCTATTTTAAGGAAACATAAATATATTTTTACCAAAACAACAAAGAATTTTTATTTTGGCTATTCTGCCCTTGCCTTGGCTGCTTGCCTGCAGATATCCTGTTGGGTAAGGAGCCACTTTAACAAACACCAGTCAGTCAGCCTGAAGGTGTCTAAAACCCTGCCACATTTCATCACAACTTGATCAAGTTTTTGAATACTTTACAAGGCAATGTGAAATGTATAAGCCTAATCAGTTAGTAATCAGATGCAATCTGTCGGAATATTCATGATGCTCATGCACTGTCACATCCTCAAAACACAGAAGAGTGCTTACACACTCTGTACAGATGATAGCAGACAAAGTTTTAAAACGTGTAAATGACCTAATAAAATACATTAATAACAAGCAATTTAGTAAATAGAATAGAATTGCGGGTAAACAGACCTTTGGGGTAAATAGACTTTAAAATGTTAAATCACATTACTGCACAAAAGAAGAATATTTAAGTTCAGGAAAACATGTAGTTTTCAGGACTTTGTAGTCTAATATGACAATTTTGGCCACATGAAAGGTTTTCCCAGGACGACACACATAAGTGTCATATGAAAAATGCTGCATGTGCATGTAGATTATATTTACACACATATTGAGTCACTTCCCTTATTTATATTTGTTTGGGCATTTTATTAATTACAGTATATTAAATATTGGAGTAGTTTCTGCACATGCTTATCAATACCAGTGTATCTCATTATAACCTCTAGTTCATTTCTGTCTGTCTCCTGATAGGAAACTTTGGAGATGTGTTCTCATGAGCAGGAGTTTAAAGCACTGCTGTTCTCTCTCTGCTATTTCCACGCTTGTGTCAGTGAGAGGAGGAAGTTTGGGCCTCAAGGTTGGAATCGCTGCTACCCATTTAACACTGGAGACCTCGCCATCTCCATTAACGTGCTGTATAACTACCTGGAGGTTAATTCAAAAGTAAGTACAGTGTAGACACCTAACATTAAGAAGATTTGTTCTTGCTATGTATCTTTTAAATATTGGGTTGAAAAATGTGTTTGGTCATTTCTATGCCATTGGTAGATTTTGGCTTTGATATTATTTGACATGAAAAAAACATGGTTCATTCTTTCCCACCTGAGAGAGAGCAAGGATGGTCTCACTTCTCACCATTTCTGTGAGATTTCATAATATGTTTTTCTCTTCTCTGCATCACACTGGTCACAAACAATTATCCTGCCAGCACAATTCCCCCTCACTTCAAAAAAAAAGAAAAGAAAAGAAACGAATGTCCTTCATTATGTTAACCAAACACTAACCTGTACGTGCGTATACAGGGGATTCATTAGGCGGCCAATGAAGCGTCACGCTAAATGTAATTACACACACTGCGTGCGACATCTCGCACCACTCCATAAGTGATCACTGCAATTAGGCCTGATGAAGGAAGCAATTTGCAAAACAATACAGATACAAATGACTGTGAACTTCCAGCTTCTGTCACTCTTTTCTTTTCTCCCGACGCCCACATCACTGTGGGTTTTTTTTGGCACACGATCCCAGTATGATCTCACATGACTAGCTGTCAGATCACAACACGCTGTGTATGAGGACTACTCTTGAAACAGTAAAAATAATAGTATGCAATTTAAGTACCACATAATCAGTTAACCTGCCTCGTATATCATATATAAATATATCATATATATTTTATGAAATGCCAAGGTCGTAATGAAAAAGTAAATGCATAAAAGAGATTGGGGCCCATTTTTATTGCAGAAAGCTAATGCTAATTGTGTTTATGTTTGTCTGGTTGAGGTGCCATGGGAGGACCTGTGTTATCTGGTAGGAGAGATCATGTATGGAGGACACATCACTGATGCCTGGGATAGGAGACTCTGCCGCACATATATACAGGAGGTCCTTAATCCAAAGATGGTAAAATTAATTATTCAAATTATTATTCAGATTATTCTAAAATTATATTGTTTATGGTGTTATTGTTGCACCAAGAATCTCTTTTTCACAAGTTCTCCCAGCGAAATATAAAGATAAAAATAAAAATATTATATACTGCAAACTTAATTTTAAAACTTATTCTGTCCCTTCACAACCCTGTCACTTTTTTTCTTTGTTAATTTGGCAGATAGATTTTGCTTCTGGAAATGTTTTTTTTTTTGCTTCCTCATTTTAACAGATATGACAGTCTTAATTTTTCATGGTCAGCTGGAAGTTGGAGCAAGTCCTTTGAATGTTACACAAATACTGTTAACAGTATAATAATTATAAAATATAATTGCCTTCTATGTATTCATAGAAGTCAATTATCATGGTTACTCCTTTCAGTTATGTAGGTAGGAGAGTATAAACAAATCATTAAATTCATCAATAAATCCATCAATGTATTATATGTAATAAATACATACATCCTTGGTAAAAAAAAAAAAAAGGGTTAAAAAAATATATTTGTGGAAAAAAGTATTTAATTAGCTGACACTGAAAAATATGATGTCATATCAAAATGATTTTTTTAACAAAACTACATGTCAATTATTTGCACCACTTTGGATTTATATGAACAAAATGCAGCAGAAACATATTTCCATTTATATTTCACTTTTTTAAGTTCACCTGAGTGTTTAGGAACTGTGAAACAGTGATCCATGACTTCCTGTTTCACTTGAGTATAAATATGAGGTGACACAGAGGCCAAATTCCCATTCCCAAATTATTCATTCACCAACATGGGAAAGATTACAGAACACATAAATGAAGTAAGACAAAACTGTGTTGACGTTTATAAATCAGCATTAGCTACACATTCGTAAATGTTTAAGTTTACAACAACTTGAGCTGTAATAAACGCAAGTAAGTATATTTTGAAATCTGTGCTATGAGCTGGAGAGGAGAGTCCACAAGAGCGGTCTTGGGACCCTGGACAATCTGCAAAGTTTCCGCATTCAGGAGGGGTTTCAGATTACTTTCTATGTGTTTTTCAATCTCATCAAGCATTATAGCTGTTACATTGGCACAAATGTAACAAGGGTGTAGGCACAAATTACTAAATGCAAGGGCAACAATAACTGTGCCCCATGTATATATGTGGTGATAAGGGTTTATATTTTCTTAGAATAAAATCCCTTCAGTTATCACTGTGAGATAAAGCTAATTAACCAGGGTTTTTCCGAAAGGGGTTTTCCATAACCCTATTGTGCTGTTAGCTAGCCAACTTCAGAGGAGAAACAGAGCATTAGAGTTCTTACTATTACAGCTAAGACTACATTTGATCAGAAAATAAAATGTCCAAAAAAAAAAAAAGTCAAACTAGGCAACAGATAACCTCCTGCTTACCAAGACATCTATGTAAAATGTATGATTAGACTACTTACCTTCAGTACAAGAGCTGCAGCAGCAGGTGGCCTTACACTACATTCAGCTGAAGGAAGGATAAACTTTATTCGTTTGTCTTGGGCAAAGTGCTACAGTGTTGCTCTGAACATACAATAATAATAAATAAAACAAATTAAATAAAACAATTAAGAACATACATTAAAATACAACAGTGTGTAAATATAAAATACAAAATATGTAAAGTGCAACACACAGTAAAGTGCTAATATGCTATAGGTGCGTTGTTTGAAATTTGATGCTCTACAAAAGCTCCAGTATTTCATTTGGCTGGATGATTGTGGTTGTTAGTAACAAGATCATTTTCAGAATCAATGTGTCTACATAGGAACTTGTTTTTCTTGTCTATTTCAAAAGCTCCTCCACGTGCTGTACAGTCCCGTCACAATGCTCCCAGCATGCAGGCCTCCTGTCCAATCAGAACTATTCACCCTAAAAGAAGCCCAGCCCTTATTCACATGTTGCAAGCATGAAATCCTTCAATATGCTACAGAACTTTAATAAATATATCCATCAATAAATCACAGTGAATAAAGCACTGAGGTACTTAATAATTAATTTGTTGCTATATTTATATATCTCAAATTACAAAATGCAAGAGCACAAAATGTCAAACCCCTTGAATTAAAGCCGAAAGTCTACACTTCAGTCACATGTTGATTACTTCATGTCAAATCCATTGTGGTGGTGTACAAAATTACGAAAACGCTCACTGTCCAAATACTTATGGACCTGACTTTACATAGACACAGTATAGATTTTTATTTTAGGACTTCTACATTTTTGAGTCAGTACAAAAAACATTTTAGATTTCCAAACATTAGTTTTCCAGCACTCACCGAAATGTAGCACAGAAAAATGTTTGTATGTCAGTAAAGAAAGCAGCAGGTTACGTAAGAGCCACTTTTCAGACAGAAAAAAACATAATGAAGCTGCTGGGTTTCGCTGCAAAAATAACAAGCAAGTGCGACAGTCAAAGTCTCCAGAAGAGCTGTGGCTGCTTCTGCAAGATGCTCAGTAACACTTACAGCTACTTTCCTTATACAACTGCACAAATTGTACCTGAGACTAAAAAAGTTTGACTTTGTTTCATTTATCACTGTTTACTGCTCTTTATAGTATTTTTTTTAAAAATGTAGAAACATATAATTTCATTATTTTTGAAGGCATCTTTGCTCTACAGTATTTCTTTGCATGTGCCTAAGACTTTTGCAGCACAATGCTGTGTGTGTGTGTGCATTACGTTTTTGTCATCATTGCACAAAAAGATAATATATAGTATAGTATAAATATAGCAAAGCATAAATATAATATAGTATTTATAGCTACCTACAAAAACCTTGATAGTCATTAGTGATACTGACTATTCTTTGAGCTAAGAAAGTAAACCGACAAGGAAAGAAAACTCTGTTGGCTGGAACTAAAAGTGGCAAGTGGAACAGAATAGAATAAAACACGTAGGTCCATGAATGTGCCCACAATAAAGGAAGGAGCTAATCATATTGCTACAATTCCAGAAATGATATAAGCACTGTGTTAAGATCATTCTGCCATGCTGGGTGTCACAGTTCAGAGTGGGTGTGGCTAAGACAGTTAACAATTAATTTTTGTCCATTGGTAGTTTAAATGTTTGTTTTTTAAGTTTAGGTTTGCTTTAAGCAACTAATTCAGTCTTTCGTTTATTCATTCATTGGATTTTTTTAAAAAATTAAAAGTAACTGCCTTTCCTCAAATACAGCTTGGAAATTTTTAAAGTTTGGAGGAAAAAATTGATTGGTTGCCTGGTGGCGCCTAGTGGTGTCTTATTGTATTACATTAAAAAAGCCTCCTTTTCTAATGTTTCTCAAAGTGATTGAATTGATAGTATCGTTATTTACTGAAAAGTATAATCACAAACTGAGAATGTCCTTGACTGATCATGTAACAAGGTCACTTTTAGAACACTTCATTGTAGTGATCAAGCCTGCTTGTCCTTTACTGGGTCTCGTTAAGTCTGGGGATGCATGCATCAGCCACTGAGTTAAAGTGTGCACACTGCTGCATTATCATCCCGTAGTCCCACAGTAACTTTTATCTGTTGAAAATCAAAACTTGTAAAGATTGGTCTAACTGCAACTAACACCCAGATTAGATATGTGCTGAATGTATTGTGAAAGGGGAACAAGTGTAAGATATAAAAATAGAACCACTGGCTGAGACGTGAGAGATGGGATAAAAAAGGGAGGTAAATAAAATGCATTTGCTGTATACATTTTGGCTAGGCTTATATTATCAGAGTCATGTGATTACAAAAATCTGAACAAAATCTGACACTAATTTGAACAAGAAATGGAGGGTTACCAGGGAAAAAAATTAAAAAGCTGACACTTATGGGTCACTTAAAGACACAAATGTGAAACACTGAGGCAGAGAGATCGGATCTGAGCATAAAATCGAATTGAGCATCAGAGCTTGTCTTGTGCATGTAGCCTTTATGTGGTTTACATATTTGTTCAGTCCATTATCTAATTATGCAAATTGATGCTTCATTGTGCATGAATGGCTAAAGAAATAAAAGTATTATGGATATGAATATGATGGTGGTGGGTGGTTATGTATTTATTTTTCAATTTTCAGTTTGAAGGAGAGCTGTTCCTCTGCCCTGGCTTCTCAGTTCCTCCTGATCTGGACTACACTGGCTATCACAGTTATGTGGATGAGAGGTTGCCAGAGGAAAATCCAAGCCTTTACGGCTTGCATCCCAACGCGGAGATTGAGTTTATGACCGTCACGTCCAACGCTCTCTTTAACACTCTGTTAGAACTGCAGTGCCGAGACTTTGTGGGAGAGGAAGCAGCACAGAGTGTGGAGGAGAAGGTCAAAACCCTCATGTTTCCTGTTCTTAAAGCATTGCTTGTAGTATCTGTTTTTAATTAAGTCAGTAGATAATAAAACCAAGTTCTAATCACACTGTTAATTGAACTGCGTGAACTTGTTCTGACCTCAGGTGAAAAGTGTGCTTGACGACATTCTGGAGAAGCTGCCTGAGAAATACAGCATGTCTGAGCTGCTTGCTAAGACTTCAGAGCGCAGTCCATTGGTTCTGCTCTGTTTGCAGGAGTGTGAGCACATGAACCTGCTGATATCTGAGATCCACAGCTCTCTTACACAGCTGGACCTGGCCCTGAAGGTACCTCAATAACCTTCTGAAACAGACACTCTGAAAAAAAATGGTTTCTTAAGGGATTCCATTTTGAACCTTTTCTGAAGGGAAACACTCTGTAAGTAGGGTCCTGTATAGAACCGTCACAGGTTTCCTCTAGCGGGATTAACTGAAGGACCATTAAAAGTGCTAGATGCATAGACAGGAGTACAGACATTCATTATTCATGCGAATGTGTTTGTCAGTGTCAACAGTTTATAGGTCAACAAGCATAATGTTGAAAACTGGTATTATTTCTCATAACATTTCTGATATAATGTGTATACTGTATTTTCTTTCTCTTAGGGTGAATTAAGCATCTCTCCTGACATGGAGACTCTGCAGACGGCTCTTTACTACAACCGTGTTCCTGAAAGCTGGAGCCGACTGACCTATCCCTCTACACACACACTGGCCCAGTGGTACAACCTGTTAAATTTATATGGGAGAATGGGAGGAGTGGATGTTTGGTGTGTCAGTATGGTGTGTTTTAAAACATTACTCTACACTATGGCAGGTTCAGTGACGTCCTCAGTCAGTGTCGAGAACTGGACACCTGGACTCAAGACTTTGTGCTTCCGGCTGTGGTGTGGCTCTCAGGACTGTTCAGCCCACAGTCTTTCCTGACCGGTAAACAAGTTGCACACACACACACACACACACACACACACACGTTTGTTTTACTATTCCTTCCATTAACATAATTATTAACGCAGCTAATTAATGACATGCCTACCTAAATAAGCAGTTTTCCTCATGGTGACCTCCTCACAAGGTCAGAACTGTCAGATATTAGTAAGCTTGTGGGGATATTTGATGCCCACCGAGGTATAACCCCTCTACATCCCCACACGCGTGTTGTGTTATTGCAGTGACATAATTCTAAGCCTTAGAGTTAAACTCTTAACCATAACCTTAACCTGATTTTTTTTTTTAATACAATTTTGGCTCAGTTTTTCAAACTAAATCTGTACCAATAAAAAGGGAATGTAAAAAGTAAATATATCATTCTTTAAAGTTTGGCAGTAATATTCTTTCTCCATAAGGAGATTAGGTTATACATGTAGAGGTACACTGGTCATCTTTCACTGGAGTCAGAATCTTTAAATGTGGTTTTCTCCTGTTTCACATTACTTCTGGTTGAAATATGCGCAAATAACCAATTTCAAGTCAGGTAAACTGGTTGTTTCCGAAACTATATATAGTAGAAAATGTCAAAATTTGGACCCTGTAAAGGATTTGGCCAGGCTGCCACACCAAATCTCCAAATTACTTCATATTCGCATCATTAGGGGGGCATTTGGTCATCCAGAAGTGCAAAAACATGCCTACGTACATACAAACACACACCACGTTCCAGCCGTGCCTGAGCTGATCTTCTGTGTTCCAGCGATCATGCAGAGTATAGCTCGTAAGAACAAGTGGCCACTTGACAAGATGGCTTTGTCCGTGGATGTGACTAAGAAGACAAAGGATGATTATGGCCACCCACCTCGAGAGGGTGCTTACATTCATGGGCTCTATATGGAGGGTAAGTGAGAAGGTCAGGCTATTTAATAAACCCTGCTAAGGCTCTGTGGAAGCTGATGTTGAATGTGCAGTTTTGTGGTCAGAAATGATTTCCTCTGCGTCTCCCCAGGTGCTCGATGGGACATGTCAGCAGGGGTGCTGTCGGAGGCTGTGTTGAAGGACCTGACTCCGGCCATGCCGGTGCTATATATCCGTGCAGTACCTGCTGACAAGCTGGAGCTGAATAACACCTACGAATGCCCCGTGTATCGAACCAAGCTCCGTGGTCCCACTTTCATCTGGAGTTTTCACCTCAAAACACGCCACCCGCCTGCCAAGTGGGTGCTGGCAGGAGTGGCCCTGTTGCTGTCTGTGTGAGTGAACAGCCCATGCTACTTTATCTACATTACTAAAGTGTACTTAAGTGCTTCTTAATTGCACCACTGTCAAGCTGAAGAAGAAGGCATGGTTGATTTGAGAAAATTTCTGAGATGAGATGAAGTGCGCTGTATTTTTTAATTTAAGCAGTTTAACTTGCAGTGTTTTTCTGGTCTACTGTATGTGATATGTTTTAATGTTATATACTCAATTTTGTGCCATTTAATAATAAATAAAAATCCTTAAATTCTAACCAAATATTTTAATAGAACGACGTGATGCAATTGATGACTTCTAAATGAGTGATGTTTGACATTCACTAAATGAGTACAACGTTAAGTTCTACAGCTAACATAATATAATGAGTTCATTAGCTTGTGTGTGTGAGATGTGGATTGTTTGTGCAATCTTCCCACAGTCACTGAGTGTGTCAAGGCTCTGCTGAAAGGACAGGGAAATGATAGATCAGCAGAGCAGGGAGGAAATGATAGGTTTGAGTAGGCCGTACCGCAGCGCCTCTTCTCTCAGTGAGCTGCAGCACACTCACAGCAGGCAGTAATGGCACAGCAGGGGGCTCTGTCACAGCATCTGGTCGGCCATTTAGGCTCCTGCTCCAGCTGAGACAAACAGTAAGCAAGCTGACTGTTACAATGCATATGGAATGTGCTTTCTTTCCTTCTGTGACCTCCTACAAGCCCCAATGTGTCACTCACATAGGATTTTTTTTCTTCTTGAGATTTCACTACCCATTATAAGTGTTTCATTTCAAGTGAGAGCTATAATAGACTTCTGTAATCCACTCAGGGAGTGGGCATGTGCTTAGAGAGTACCTTTGAAGCCTGAAACCATCACATCAAGACAGGGAAAATAAAGACATTCATAAGCAGTGATGTAACAGTCCTAAGTTTTAATGGGTTTTTTCAGTGGCTTTTAGAATAAATTGATTTAAAAAAAAAAAAAAAGCAAATTATCATACATTGCCAACAAATAATGCTTCATGGAGGCATGAACACAAATGTATTGCTCTGCTATCAATTAGAAAACACCAGAAAATTAATTTAAAGTATTTACAATGTTTACATGTTTATTAAACATGCACGTTTAGTACTGGTAAGTCATCGGCACTGCCAAATCATATAGACCAGTATGGTTCGAAACACACCACACACACTGCATTTCTGAGGTGAAGACCTACCTCCTCCTCCTCTTCCTCACTATACTGACTAATACTGAACTAATCAGTGTTCCCATTATTATGCTGAAGATGTAAATGCACATCTCAGTTACAAGGAGACTATAAATAAATGTGCTTTGTATAATTCTGCTCTGCTCTCATAGTGTAACTCTGATGCATGATGATTAAAACCATTATGCCAAATTTGTAATGTACCTCATTAGATACAAATAAGCAACATCTCTGCTGATTTTTCTTGTTTTGGTGTCGCTTGTATGTTGCTACCAGGCAACTATTGGTACTGGTTACTTCTTTTGCTACTACTGCTAAGTCCTGAAAATAATCCAGATACAGCAAAGGCTGTCTTTTGATTTGTTTTTCTGATTGTCTAAGGCTGGAAATAGTTATCTATGATCTTTGCAAAGCATCACGCATTCCTGTACAACCATTATGTTACCTCAGACTGTTTCAATTCAACACTTTCATGCCTATGACTTGGGTTCCGGCTTGTTAATGAGAGACCAGTGTACTCTGACATTTGATTATCATTTGATTTGTAATACCTTCTTGTTGCCTTGGCTAGGTTAATAGCTATCCCAGTTTCTTCAGTGCCATTTCACATTTATGCAGTTGTAAAAAGCTAAAGGTCCTTGGCTCCCTGTTATTCTCTCCTCCTCTGATCTGTGAAGTCTGTGAGGCTCAGTCGCTCCCCCTTGTGGCTGTTCATGTTAATTGTGCCTCCTTCTCAGTGTCTTAGCCATGTAAGAGGGATTATGTCATCAGCTCTTCTCTCATTAGTCATTGAAACACATTAAGGCACACACACATATGTGTCCTAGACCTTTGTCTCCAGTCTGTGTGAAAGCTCAAACAGGGTCTGCTGATTGTCGATGATGTGTAGATAGTTGATGTAGACTTTGACATCGGGACTTTCCTTCTGGGTCAACATGTTTCCTTAAAGATGCCAAACACATTTTAAGTGTTAACAAGTCAGTCGACTCTCATACTCTCTCTCAGTCTTACATATGTTTACATGAATTATTAATAGTATACTCCTAATACCACTCAGTTAGGGCCCAATCACTGTTTGATGCATTTGTAGTGTATCATGTAAGTTTATATATAAGAAACCAAGTAGACAGACTTCTCACGTATTCTTCAAACTATGTTACAATAATAAGCTCTCTAGTGGGATTTACATATGCTTGTTTTATGCCAATTTAGTAGCCTTAATGAAAATCTATCTAGAAATTCACAAAAAAAACAACAGTGGTTTCCAAACATGTCTCTACCCTTCCTACCTTTTCCCCCTACAATTCTTTTTCCCCTCTTATTTGCCTTCCTCTTTCAGCTTATATATTAACTGAATCCTCTTTCAGCATTTTCATATTATTTGAATATTTTATTTGACCTTCACAAAGCATACAAGTAAAGATTATTATTATTATTATTATTATTATTATTATTATTATTATTCATTCATCTTTAGTAACCATTTTATCCTGGTCAGGGTTGTGGCACATCCGTAGCATAACTCAGGAATGGGTGATGGGACGCCAGTCCACTGCAGGGCAAAGCACACACACTCAGACCCAGGGACAATTTAGAGCATCCAATCAACCTACATGCATGTTTTTGGGAGCTGGGAGGAAATGGGAGAACCTGGAGGAAACCCATGTAGACATGGGGAGAACATGTGAAACTCTACACAGACAGGAACCTCAGGATAGCAGTTGAGGCTTTACAGCTGTGCCACCCTGCCTTATTATTATTATTATTATTATTATTATTATTATTATTAAGACAGCTAAATATAACAGTGATTAATTCCCCAAGGATGGCATTAAATGTCATATTCTCCTGTGACTGTTTTTGGCTGGCACTCTTCATTATATCACCTTTTCAACCTGTTGTTCCATCAGCAGTCACTGATGGAAACAGTGATTTCTAAATTCTTTTACTAAAATTCACTTAAAATGGGTCAAATATTCAGCTGGAAACATTCAGCAACAGTCAGCACTGATGCTTACCCATGTGGTCTGTCTGACAGTGCCTTATGACCCGCACCATGTCTGCCATCATGTGCTGAAAGGTGGAGTTAAGAGCGGTTTAGACATATCACATCAGTATTAAGTGCATTCTGCTGAGGTCTGTGTAAATAAGTGATTGATTACAGGTTTGACATTAACATACCAGTTTCTCAAAGTTGACCAGATTATCAAGAAAGGTTTTGTTTCCCTCGTGAATGAATGTAATATCTAGCAGGAAAGAAAGGGTTTGTTTAGGGCTCCAAACACTAGGACAAGGTTTTATGATAAGGTTGTTTACTACTGTGTGAGGTGAATGTTACGGAAGCACCTTTCAGTAGCAGAGGTAGGAAAGGGATTTTGGGAGACTTCATTTTCTTGAAGGCATCCCTGTAGGCTTTGTGGTTAAAGGATGGGTCCTGAAAATACACAGCATTATTTTTTTTTTATGTGACAAGCTATGTATAGACATGTGTATGTGTGTGTACTCATTTATGTAAGTAAGTGATTGCTGGCATATTCCCGCATGTGTATACAGGAGCATCAGAAGACTTTATTCTGTTCCACTCTATAGCAACAGCAGAGGCACTGATATTATCGTGTAAAGCCACTGAACACCTTACACAAAGTGACTTACTGTCAAGCTCTCAAGCTCGGAGAACAACTTTTTGAATTTGCCAGGAACTTTCTAAAAAAAATGACAGGAAAATGGGGAGATTTTAAAATAAACGAAAGGTCTTAGAATTCTACTATGGAAGAGCACGTGTGTAGGCATTGATTGTGAGATGTGCCTCCTCACCTCCCATGTCTGGGTCAGTCGGCTGACGGCTGGAGTGTTCAATCCCATTATAATGGCAAAGAATGAGTTCAGGTTCCTCTGTGCTTTACAGCTAGGAGTGAGAAACAGATGCAATAATGAATCTCTTAGAAAATGTGTCAAACATAAAAGTATTCTTACATAAGACTTATAAGATAATACTATATAACATAATACTTCAGCTTCTTTCATGCTTACCTCCAGCTACTGCATCTGTACCAAATGTGCGATTAATATGTAATAAAGAATTTATTATATAATAAAAAATTTAGTATGTTTCCATCTACTTAGAAAAAACACAAGTCTTGCTTACTTAAAACTCATTTATAATTTAACTCTAAGGGCAGCTGTATGGGCGTCATTAAACATTTTTGTAAAACATACATTTTTTGTAGAACGCTTGAATGAATTCTGTCAAAAAGTTGTGTAAACTAAGCTCCGAAGGTTTATATGCTGCAGATGTGGTAGACAGAGATCTGCAGATGTGGGCTGAATAACACTAGAGCTGTGCATTTAAGGTATACTCACTGGGCTGCAATCTTGATGAACTTCTTAAAGAGCTGCACACGTTTGCAGAGCGTGGGGCACAGCAGCACTTCAGTCATCACCCACTGTTGCACCTCGTTGCAGCGCTGAAGCAGCAGCTCCAACGCCACTGTGTGGCCAGAGCAAGAATCGCGGCTCAGTGTGAAATAAACCAGTTCTTGCTGCACGGACAAGGAAAATATGAGTGAATATAAACTGCTCAAATAGTGTTAAAACACATAAGTTGTCAATTATCTAATATGTGAAGAATAAAACATGATGAGGCATGCTGTTATAGGGAAATAATCAATGAAGGGCTGGTGTGATGTGGCAATTTGCCAAAGATTAAAATGTTATTAAATGTGATTAAAATGTTATTACTGCTATAACAGCTGTAAACAGTTGTTTGCTCACCAGCCTCTCCTTTTTTCTCTTTCTCTTGTACTTAATAAGAAAAAAATGACACAGAGAAACAGCAAAATCCTCTGTCCTGAACACTTTCCTGTGTCTGAAAGCTTAAAGCTACAGCTTTACCTCTGACTGCTACAAAGCACTGGACACTGGCCCTCTCAAAAATGCTAAATAAACCTCGTAGAAAATCACCTTGTAGAAAACTGCACCATATTAACAACTATATTTTTTAATCTGTTTATGTGGAGGATCTGCCATTCAAATTCCTGTGTAGATTTTCACTAAAGAAACTGAATGACATCAGAATGAGCACAGTAAGTTAAACCTGTGATTTGCTGCAAAGCTTCTGTCAAAGCCTAAATAACATTTTCTGACCAACTGGACTCAAGAATTCAACAGTACTGTGGTATACTTAGTCAAGAATGCTCAATGTAGTTGTTGATATTGTGAAGCATACTCCTCGGTTCCCCTTACTGGCAACAAATAGGTAAATTTTAGTTTAGTTTAGTTTAGTTTAGTTTAGTTTAGTCATTTATAAAGCACATTTAAAAACAACTAAAGTTGAAACCAAAGTGCTGTACAAGTTGTATAAAGCAAGTCTATGCACAAAAACATTTAACAATTTAACATAATGTTAATGGTACTTTGCATACAAACTGCATCAAACAGAGTACTTTTGATAACCTTGCCACACAGCTACTGTGTACAGTTACTAATCCAAATTCAAATACCCTGTAAAGTTCCCGTGTTCATTTTCCATAGTAAAATAAAACATAGTAATAAAGCTCTGTGGGGTGATGTCTGGTTATTGCCTCACCACTTTAACTATTAGCAAAATTACTACTTGAAATTGATTTTGCTTTATACCTTGAATAAAACAAGCATGCATATTGAATTATTTACGTTAAAATGGGCATGCCGCTGTTACTCATTCAGCTCTTACTGCTCATACTGAGACTCAGTGAGATTGCTTTTAATGGTGATTCAAATGAATCCAAGTGTGCCTTCGCATGAATAAATTTAATGCAAACGTAGTTACACAATGTTAAGATACAAGGAGTCGCTTGCATCTTGAGACTGAATTTCAAATGACATTCAGTCAGGTGTATAGTATTACATACTGTATGTTCAACACTGTTATTAAGAGTATTAAGAGTTGGGTTAAGCACAAATAGTAAAGTTAATATTAAAAGTGTGCACATCAGTACTCAGGATCTTGGAAATAAAGACTGAGTTAATTATGGCGTTATGACGCTGCTCAGACAGTTGTGTGTTGATTATTTGTCACAGCCTCAACATTTCACCCTCAGATTAATGTAGTGAGCAGTGTAGATACACACAAAACCTACATATCATTTGAAATACCAAAATCAAAATCTGAAAAAAAAAAAAACTGTAATTAGAGTGCACAAATTTTGTAGTTGTAAAACTGCTCACAGGTAATAAAAAAAAAAAAAAATATATATATATATATATATATATATATATATATATATATATATATATATATATATGACTGGAGTGCCCCCAGATATAAGCGACAAAAAAAAACACCACAAATACAAAAAAAACG
>CM075003.1:20481267-20488767 GCA_037576675.1 Pangasius sanitwongsei
AAAAAAAAAAAAAAATATATATATATATATATATATATATATATATATATATATATATATATATATATATATATATCTGACTGGACTGCCCACAGATTTAAGCTACAAATTTAAACGCCTGCATTACACAAAACCCTGTGTATCTATTTATGTAACTTAAATTGCTGATGATTAATATGTCTCATATGGAATAAGAAGCCAAATATTCAGTCTAACTTTAAGATGGCAAATTTTACGTGAATCACAGATTTTAAAAAAAACAGAAAAAAGTTAAATATCAGGAAAATGAAAACGTTACTGTAAGTCAAAAATAAAAAAAGGAATCTATAAGATTGAATTGCATGATAAAATTGTGTTATTGTCTCCTAAACCAAAGGAAGGGCAATGTTCTACAGAAAATCACTAACACTAGTCTTGTGAAAACTGTTTAACCAGTCAGCACTATTACTAGCTAAGAGTTGTCAGACTCATCATACCTCCTGCAGATTTCTGAAGAGACTCCAGTCACAGTTAGTCAGAGCCACGGCTATGTCCCACGTGTTCATACTCAGCATCCTGACTGCTGGCTGTTGCATCTGTCCATTATCTGTGACGAGGCTCTGGTCAGATGTCACGTGAGAGATGTAGCACACCGTCACTGAGCAGAACTGCCTGAGTTATGTACAGCATGTACTTCAGTGTGGAACACAAAGCAATAGTCTCTTACGGTGATCTCTGTCAGGTCTCTCCTGCACACACACAGCCTGCTCACATCACCGAGGGAGTCTGAGTACACACACTGCTGCGGCTGGAGCAGCACCTTCCCTGAACACAGAGACACACACACAGAGGAGAAACACCTACTTTATTTCTCCAGCAGAGGGCAGTCCAGTCTAATATTTCTCAATGCTAACACATGCTACTTTCCATTTCTGATATTATTGTAATATATGTACTATTATACTACTACTGACACATTTAGCTAATGGTCCACATAGCTGTTTTAGTGTTGTAGATTTGTACCTCTGGAGTAGGTGACGGCCAGCAGCACCATGTCATCGTCTGCACACTCTAATCTCTCAGCCACGGCAGTCAGCAGCTCCTGTGCTGTTACCTCACCATGTGTCCTCACACTCACATATGAGTCCATGGTCACATACACGTGACACAGAACTGAGAACACACACACATTACATATATATATATATATATACATACACACACACAGCTCTATCGATTGTCCCTGCTGGACCGTAGAAGGACATAGTGAGCCAGAAGATAGAAATAAGAGGGAATATTTTATAAGCCTACCTTCCTTACTCTGCCTCTGGGCCATTTGTGTAGGCTGCCAGGTCTCTTTCAGGCTCAGCTGGTGGAAAAGTGCTTTATTCTGACAAAGGGGAAAAAGCAGCATTGGGAATAATGATTGTGAGAAACATGTCAGCGTATGGAGACACAGCTCAGAGGAAGACTCGGAGGCTGAGAGCTGCAGGGCCGCATTAATCAAATTAGGTAAGGATTCATAATGTAATGTAAGTCAAATGTGGCATATATTTAAATTATAGACCATAATTTTTACGAATGCATGTTAATTTATAGTTTAAGAACTAGTTTTACAGAGATTAGTCTTATACTCTTTGACAGTTTAAAGCCATTTCTTGTGTGATTCCATGATTTGGGTGCAATGTGTGTCCCACTGATGTCACATTTACAAACATGTAAGTGAAGTAAAGGTGAAAGACATTTTAAACAAAGGTACAGTGTCCTTCAGAACAACCTATGTGCATGTTTCAGATAACTTAATTAATAAAGCCTACGACATCTACAGCATGTTAGAAAGCAACTATTTTTTCTGTTCCAGACCTCTATAAATCACTTTACCTTGAATTATAATCATTAAAATACATCATTATAGTGTGAATCCATTTAACATCTCATGCCTGAAACATCATCTTCCAACAGTCATCTATCTATCAGAGTTATGAAAATGTACATTGTGGAGTCCCACAACATTCACTCAACCCTGTTGCCTGAACACATTCACCCCTATTAAATATTATTAGAATATTCAACAAGACACATGTTCAGCAAGAAGCCCTATAATCCGAATTTGAATCCTGAAGATCACGGGAAGAAGAAAAGTAAGCCCCTTTTATTCTTTTTTTCCCTTTATTTTCAATGATATTGTTATACTGGCTGATGGCAGCAATTTGAAATAAAAAATAATAACAATTTTAAGTATCATTAGAATGTCATTATTATCCTTATGTCATTATCATGAATGCTATATAATATAATGCTATATATATAAATAATTTTGTGTATTTGTTAATTGTGTGCTAAGAAAACGCAAACCTGTTACTTTCAATCCTGCTTCTCATTAAAGAGCAAAATGCAGCCATTTTTAGCAAAGAACCCTTGTAGAAAAAGATATTGTTGTCTGAGATGAGTTAACACATTTTTGTATGATTAACTGCATGTTTTCTTAGAACCAGTGTTAAAAAAAAAAAGAATTTCAAAGAGTTACAAGGGCAGGCCAATTGTGGAATGACCCAATTAATTCACATTCAAAGCACCATTTCAAGAGTTCAAGTGTAAACACCTTAATACCTAAACAAACACACAGCATAAACCTTTAGATTCGACTACCTCTTCTATGTTTATCAGTGTCTTAGGTGAGCAGAGAACAACCGTGTAGGTTAACTCACCTTCCTCTGTGGAGAATATTCATCCACCGTACTGAGGCAGAAGGGAAAAAATGAAAAAATATGAGATTACATAGATATACATACATAGGGATTACATAGATCTTTAGATTATCAGAAAAAAAGACATTAATCACTGAATGTAAAGCCCAACAAGGCTTGTTTTCAGAAAGCCATTTTGTGAGTATATCATTAATGTTATAATCATCATCACTGGAATTGCAGTGTGCAGACAAAGCAATTTACACACAGGAATCGAATCTGTATGTTAGCCATAACTGAAGTGTTGGAAGAGGCTATGTTCAACTAGTATGGAATAAAGCCCAAAAGGGTATGCTGTTATAGGAAAGTAATCAGTGATGGGGCGTCCCAACATGAACATGAATCTGTATTACTGTTACCACTCTGCAGTGGATTATTTTACAATAACAGAATGCACTGTATTGTTTTATTCCTTTTACACCACAGCAATCCCCACGGTAACTGGCCAACACTAACCATTTGTAGTTGTTCATGAACAACACGTCATACATTTTATCCGTTTATAGTTATGGTTACCGTTAATTCCTGTTATCTTACGTTACACCAGCAATAAACAATTGTTCCTTTGCCAGCCTCTCTTTTTTCCTCTCACTTGAAGTTAACGAAGATAAAAACGAAGCTTGTCGTGTTACTGAGAAACCGCGAGGTTCGTCGTACTGAAGACTTTCCAGTGTCAGAACACTTAAATTTACCGCTTTACCTGTGACTGTTATAAAGCGCTCTCACTGGAGCCTACTTCCATAAATGTTAAATAAACATCTCCTTGCAGAAAACTTAGTAATTAAGCAATTACACACATTTTTAATCTGTTTATGTGGATCGTCCAAAATAAAAATCCCTTTGTAAGTTGTCACTATAAAATGATAATGTATTAGAATTAGTATATATTATTACTATTATAATATAATAATAATATATAATTATTATATAATTAGTATATATTAGTATACTGATATAAACCTTGCAGCTGAACTACTGTCTGTGTCATGGTGTTTTTGTTAATTTGACCAATCAGAATCAAGCATTCAACAGCTTTGTGGTATAAGACACATTAATCAGTATATATTCACAGACACATGCTCATATCGTCCTCAGTCAAGTGGCAAAATCTTACATAAATAACTAGTAATGTGCTAGATTTGCCTGATTAACATTATTGATTTATGGGCATAAGACTGAAGGAGTTTCCCACACATGTGCACACTTCCTTTTTTTATCACTGCCACAGACCTGCAGTGCGTATTTTATTTAAGGTTCTTATCAGTAACCTTCTGAAGTCTGACACACAGCCTGACTAGTCACAGGGGAAATGGGTGTAGTAAGGCTGTCTCTGACACATCTCAAATAAGCACAAAGCCTCTGTGGAGCTGCTGACTGCCTGTTAGCTGAGAGCGATTGGCTGCGGATCAGCTGACAAGCCAGCGATTTGGTGGTGTGTTGGTGGAAATGGGCGGAGAGAAATTGGTGCAGCCAAAAGGAGTGTAGGATGTTAATCCAGCAGAGGATTACATCATCAATATCTATGAAAGCACGTTCAATGCATGTTGGAAATGAATTAAACAAAAAAAAAAAAAATTAAAAAATCACCTTCTAGTAATGTAGTTATTAAAACACACACTGTTTCCTTGGTTAGAATAAGCAGACATGGTTTAGTCCTGCTGCTCATCACTTGTGCCGATTAAAAAATGTGTGAAAACACAATAGCACGATTTAAAAGTTTTCAAGAACTCCCATGCAGAGTATAAATGCACAGGGGTTGAATGAGGACAGTCTGCCTCGTCCACATGCTGGAATAAAAAAAGAGAATGAATAGAGTTTTTTTTTCCTCATGCCATTCTGTTTCTTGATTCTTGAGAGAAATTCTGCTTTCTCTCATTTTGTCTCCCAGACTACAGACATGGAGAGAATTCTGGAAATCTTCACATCTTAGCATCATTCATTCATAGATGCTTCTCTTAGAAAAAGAGTCATTTTTGTTCTTTCTGATATATGAATAGGGTCACTTGTTCCAAATACTGATGAACACTGAAGAGTGACATTAATCTATTTCCAGTGCCCCTTCTCTGCCATTAATTATGTAGTTAGCACACAGAAACACATCTGTCCTGATTTAGACTGGTTTTAAAAATACCAGTCATGAATATAGGTTACAGGAGGCGTCGTTTGTGCTCTATACAGCTCAGTGGTTTGGAGAGCACCTACTGTCTGCGTTGCATGCGGAGTAGTTTCTGGAGCTCCTTCACCTCTTTCTCCAGAGTTGGGTATTCATAAAGGTCATCCAGAACGTAGCGATACAGCATCTGTAATAGTGAGACAAACCCCCGTTTAGGCGTGACTGCAACTGATGGAAGTGCCATGCTGTTTGCTTAGCACTGTAACACACAAATAATATCAGTCTGAAACCCCAAGCTACAATTCCACATTGCCTCACCTCATTAGCCAAACATACTGTGTGTCCGGCACATCATCTGGCATTAACAATTCCGAACTCTGGGAGCTGTGACATTTTCACATTGTCGATTAATCACATTTATGGCTCCTACCTTCATAAATAGTTTGGTGTGTTCGCCTTCCTGCAGTGTGTCACGATAGAGTGCGATCCACTGGGAAAGCAGGTGCAGGACTTTACGCTTCCTCAGCAGAGTCTCTTTCCCTTCTTCCTTAATCCTGCCTCGCTTCAAACAATAGGTGGGCAACAGAGCAGTTAAGGCATAAAAGCAGAAAGGCGTCATAAAGCTACTATTTGCTTCTACAATAGATATAAAAAGGCTACACACCCTGTTAAAATGCCAATTTTTTTGTGATGTAAAAAAATGAAACCAAGATAAATCATGTCACAACTTTTTCCACCGTCAGTGTGAAATTACAATGTATAAAAATTAAGTGAAATACAATCAAAAACATTTTAGGGGAAAATAGGAAAAATAAAAAAGTTATAATAACCTGGTTGCATAAGTGTGCACCCCCCTAAACTAACATTGTGTTGAAGCACCTTTTGCCTTTATTACATCACTCAGTCTTTTTGGCTAAGAGTCTTTCAGCATGGCACATCTTGACTTGGCAGTATTTTCCCACTCTTTCTTGTAAAAACATTCTAGATTCATCAACTTGTGAGGGCATCTCCTGCACACAGCCCGCTTCAGGTCACTCCACAGGTTTTTAGCTGGAGTCAGTTCTGGGCTCTGGTTAGAGCATTCAAAAACATTGATCTTCTTTTGGTTAAGCCATTCCTTTATTCATTTAGATGTATGCTTAGGGCTGTTGTTGTGCTAAAAGGGGAAATTCCTTTTCATCTTCAGCTTACTAGCAGACTCCTGAAGGTTTTGCACTAAAATCCACTGGTATTTGTAGCTATTCATGATTCCCTCCACCTTGAAAAAAGCCCCAAGTTCTAGCTAAAGGAAAGCAGCCCTAAAGCATGATGCTGTCACCACCATGCTTCACCATGGGTATGGTGTTCTTTTGCTGATGTGCTTTTTTTGCACCAAAGATACATTTTGGAATTATTATACCTTTTGGAATTGGTCTCATCAGATCATAGCACATTTCACCACATAGTTTGGGGTTATTTAGTTGAACTTGAATGTCATCCTACCCCATAGCCCAGACATGAAGAATATGAGAGATTGTTGTCACATGTCACATGCAGAGAGTAATCAGTACTTGTCAGAAATTCCTGCAGCTCCTTTAATGTTGCTGTAGGTCTCCTAGCAGCCTCCCTGGTAATTTTTTGTCTTGTCCTTGGAGGGACATCCTGTTCTTGGTAATGTCACTTCGGTGCTCCATTTTCTCCACTTGTTGATGATGGCCTTCACGGTGTTCCATGGTATATCTAAAGTTTTGGAAATTATTTTATACCCCTCACTTGATTCATATCTTCCGACAAGTGAGATACTGTACATGCAAGATCTTTGCAGACCATGGCTTCAGCAGTTGGACGAAACCAAGGAGATGTCAAGAAAATCTTACAGAAACAGCTGGTCTTTATTTGGGGTTAATCAGATTATTAAAGGGTGTGCACACTTATGCAACTAGGTTTTCCCTAAAATGTTTCTGATTGTTTTTCACTTAATTTTCATATGTTGTAATTTCACACTGAGGGTGGAAAAAGTTCTGACATGATTTATATTGGTTTCATCTTTTTACACCACAAAAACCTGCCAGTGTAACAGGGGTGTGTAGACTTTTTATATCCATTGTACACAAACGCAAACAAATATTTGGAAGAGCCCGAGGGTACGTATTGTGTACTGCACTACTGAGAAGAGTGCAGTTTTAATGGCATGCTCTCAGACAAACACTGTGGACTGGAAGTGGGGAAGCCTGGAAGAAAACTTACGCATCATTAGATATGCACACGGTGTCTCACACAGACACCCTATGCACTCTATTTAGATATGCAAATAGTGTTTAAACAGGACTGCTTCCATTAAAATACTCAGGACCTAGAGCATAAGAGTAAAGGCAGCTACAGAGATTGTTAGCGTATTGGGATAAGAAAAGGATATTGTCCAAGAAGTGCTTGGCAAAGGTCACTGGTAGACATGAACACTGGATAAGTCAGCAAAAAGTCATCAAGAAGACTCTCTGAAAATAAACCAAACATCCACAGAAATTAACAAAAACAAATACCTGTTAAACAGGAAACTCCATACTGGTGGATATTAAAAGCTGGAATCATACAGCATGGGCAAGTTTACACATCACCTATAAGCTTATGCCACTGTTTACATTACAAGACAAATGACCATAAGCAATTTAAGACTGAAGTTAT
>CM075003.1:20493767-20514839 GCA_037576675.1 Pangasius sanitwongsei
AATATTTAAGATTTTGAACACTTCCTGTTCTTTGTTTTACTTTGTTAAACTTTCTGTTTATTTTCAGTTATAAATGGAAAAAAGCAACAGAATTTCAACGTGATGTCAGACCACTGTATATTCTACAGTTCTTAGATCCACTCAATTAATGTAACTAAAAATATACAGTATGTTTTTATGAAAAAGAAAAGCAAATTTTGTGTTAATTTGATCAAATGATTTTGTTCCTAATTCAGCTGAATCTTAGCCAATTTCAAGCGAATATTAGCCAATAGCTGAACATTTTTCAGCACTACTAAGAATACTAAGGTTCTAATACCACTGAAATATTATTAGATACTACAAACAACAGGACATGAGCAGCACTGGAGACTGACAGAGCTGAAAACAATCTGCTGCATGTAGCACATGCAAACCCACAAAACCTCTAGTTTTGGATTTTACTTAAATTATCTCAATTTTCCCAGCAGATAATGTGCTTGTGCATGTGTGTGTAATCAGTGACTCCAGTCTGACCTAAGCATTTCAATACGTTACGCTGTCATCCATATGGACCAGGATTACTGCTGTTCATTGACTGCTGCTCACCAATTATCTTCAGCAGGCCTTGAGCAGCAGCCATCCAACCTGAACTCTGCTGCTATGGTGACTGAATTCATTACAGGAGGATAAAGGATATGTTGTAGCAGCATCTCACCCCTTAAAAAAGCCAATACTCCTTCACATAGAGACTATAAATCCAGATCTCCAGCCCAAGGCTCTCCCTAAAAACACTCCCAGAATGCCTTGCATAATTAACTTAACTTTAAATTAGCAAGTCGCTTGATTGTGCTTGTGGAATCAGAGCTCATGTCCACTATAAATAAGGCATTTAACACCATAGCTCAGTTTGTCAATACTCATCAAGGCTTAGACAGCAAATTAAGATCTGACAGCTCCAATCTTAAAGCTCTGACTGATGTGCATGAATTCACTGAGTAATATTATTCTCATATGTCAAGCTGATGACAGTTCTGGGCAGCTCACTACAACAGATAGACAACATTGATTCTGATCTACTAGTCTCAAATATATAAGAAATATATAGTCATGAGCCTCTCAGTTGTTAAAGTTTCAAGTTTCAATCTTCACTCATTGAATGACAAGATATGTTCAGGTAAGTAAACAGTCAGACATATAGTATATTTGCTTTAAAGGAAAAAGGCCATGTATTTGGAATCTAGTACGATTTCAAAATCCACAGTTAGGGTTAGGGTGCACTGGATTTGCATCATTGCAACAAGAACATATATTGGTCAATCTATGTCGTGGCCCACCTGGCTCAAGTTTCAGATTTTTATAGCAGTTATAGAAATACTCAGCAGTTATAGAAATACTCAAACCAGTCCAACTTGCACCAACAACCATGCCACAGTTAAAGTCACGTCACAGAGATTACATTTTCCCCCATTCTGTTTGATGAACATTAACAGAAGATCTTGACCTGTATATGCATGATTTTATGCAGTGTGCTGCTAGATAACTGCATGAATGTGCAGGTGTACAAGTGTTCCTATTAAAGTGGACAGTTTTCAATGAGTCTTTCATATGTAGTGTGTGTACGTATATATATACACATACACACACACACACACATACACGCAATATAAGAAAGACTCATTAAAAAAAGTTTAATCCTAATCAGGTTTAGTGCATTTATTGCTATTGTGATCCATGATAAAGCAAGATATGGACCATCAGCGAAAGAAGGTTTGGTCATGTATTTCTGTGCTGTCTTACCTTCTGAGAATTTTGTGAGGTTGTGTTGTAATGCTGACGCTGACGTAACATCATGATGGCAAGATGCGCTTCATCAGGAGGACCAATACGGCATTGCTCCACTACAAGCCAATCAATACCTGCAAACCCTGCCTCTGTCCCTTTACCCAACATATTCCTTTGACCACAATCCAGTTTGCCTGTAAACGATGACAGCATGTGAGCTGAACGATTCTCAAAAGCTCATCCTCAGCTGTGTGAAATCAATACTCCTGTGCAAGCATACCAAGAATGACAATCACACAGTAATAATGGCAATTCCCTCAATCCTCAGTCAGTCAACTGCTAATACTGAACAATCCTGTCTCTCTACACCTTCAACATCCAGAAATCATTTTGAACAAAGAAATCCCAGACACTGATGTTCCAATATAATCCAAAATGCAACAGAGGTATTATGAATTTATCTTATTCCACACCAAAATCTCTAAAATGTGTGTATAGAACCTTGCTAGAAATGAAAATAGAGCTCATTAGGCACTTAAGAGTAGAATCAGTTCTTCTGACTATTCTTAAATTACCTCAGTCTTTCTCCCACACATAGCCTAGCAACACCAAGACTCGGTTATAAATAAATGAAAGAAATACATGTAACTGATGAGATGGCGCACAGTAATCTAATACACACATACACCGCATCACGCGCATAGTACAGACCCACAACATTCACTTACAATGCAACATACCATACAGACCATACGATCTGGCTAATCTGAACATTTGCTTATATTAATTAAAAGTGTAATGTGGGGGAGAATGTGATACAGTTCCTGTAAGAGCAGTCAAGCCTGAATCACCAGCAGCCATAAAGTACTTAAACAGAGAGAACAGCAGCCACAGAGACTCGATTTGAGAGAGAGAGAGAAAGAGAGAGAGAGAGAAAATACAAAAGTGATTAGCCATCAATGGCTCTAATGAGGTTAGCACTCACTCAGCTGAACTGATGCTGAGACTAGCCCAGCCATACAAGCTAAAGTGAGCTCATTCTCTTTCTACATGTAAAAGAAAGAGCCACGGCTGAATATCCTACCGTATGATCATGCTCAATAACATAATAAATTAGGAATAAAGCGCTTAGGGTCATGCTGTTATCAGAAAATAATTAACAACAAGTTGGTGTGATGTGTTTACACTCGACGCTGATTATTTTCCAATAACAGCACAACCTGAATGGTTTTATTCCTCTTACACCAAAGCAATTTACCTATGATCTCTTATGAATTAAAGAACGACGCCTCATGTTTTTTCCCCCCATTTATAGTAACGTTCAATGTTGTGGAACATCTGCAAAACAGGATTACAGCAGCTATAAACAGTCATTCCCTAATCAGCCTCTTTTTTTCTCTCTCTCTCTTGCAGTTAACAAGACAATAAAACACAGCTTGTCGTGTTACTGAGAAACCTAAGAAAACAAAGCCCTCTGTCCTGAAGACTCTTCTGTGGCATGTTACAGCTTTATTGTTTATGATGTGCTGACGCTGGAGACTCTTCCCAAAAATGTGAAATAAATAAATATCTCCTCACAGAAAACTTCACCATATCAACAATTTACTCTAATAAGAACCTCCACCATAAAAGTCCTTGTGTACTTGTGCTACTACAGAAATGATAACATATTAGAACGAACACATTAATATAAAGCTGTGATTTGTCTTGAAGCTGACACTACTGTCAGAGCTTCTGACCACTTGGATTTGAGAATTCAATAGCAATGTGGTATAAAGCACAATTATCTGTTCAATTCAGGTTTCATTATTTTGGTTTGACAAACAGTGTTTGTAATGATGACTAACAATAACAAAACTAACAACTCAAAATTTTCTATTATGTGTCCACGCATTTGTGCGTTCTTCAGTTATGCTGAGCCCATGTCTACACCATGACTGGGTTCCTCTGGAGAGAATTGGGATCAATACTGTTAGATTAAACATCACCACAGGGGAACAAGGTGATCAGCAGAACTGAGATACATGGCCTCTTCTTTCTGTCTCTTTTTTTCATTAACTTCAGCAGTTCACTCTTCAAGAACATTAAACGCACACCATACAATATAAACGTATTATGCATGCATCCGATGCTGTAATACTGTAATACTGTACTGATACTGTAATTCCATGCTGTAATACCATTTGCAGAATGTTAAGTATAAGCCGCGGATCACGTTATTTTAACAAAAGAAGGTTTTCTGAAGGTTTTTCCCCCTCACAATTATTAAGGTACTCTAACTGATCAATTTAAGCCCTGCTTTTTGAAGGGACATTCTAAACAAGGGATTTTCTAAACAAACCGTTTACAATCCATGACACACTACATACCTCCAATCCTACCAAGCCCTTGAGACACGATCTCTTAACAGAGACAAACAAAACACGCCACAGACAACAAACATCACACACACCCAGACGCTGACTTCAATTAACTCCAGCTTATTAACAAAAACAGAGGGTCTTGCAAACGACTGCTTAATTTACACTAAGCGTGTGTCATGATGAGTATGATTTGTGTCTGGGTTTCTCTTAAAATAGACAAATGTATTGAAAGCTTAAAAAACAACATGCCATAAATTTATTTGCTAGATATCCGGCTAGCGCACTTACCTTCTGAACTAACATTTCTGTGTGATTTAATGTGTTTTATAAAACTTTAAGTGGTTTTGCCAACTGTATTTTTTGCTGCATTTATTGCACATTGCTCTTTGGCAATATAAATTACACTGAACATTATATTATGTAAAAGGCTTATTTTGGGAAGCAGGGACATTTCTAGGGCTTGTACGTGGGTCTTTTATATACTTTTTAACAGCTACAACCACCATCTGAGACCATCATTGAGATACACATGGAGCCAAGTCGTCTTTATTCTTTTTTGGTTAAAAACCTTTGATTTTAATCATCATATTTTGATCAAACAGGTTTATTTAATGGGTCAATGCATTCCCAGGGCCTCCACCAAACTCACACCAAGGACAACCTTTGGTTGAACTTAATTATCAAAACAATATACTCTGCCTGATGAAAATGCATATTTTGGACACTGGTTCCCTTTAAATATGTTCTCAATTAGAGTAAAATAATAATTTATTAATGCCAACATTTTCAGGTCTTACTGCAGTTAAACAATAACGCAAACAAAACTGACAGAAAAAACACAGCATATAAAGTCTGACTTCATAAAGATTTGCGCATTTCTGTAGTGCAGGCATTTTTTTTATTGGTCATGGTTCAAGTTCATCTTAATTTCTAACCATGCTTCTTACACTGTCTTGAGAAGAGATACAACAGTAATATCTCTAAGTTCTAGTGTGTGTCATCGGAAAGACAATGTGAATAATCTGCCCTTATTAGAAATGGAATAAGTGATGATAATCAAACCATCAGTAGCTGAAGTATTAATGTTAGCATTCTTATAATGCATCCACCCTGATTCTCATATTAGGATAAGCAAAATCTCTCAATGGGTAGCATTTTCGTTAGCTTTTCTAATCCTCTGTAACCAGGGACCTACAGTATGTTTCTGAATCAGTCAACATGTGATTCAAGTATGACTTGCATTTCAGTCTCTGCTGGAGGAATCACAAAAACTACGCACACGTCCATCATCGATAGCACCAAAAATGTAAGATTTACCGGACTCAGCTTTTCCATAAAAAAGTTAGCCTATACCTGAATGAATGAGACACTTTAAACGTTCATTTTGTGTTAAACCATATTATAGCAGCTTGGAATATAAAAAATAAAAAAAAAAGAAATGAATAATAACTATATTTTACAAAGTGCAAAGAAACATTTATTGAAAGGTTTTGTTCTAATGTTACTTAAAATCTAAATGGGGTACGTGCAGAAAAATGGTCATTATTTAGGTTGAAGGGGACCAGGTGGAAAACAGGTTTGTAATCCTATGCCAAACATCAGCGAAATCCAGCTTTACAGAGCAGAGTTAAAGAGCTGGTTCCAGCGGGGGTGACCTCCTCCTTTAAGACAGACATCCTGTCATTGCTGAGAAGATTTCCAGTTAATAATGCAATGTCCGGTTTAACCCTTTACACTCCCAGAAGCTGTCAGCAGATTCAGACTTCGGACTTTTTCACATACATGTACTAACAGTTACACTACTGCTACATAAAAATAATATACTTTAAGATAAATAACTAAATAAGAAGCTGAGACCTAGCATCAGTAGTGCAGCACATGTATATCTGCTTGTCTTTTAACTGTACATGGGAGGCACTACTCATATTCTGCTTAGAGATACACTTGGGAATCATCAAACAATTCCAAACCTCGCTCTGTTGACATTTTAAATGTGCACACTCCTCATTTGTAAACTAAGGAAAAGTAAACTGAGTGCAGTTAAAACTGAGTGTAATGATCCATCTGGCTAAAAACAGCACTCTGCTGCCTCTCTAGGGTACAGCGTGAGATGAGAGCCCACCTGTCTCTCTTGCTTGAGGGCTCCCGCTGTCCTCGTCCAGCGTCAGGTGGCTGAGCAGGTGTTCCAGAACCTTCTCCGGGCTGGCGGGCACACTGGCGTACCTGTGAGACAGAGATGAGTCAATGGAGTCTTCCTCCTCGATGGAGGACAGTGAGCGGCTGCTGCTGCACCACTCCTCATCCTCCGTGCCCTCCTCGTCGATGTAGCGGAAGTATGGTACGTCAAAGGTGGGTATCGTCACCCGGTCACCGCTGCTGCTGTCCGAGCCACCGTCCTCGTCCTCGTCTTCCTCCTGCTCCACCAGCGCCGCCAGCATCACCCTGCCCTCCAGCGGACGCTTGCTGCCCATGCTAGAACCGGCTCTTACCTACCACATTGACCTGGGAGCCCTGGAGTGCCCACTGAGCCCTGAGGACAAGCTGCAAGCACTGCGCTGCTTACCAACTTCAGCATAAAGAGCTTGGCGTGAGGGAGCCAGTGGAAATGCAGCACATAGTCAGTGAATGTGTGTTTGTGTGGAGACAGAGAGAGAGAGAGAGAGAGAGAGAATGAAGGGAAGGGAACAAATGACAGAGTGATGAGAGGGAAGAAGAGAGAAAGAGAAAAGGAGAGTGTGAGAGAGGGAAAGAGTGTGCGCTCACGAGCCTGTACGCGCCCATGTGTGTGTGTGTGTGTGTGTGTGTGTGTGTGTGTGTGTGTGTGTGTGTGTGTGCGCGCGCGCGCGCGCGCGTTCATGCAGCTCACCTCCTGGCTAGGGAGGAGGAGGAGGGTGCTTTCTCTGACGTAGTCCTCTGAAGCAGCAGCATCTCTCGGCTCCTTTCTCTCACACACACACGGACTGCTGCGTCACCGAGGGGCTGAGAAAGGAGAGAGAGAGAGAGAGAGAGCGAAAGACAGAGGGAGAGAGATAGGGAAAGAGAGAGAGAGAGAGAGAGAGAGTGAGGGAGGGAGGTGGAGTTTATCACCAAGGAGATTCCCTTTTCCTCCTGATTTCCATCAATATATACCCCCTCCAAATCCCCAAATTACATCAGCCACATCAAGCAGCTTTTTATTTTATCATCCACAAACACAATGCAGACCTCCACATTCATATTCATGCATGGCTTTATGCATATTTTAATAATGAGTTCATTAGCAAAGGTGTCAGTTAATTACTGTAGTCTGGCTTCAGGTTGTAGTGTCATGCACTGTGTAGTTTTCTGAGCTGCGCGCACGCGCGTGTGTGTGTGTGTGTGCATTTGTCAGGGCGGTGCCTTTGGAACAAAGGAACAGGAGGTGTATGGGTCATGCTATAACTCTGCCAACTCATCACTTGGGTGTTATCAATCTTATACACCCATATAATCCGTCATACACTCAATTATGTGTGTCCATTACTTACTAGATCATCAAATCTCTATAACAATGAAGAGACACACAATCATTGATATAACTACTGCAGAGATCCAGAAAAAAAAAAACACTGTCCAGTATTAATATGACAAATACGGGAGGATTTCTTTATGGTAATTCTTCTCTGCTGTGCTCTAAGCTGAAGAAATTGCTAGGAAGTGCTTATGTGTGTGCTGTGCCTTGGGGCAACGTCTAATCTATTCTGCTCCTAGCCAAGTCCTGTGTGGTTGCGCATGTTTATATAGCAGGGAGAGGACTGTTTATTTCGAAACCTTAACCAGTGTGGTCTAGTTCCGGAGATTACTTCTTTGTACAGCACATAAACTGGTTTGTTATACTTCTGCACTAGAAACCTTTTTCAGCTGGGTGTGTAAATGTGGGTGCGCTGCTGCAGGGGACAAAGAGGAATCTATTGCTTTCTCAATTGCATTATCAGGCCCACTATTAAAACGGACAGTCATTGATGCACCAGAGTGTGTGTGTGTATTTGCATGTTAATGTGCTCTTGTTTTATGCATCCTGCCCATGAACCATAGTTGCCCTTCAGTCAACTTTATTGTGTGTTTGTGTGTGTGTGTGTGTGTGTGTGTGTGTGTGTGTGAGTGAACACGCGTATATTTAAGCAGGCAGACAGGCTGGAAGAGCTTGCACTTTTCTGCCCTAATTGCCAATTGCACTGAAGACCTTAATCACACTTGTTTTCACACACACACACACACACACACACACACAGGATGTATTGATGAGAGGCACTTCAACAACTGTCAATCAACAGCAAATACTGGAACTACAACTAACCCATTAAAGTGGCTGTTACTGGGGCAATCAGTTGCTCCCTTCCAAACAGACTCCATTAGAGCTGTCGCAGACACACATTGATGTCTATAGGCGCTGTGCTCAGTCTAGCTTTTACTCAGGAAAAGAACCCTATTAAAGAACACAATCTAGGACAACTCCACAAGCCCACAGCTCCACATATTTTTGCATCACAAGAAAAATGTTTAATAGATAACAGACCACTACAATAGTAAACAGACCACTGGCACTAATACACTCTAGAAAAGAATAAGAACCTTTTAGAAAAGAAGAACCTTTTCCAGAGCCCAGGAATTTTTTTCAAGAACTCTTGAAGTATAACACGTGCTTCCTCCAAAAAACGTGAAGCCAGCCAACCAGCACCTTTTCGAACTGCTACTCATGATATGTCATACTGCAGCATAATACACACTAAGGAAAGCGCTATCTACCCTCGTCCGCATACACAAGCTCACAGGTGACCATGATTGGCTAGTTTTGCTCTGAGAGAGTGCATCATTCCACCCACCCAGAAAACATGGCCAATTTTGCTCCCTTGGATCTCTGGCCATGGATGGTTGTGGCATCTTCATGACTCAAACCCGCGATCTCTGGAGGATAGGGTAAACGCTTTTTTTGCTGCACCACTCGTAAGCCCTCCAGGAATGTCTTTAGTTCTTGATCCAGAAGAAGTAAAAAACTATTGAGGTGGAGCTTTCACTGCTAAATTTTGCTGCCTGCTCAGTTGTGAGTAGAATGCCAAACCCTCATATTGAGCATGTTTAAAACCTGTGTCTAGTGCCATGAGACCACAAATGTTGCAGGAGTGTGTTTCTAATAACATGCTGTTTGCAGCAAGCAGCAGAAAAAACTGAAGGTATGAAATTGTACTTCATTTGTGCAAAGATGGGTTGAAAATTAATTAATTTAACTATCTGCACAGCAAAACGTAAAGGGTAAAGAATAACCCAGACTGCACAAACTTACCAGAGACATCCGTGGACGTGCATTACTGGGCTGCTCTGCCCTACTTAAAATGGAACACAGACAAAGTTGTCATTGGTCTCTTTTTGGTTTAATTAAGTTTGACATCTTGTTTATGACCACAGTAGTATTTTCGGTGTGTTCAAAAAGTAATAAAAACCTTCACTTTGGCCAAAATCTATATGTCCCATTAATGTTGGCAAAGATGCTGTTTAAACATTTTGTGCTCACTGGGAGCACAATGATCTCAGCTTCCCACATATTAACAGTGTTGCTGTACTTTGTCATGTGCTGAAATGTCACACGTATTTGGCAGTTTGCGTCACTTTTGTTGTCATGGGTCACAGTCCCTGCAGTGTTTTGGAGATACAAGGAACTTGTTTGGGAACTATTCTAATAATAATATAAGGATAGCTCCAGATCTCTTTATCTCCTTAAAAGGTATAGGGACCTTGTTAGAAAAGCATCTATAAGGGTGAGTCAAATGAAATTTTTTTGCATTGTTTATTGTACATAGGTAACACAAAAATGTATTATGGTTAAGGTAGCAGTAGAAGAGGCTATAGAGAACAATGGACCAGTACTACAATTTTACTTCTGCAGCCACAAATTTAAAGTACTGTAATGTCTCTAGTTTATAAGCTTTACTTTTAAGGTCTACTTTTAAGGTTTTCATTTGGCTCACACTCAAATACGGTCCCCTCCAAAAGTATTGGGAAAAAGTGGAAGGTTTTAGAGTAGCCAAGTCAAATCGCCAGACCTTAACCCACCTGAGCATGCATTTCACCTCCTGAAAAGGAGACTGAAGGGAGAAACCCCCCAAAACAAAAAAACAAACAACAACTGAAAGAAGCTACGGCACTGGAAGAGCATCACTTGAAGCAGTTATTGCAAGCAAGAGATATGCAACCAAATAGTAAGTGTTATTTACATTAAGACTATAAGTACCTATACTTTTGCTCACCTAAAAAATTGGGTGGTTTGCCACCAAAGGTGCCATGTTCTAAGTTGTTTACCATATCTATATGTAAATATCAGGAAAATAAATTCTGATCTATCATCTCACATGCATGCATGTCATGCACATTATCAGTATGTTTTTTTTTTGTTTTTTTTTTAAAAAACACCTTAAAAAAAGTACCTCATACCCACTATAAAACATGGAATTGGGATCAGTGGTCAGTGCTTTGGGGCTGTTTATCACTGGTGATTCAGGGCCTCTTGTAAAGACGATATAAAGGCACCATGAATTCTGCTAATTATTCCAGCCCTGACATGGTTGCCTCTGCCAGGAGGTTCAGAATGGGATGTAGATAGAGCTTTCATCAAGACGATTATCACACTTCCACACGATAAGCACACTTCCAAAGATCCAGGATCCCTCTACAAGTGTCTTCACATTTCAGAAAAAGACTCAGTATTGTTATTTCTAGGGTAGGGGTTACAAAATATAAATTTAAAACTAGTATTTTTTTTTTAAGAAAAAAAAATACACTACTTAAAACCTTTAAATTAAACTGTACAATGTTCAAGGCACTGTACCTGATCATTCATAGAGTATATTGTCAATGTAAGGTATCAGGGCCAAACAGCCAAACAAAATAAACCCTGTGACATCTGAAATATCCAAGAGATCAACGCAGAGAAAGATCAATAGAAATGAGCACAGAGGTCATCCCTGTACTATGCCTCCTGGGAAGCACTTACCTCTCCATTGGTCTTATTGTGCTTCATCAGTACACAGTAAAACAGCATCATTAAAACTGTCAGTTGGAACGAGAGGTCATGCATGCCCTGACTACCTGGAGCCCCTTGCAGAAGATTAACATCTGATTGCATAACTATGACAAGTTTGATATGTTATAGCCTATGGCTTTTTTTTTTGCATCTAGTCAGTTTGGACTATTGGACTAGACTAATTTATGATGTCTGCTTTCTGCAGGCTTAAAAGGAAGAAACATGTAAACTATCTGAGCTATGCTATGTAGAAGCTAAGCATGGGTACCTCTTTATCTTCCCAAACTGTGGGTCAGTGGTAAAGACATTAAAATGTACACTTCCATAACACAGTGAAGTTATCTATGTCTATGTAGGCAGGAAAATTAGACTACATCTAAAACCTAATAGCACTGTTAGATCATGTTTCTTGTTATATCTTCCACATCATTTTGATATGCGAATTAAAAATTAAAAAAAACAAAATGTCAATATTCATCCAACCAGAATTATATAACTGTTTGGAAGACAGAAGCTTCTGGAAATCAAGTGGTCTAATAATGTTCTGTGTCTTTCATCATCTCCTTTCACTGACACTGAATTCATGGAGGCTTGTTGCCATTAGTACAGGCATTGTACACACACATTTTCCATTCATGTTAAATGATATTTCACACGAGTCAGCACTACAGTATACAGTATACTGTGCCTATATGAAATGAATTATGTGATACATGCCAGTGTGAAATGAGAACTGAAGAACACTCAAAGGTCAAACTTTGTACAGACAAGAGTAAACCTCGACATTTGTTTCATTCCAGAGTTTACAGCCATGTTAGCTGTAGTCATTTGAGTAAAAGCAGAGATACTCCAGGACATCATTCAGTATGAATGGTATGCACTTTTAAAGTGGGAGTCTAAATCAAAAGAGCAGACTGCATCCAAATGTCTGTGTACTTGGCTATAGGCATCAACATACACCAGAGCACTGTCATGTTTTAATCAGCGACAACAAATTTGAATAACAGAACATATACTGTATCTGGTTCAATATGATTTAATGTGTTAAATGATAACTGATGCAATTTTTTTTAACCACATGGAAGAATTATACATCTCAAGTATCCTGTTTGGTATCACAAAGAATGTGAGGTGAGCCAGTCAATTCATATAATCATATCACAAACTGTGTAAACTAGCTAATACAGTATGCGTTGTTCCAACTAGAAAAATTTCTCAAGGGAATGAAGAATAATCTGTTTGACTTTCTTGCTATGCATCATATATGTCCATGTTTGAGTCAACAACCTGCTTCAAACAGCGCAGTTTTATGAACTGTCGTGTTAGCACTATACAGGATCACGACCCCAGCATATGAGATATAGATTTCATACAAAATATTACAATTATTTATATCAAAGCATGTCAGTACTGTAGAATATTTGCCTGTAATGTACACAAGATATTTTTGGACAATTATCAGGCGGCCACTAAAAATATTTTAAACAAGTAAGATGCTGAACAGATCATTTGTACGCTACATATTTGAACAGAAATCAGGATCAGGTGCCACTCTTATCAACCAAGAACAGAAATCTGAGGCTACAGTGGGCACTGGCTCACCGAAACTGGACAGCTGAATATTGAAAAAAATATCATGCAAATGTTGTCCATTTTTTTGTTGTAGCCTATCCACCATTTGGCATGTTGTGCATCCTGAAATGCTTTGCTGTTCGTTTGTAAAGAGTGGTTATCTGAGTTACCGAAGACTTCCTATGATGTTTCCACCTGACTGCCACTCTATGCAAACTCTAGAGGCTGTTATGCTTGATAATCGCACTAGATCAGCAGATTCTGAAATGTTCAAACCAGCCCGTCTAGCACCAACATCCATGCGACAGGCACGGACACTGAGATCATATTTTTTTCCCCTTTCCAGTTAACTGAAGCTCTTAACCTGTATTTGTAAGATTTTGGCTGATTGCATGAATGAGCAGATAATTTCATAAGCATGAAGAGGTGTTCCTAATAAAGTGGACAGCAAGTGTATGTATAGTTGTAATAACTGTACATGTATACATACACATACATCATGTCTCACTAACATTTTAACATTATGAATTATGATTAAGTACACACATAATTGGTTAGAAATGGGTGAAAAATATTTTGGGATGTCCGTGTTTTAGTGCCATAAAATAGTAAAAATAAATGCAGAGTCGATATTATAGGCTGAGCCCATAATAACCACTGAATCAGTGAAAAGCTAACAATAAAAATTGAATGTAATAATAAGGCAGGGAACCTGACTGCACTGGTGTGATTTTTACATGTCTTGTAACAAGTTTTTATTGTCAGGGTATACAATGAATCTCTGCAAAGGAAAGGACACAGCAAGATACAGGCATTTATATTTAAAAAAAAAAAAAAAAAAAAAAAAAAAAAACAATTTGGTGCCTGGGAATATTATTAGGTAGACTGGCTCAATCCAGTCTTGATCCAGGTGGCAATTAGGTCAGACTTTCCTGTTATTGTTAATATAACTAGCAAATGACAAGAAATGAGGAACTGGGAGCTCAATGAAATTGACCAATCAGAAAGGGGCATGTGATAATTAATTGGCACCTTATTTGAACACAGAAATTCAGCTCCTTCCTACCCTAAAGGTAGACCCTGATAATAGTATAGAGTTTGATATTGCAAAAAAGCATGCAAATGAAAATCAAATTTCAAAGAAAAGACCAGTTTTGAATGTTTAACTCAATATAATTAAATATTCCAAACTGCATTTATATTCATTCAAGTATACATTACAGGGTGCAAATTGGAGAGTCATTAGGACATGGACTATCAAACATTAAAACCTCATTCACAACATATGTTGATGTCAGAGTGTGTCTGTAGGGTGTGTGTATACGCTGACTCACCTCAGCTGGTCGTTCAGTGGGTTTAAGCGGGCTGTGGAGCAGGCGGCATCCGTCCTTGGCTAGTCGTTGGACCATCTCCATGCGACTCATGTCCTCTCTGTTGCGTAACCCAGTCCCCGGGCCCTGCTGAAGTGCAGGGGACACAGAGAACACATATCTCAGACCACAGTCCCATGCCATGGAGCTTCAGCACACACACTACCCACAAGCCAGTACACTGCTTCCTATTTCTTCAGGTGAGACAGAGAGCTCTGGCTACTATAATCCAGTGCAGGGAGTTATGGTATACAGCTTGGGATAGGAGAATCTCACTAGACATTTCATGAGAGGGAACCTGCATTTCTCTTTCCCTTAGTCTCCCTCTCTCTCTTATTCACAAAACAAGAGTGGGGGTGGCCAGGAAACATCTGCCAGTGGCTCCAGTCGTGAATAGGAAGTTTCACAATGTCCTGAAAGTGGGAGACTGACCAGCAATGAGTCTGGGAGGGTATGTTACTGTGTATTTGTAAAAGTCTGCATTTGGGAGAATGCAGAGTAGAACAGGACAGTGGTCCTATACACTACATAATATTCTCTCTGGCTTACAGAACCAAAATACTTGTAAAGGATAAACTTTGCAGAGGAATTTCTTTCAGAGGAATGCACTCAACATAGTGTATCAATAATCAAGGTATCAATAATCAAGATGATATGTGTGTGTCTGGCTGCAGTGGAACCTTTACCAGATATTATGTGTTTCAATAAAAGTAACAGTAATCTATACAGTAATTCAGGACTGTTCCCTTAATCAGTGCTTCTCCATCAACATACACACCTGCACATGTACCCCCACCCACACATACACATATGACCAGTAGGCTTACAGGATGTAACACTTATGACCTCATCCTTTTGTGTGACGGAAACAGAAAGGAATTTGCACTAGCCACACAAAAGGAATAGTCTGTATAACCTATATAAAGGAGTTTAACCTCATACTGGGCAGACTTGTTCAACATAACTGGAACACTTCACATTCCAGGACACTTTGTCTAAAACCACATCTGAATATGGGCAACAATGAACAATATCTAGTGACAAAAGGGAAATACGTTAAAGTCTTGCTCTCACCCTCTGATGTGTGTAAAAGATAAAAGACGATCAGCATTTTATTTCAATGATGAACATGATAACACTACGGTTATAAGCATACACATACACTATTTGTCCATACTGGCCAGTTTGTTAGACAAACTTACTATAGATATACACTGTAGATACATTACCAGTCATAAGCATACATACATACATGCTTGATTGATTTTGATAAAGGCTTTTGGGTGTTTAAGACAAATGTAAATTTAGAACCTGTGAGCAGCAGTTGAAAAGCCACCTGGGTGAGAAGAGGTCATGTGTATGGTTAAGGTTTTACAATCTAAAATAATTTTGATTTGAGTTTCTAGTTCACTGCATAATCCCATGTGATTTCAGTGTCATTTCATAGTGGTAATGACTTCATAACTTTGTACCTACATCTATCAAGCCGCTATCAAATTCCAAAAAGTGATGTAGGGGAAGCAATACAGGAAAACATACATACATACAGGCATACAGCATGTATGTTCTATCATCTATTGATATACAGTAAGTACTATAATGACTGAACTGTGTAAATATTTTACGGTCTGTGTCTTTTATGTTCTAAATAACAAAACAAGTAGGAAAAACCCCAAAAAATTACACTCATCAAATCTTCTGTATTACTATAAGATAATAAAAATGAATAAAACCTTCTTATAAGCAGCCATGTCCAATCTGTTGATTGTCAGTGGCAGCACATCTGCTGCTACTAATTTGTCAGCCCTACCCCAACGTTCAGCCAAAAAAAGCACCACTGAGTAACTATTATTTGGGTGGTGGTTCATTCTCTATCTGTAGTGAGAACTGTCCACCACCAAATGGGCTGCAGACAGCAACTCTGTGACTTATTTTTTTGAGCATTCGGTGTCGCTACAATTTAAGTGTACCTAAAAAGCTTGTCACTCAGTGTTTTGTAACACAGCATGAAAATTGTGTAATGACTTTCTTATGACAACTACCATTTGACTCAATTGAAAATATTTTGGTAATCTATTGACAGTCCAGTTACCAAAAACCATCAACTATTTCTTAATCCTAAAAGAATTATCCACAGACAGAAAACTAATTAACTTTTATTCAACCATCCCCCCAAAACAGCTCATTTCTTTTTCCCCAGGTAAAGTTTTTAGCTAATTATTTACCTGGAATAAGGTAATGTTCACTCAGGTACTCCATGGGGAAAACACCTGACTTGGTGCATACATGAATGTCATGTGAAGATTTACAGTATACATCCAGACAAAGTTATGGTCAAACTGATGTCCAGATTTTAACCATACCTTTTGCTCACTGGAAGACACTGTGCAGGGTGGGAGGTCAACAGAGTGCTCTGGAAAAGTGTCCTCAATCACTGAAAAAATTATTAAGAATTAACTCTTTGCTTTTTGGCAGTGACAATGGACTACAGTGCCAAAGAATATGGTAGGGGAATACATGCCTCACTACTGTTGAAATAATATTACTCTTTTGAAAGTGCAGATTTGTGTAACTTCAAGTTTGAACATCCAGTAAAAAAATCATCCCTAGAGTTTCCTTTGGTATAGTTAAGAATTAAAAGATGCCTTACTTGATTTGCACCTTCCTTTTCGAGCCAGTGCTGCTGCCAGTTCATTCTGCACCTGTTAAAATAAAACACTTTAGCAACGAAGCCTCCAGCACCATGTACGGCTCATGTCAGACATCATCCACTCTAAGCAAGCATAGAGAACATGATGCAAATGATAGCTAGACTGCTGGACTAGAATCAATACTTGTGTGAGCAGTTAGGAAATAACACTGCTGAACACCATATCATGTAGAAAATCAGCATCTGTTGCCTGGCAAGGATATAGACAGCTCCATAAGGAGGCTGAAGTCTCTCCTCAAAGTTTTATAAGTCAGAGATGGAGAGAGGGGATGTAGCTCAGTGTGAGAGTCCATGCATTGCATCTATGCTAGGTTTAGGCACACACAAACTAAATAGCTGTGACAAAGGGGTGCATGACAGATTGACCTACTTGTAATAATGATAACAATGCAATTGTACGTCAGTGGTTAAGTGACTGGGTCCGATCACAGGCTTGGGTGTTGTGGTGACTTTTGGGTGCTTAAGAAAGCCCCTTACCTCTCAATAGTTTAAACTGTAGCTAGTTTCAATTGTCTCAACATGAATAAAGGTTGGGCTTGAGACCATATAAACATGCCCTTGGTCTAAATCTGTGTCTTACTTTTAGGTCTACGTAGAGTCTCTTTCTCTGTTTACCACTAGTGCTGTAATTTCTTACACAGGGAGTTCACAGATCTTAAGTCATTTTGATTGTAGCTACAGTACATGTGATTCTCATAGTACAGCGGCTGATACTCCACTATATGCACATAATCATATGAATTACAGTCCAAGACCTCCAAACATTAAGTTGAGTCCAATATTTAACAATGCTTAAAAATACCTATATGATAAATAATAACAGCTAGCAACTAATTTGACAACTATTTAGCTAAGTTACGGTAGCTAATGCTGCAAAAATTAAGTTTTCTTCCAAGTAAGAATTTAAAGTACATGACAAACCAGCTATTGCATACATATTGTATCATGAAATTCAGTGTTGTTGCCTCACAGCCCCAGGGTTCTCGGTTCAAGTCTGAACTCGTGTTACTGTCCGTGGGAAGTTTCAATTTAGGCTGTGTCTGTGGGTTTCCTCCCGGTTCTCCCACAAAACATTAGAGTGGTTGGACTGGCTACACTAAATTGTCCTTAGGTGTGAATAAGTACAGTACTTTAGAAACTGTGCATCCTGCCATGATGCCTATTTCCAGGTGCTGCCAAGAGGTGGTAATTCCACCTTTTACCAAGGCTGTGATGGTGTCTGGTATGCGGAAAAAACTGAAGGCAGACCCCAGGAGTTCATGAGGCACTGATCCAAAGGCATTGGCAAGGTCCAGAAAGACTACATAGAGGTCCCTCTTCTCCACTTTTGCCAACTGGGTCTGGTGCCAGATCATGCTCCTATGCTCTAGGCACATGGAGAACCCTGATATCCCTGCCTTCTGTAAAGATATATCGATGGATTAGTTTCTCTGCAGATATTCAGACATCCTCCATGCAATGACACTGAAGAAGATTTTACCCTCCACATTCAGCAGGGAGACTGGTCAGAACTGGCTGATGTTCACTGCATCCCTTTCTTTTGGGATTAGGACCCCACCTGCCCTATGCCACACTTTGGGTATTATCCTCTTCTGCCATGCTGTTCTCATAAGCCACCAGAGAGGCCTCAAGACATCTGGCACATTCTTGTAAAGTTTATATGGGACTCCATTAGGCACTGGAGGAGATGCTGTTCTTGCCCGTTGGACTATGTTTTCCACCTCTTTCAATACTGGAGGGCTGTCCTTAAGGTGACATTCTGGGCGGGGAATTGGTGGGATGTCTGATGGGATTGTGAGAGGTTTACGATGCCTTGGATCAGAGTGGGTGATTTTCAAGTGGTTTATGCTTGGGTCCATTGCCGTCTCTGTTTACATAGCTGCAAGCTATGGTTTGCGTCCAGCTGCTGCACTTTACTCGACTGATTTGACCTTTTGTGCCATAAGTAGTCAATGAGAGGCCTCTGTCTTTCTTCTCTCAAGCACATTTTCTTACCCTGGTGAATCCTCAAACCCAGCTCAGGTGTAACTTTTTTCACCCACAGGCACATATCTGCATTTTTTTTGCCTGCTGCTACATTTGCTGTGACAATGACTGCGGTATTATCTTGTGTCGTGCTGGTCTCTTATACACAGCATGTAGACATGCCAGACTCACTAACTCAATTATATCAATATAATTACATAATTGAACTCAGCTTTATACAATAATCAATAATTAAATCAATATTCTCCTCCATCATATTCTGGATGCACAAACATGGACATGCAAGGTTTTCTATATCTATTGCCAAGGTGATTGCCAGTATACAATCATACCTCGAGGAGCAGTTCTGCAACATTTGCTTAATGGCTGGATGCAAAGTGAGCTCAGTATTGCCTCAGTAACGTACAATCAGTGCACTGAACAAGCCGACTTTCAGAGTGGTCAAGTTTGACCAAGTACACGTGGGTTTAATTACGGACTCACTCAAGAAGGTACATATACATATTGTAATATATTGCATACAACTAATTTTAGTCCTAAAGTATAAAAATGATAATCCTGTAATTACTGTATGAAGAACGCTTATAGTGGTCAGCCTGGTAATTCATATCATGAAAATTTTTTTAAACCCATTGATGTGTTTCTGCACTAATTGCAGTAGTTGTACTTTATAACACTGAGTGTACTGAATCTATTGAATTGGTACATTATATGAATAACTATAACTCTGATTTAAGCATTAGGTTAAAAAGACCAACTGTTCCAAGAGTTGTGGTTTTTCCTTACCCTTGATGTGAGGTGCTCCAGGGCTCTCATTTGGACAACATCTACTGGACTACAGGCATCAGAACTTCTCTTATGCTCTCCCTCACACCTGCAGAGACAGACATATACACAACTTAACAAGACACCTCGCTGTTCAGTGTTTAAGCATATGGCATAATATAACAGCATTAAACCTAGAGCAACTGTAAAGTAAAGGCAAACATCTACTTGTCTTCATTTTCACATTAGGGGTGTAACACAATGCCAGTATCTGTATCTGTTTAGAGCTCTAAATATTTCTATCTTTATCTGTATTGGGGGGCACGGTGGCTAGCATGTTTGCCTTGCACCTCTGGGGTTGGGGGTTCGAATCCCGCCTCCACCCTGTGTGCGTGGAGCTTGCAGGTTCTCCCTGTGCTTTGGGGGTTTCCTCCCCCAGTCCAAAGATATGCATTGTAGGCTGATTGGTATTTCCAAATTGTCTGCAGTGTGTGAATGGGAGTATGAGTGTGTGTCCCCCACCTTGTGCCCCTAAGCTCCAGGCCCCCCCCCCCACTCCCCCACAACTCAAAAGAGAATGAATGGATCAATCTGTATTTGGATTTAAACTGAAAGTGGGTGTGGTCTAGACAGAAAGAGAGCATGTACTTAAAACATTAATTTAGCATAAAAATCAAAAGAGACTGCATGCACTTATTAAACTATAACATATAGACACCTGCTGGTAAGTGTTGTAACTGCAAATCTGAGTCTAATTTCCAGGCATAAAAATGTTACTGATTACTGCGCTTTTATACTTTTTGGGAAAGCTGTTAACAAAATTTAATGTTCATAAATGTGACAATCAGGAGCTGTATTCACATTAACAAAGTAACACAGTGTCACTGATGTGAAGCACCATGTTACATATGTGACCCCAGACCGGTGTTAACACAGTCATTTGTTAATTAATACAGTCATTCTGTGCTGCAAGTGACATCAGACATAAAAAGCAGCAGGGGTTTATGACCATACGTTTTGATGGGGCAGGACAACATTAATAACGACATAGCCTCAAACAAAACTAATTCAAGAGACTATTACACTTGACTTATGCTATAGGCTACTATTTAGTGAATTTTTAACCCTGTAATAGGCAGCTGAGAGTCAACACCATACAGTCATCCAGAGTACAATCTAGCAGCTCATTTTAAGTGGCTTTAGATGTACCTTTGATTTACTGTGCTTGATGGTGTTTTACCACCCAATTTCCAGCCCAACTACATCTCAGAAACCACACAAAAGACCTGACACTAACCCAGAAAAATTGAGCACTGGATGAGGGAGACACATTTTTTTCTTCTTTTTCTTAGCCCTTGTACATCATAGACACACTGTCTGCACTTACACTTTGCCTTTGCTTGCAGAAATTTTTTTTCATCGAGACTCTTCTTGCATTGAGACTCTTCTCTGTTCTGGCACCAAGGTGGTGGAATGAACTTCCCCTAGATGTCCGAACAGCTGAGTCAC
>CM075003.1:20524076-20559860 GCA_037576675.1 Pangasius sanitwongsei
TCAGAGAGCATAAAGAATCATTTTCACACATGAATTGGCACCTCTGAGTCCTGACCTTAACCTCAGTGAAAGTCTTTAGGATGTGCTGGAGGAGACTTTACAGAGTGCTCACCTCTTTCATTGTCAGTACAAGATCTTGACCAAAAATCGATGCACCTCTTGATGGAAGTAACATCACAACATTTATGAAAACAGTAACTTGACATTTGCAAATGTATTTTCCACACTTGCTGCATGTTGTTTGTTTTACAGTCTTTTTGTTGGACAGAAATTGCATCCCCTCCACTTCCCACCACATTTGTTTCAGGTGCAGTGTAACAGGCCCCGAAAGTAATTCTTCCCAATGCAAACAACATAGCTATATGCCCAGCCCTAATTTTACTGTTTCACTTTTTCATGATTCTCCAATAACTGCTCAATAGCTTATATGAGTCTACTTAGAAATGTGTTGTGGTGGGAATCCCAGCATGTCTCACAATTCAGTAGCATGCCCTCTCAAGAGATTGTCAACACACTCCTTGACCTTTATCCCAACCTGCCCCAATGCAAAAAATACAAGCACTTTTTTTCACAGGAGCTTTTCACAGTTTTGGTATTTTCCCCATATTGAAATATTGTAATTCATTCAATACATGCTGCTCAAAACTGACCCAGAGCAGAACCTATGTACAAAAATGTGTAGCACCTGTCTGAAAATAAGTGAAATTTTTTTTTGTTGTTAATTTTGGATCACTTTAGGAAACGTCACTAAATTCCAGGCCAAAATAAAAATTATTTAGGGTGGCATCAATGCCTTTAATGGGTTATGTATTATAGTATGGTTTGCTACAGATTTGAAGCGGATATTTCTTTCCCAACAGCAGGCTTCTGTGCACACTGCTTCCAGTGTCGGCTCTAGATGATTTTATAGGTGCAAGTTCAAACATGAAACCGGTTCAATGACATTCTGTGGTAAATTTAAATTTAACATAAAATATTAGGGGTTTTAGGTAACACGTGCAATCGTATTTTGAAATGAAACATGGCACATTATTGGCAATATTATTGAACTGAAACATACGACACATTATTGGTAACCACACAAATAATATTTGGCAAAGCCTGTCTTGGACCTTTTTGTTTGTTTGTTTAACATGTATTCAGTGTCATTCAGTGGTAATAAAGGAGTTCCTGGAAACTGGGAGCCAAAAAAAGGGATGACAATCACTTAGAAATTTCTGTATTTCAGTAAATATATTCAATAAATATTAAATGACAGGTGAACAAATATGATTGCGTAACTGATGGAATTGCAGTTTTGATTCTCTTATGATTAAAATGCTGCCTAGCAACTCTAGGTTTTGAATAAGATTAAATGATAATTAGCTCTATTTCACCTTTTCTAACTGCCACCGGCGGTGTATAACACCCATGTAGTCTCTTGCGCACATGTATACACATACAAGCTATTTCAACAATGTCACATATGCAGTATTCAGAACAAATACAACTGTCATACAACAATCACTCCCGTTTATCTTCACATTTGCTGGCTTGTTGGACTACCTGATGTACATGGAGATATGGTGATATCTGTTTAGCAGCTTGTGACTATTGTCAGAGCTACAAGTGTCTAACCTCCTTTTTTATGCAATCACTGAGTGTGTGCTCTTTTCTGATATTGTAAGCATTATATTAAAATAACCTCTGTAGCATCCACCAGTTCGATATGTCTTTTTTATGCCTCATATCATTGATTGACCTCACATAGCACTCATTGTTATTTGTATTTCTGATGTTCACATTGAACAGGCTATGTAGTGTTGAAGGCTTTTTCAGTGTTAACTGCTGAATCTGATATTCTTAGCTTTTCATTTTGGTGTGGGTATTCCTTCCAGACAAATATCTGCTCTTTTACATGTGGAATTGGATTTCCCCTAAATAGGAAAACAATGGTGGGCGTCAAATATGTGGCTACTGCCAAGGCATTGATCATCTAACTCATATCTACTGCGTAGACTATATAGTGATTCCAGTGCCGACACACATGCTCAGCTGACAGATTTGAATCCTGGCTCACAGTGGAATCTGGCCCGAGAAATAAGCATCCAGACCTCGTAACAACCCATAAAAACCACTAGAAACTTAGTCTGAGTTGCTCTCTAGCTGGTTAGAATGAATGGCTTGGCTGCAGACATGGCTTAGCTGAATACCAATAATCTAGGAGCTGAAACTTTGTAACTTGGGATAAAATCTTCACCATAGCCCACCTTATAGCTCAGTGGTGTAAGGGCAGCACTTTTCAGGGTAGTCGTTTTCCTCATGATATTGTTGGCAGATGTTATCCAGGTGTTATACGCCACCTTGTAAAGATATCCAAAGGCAAAAATACCACCAAGGAGCTGTATAATAGAGTTGCTCCACATCAATGACATTTGTTAATAATAGTATAAAGAAATATCTGACACTGGTAAGACTTCCTATGTGCCAATACATCATTAATGAATATACTTTTAATAAGTAAAAACTCCATAGTAATACCATGGAGTTCTTAACAGGGGTTAATAATGTATTCTTATACAGTACACCTTATCTCTATGCACATGGGGTTTCTATAAATGACTGTAACACAAAATAACTGAGCAAACTCTGAAATGTATGTGTCCTAAACATAAGAGTTGTGTGCTGATGTAAGGTTCAGTCTTTATCAACTAGAACTTCAAAGAAACACATCACTTGAAGTGAGATGAGTTGACTGTTGATTAAAGACTGCTTTTTCACAGAGGCATACAAACCTGCTTTACAAGAATAAAAGACGAGTGAGAGAAAGAGCTGGTAGAAAAGTTCAATATTTGCATTTATTGTTCATATGTTGTTCGACAGTTATGAAATCTTGGGATTTTCCTGGTGAGTCAAAATCACATGACAGGTACAGTGCAGATTTTCATTTTGTGACCGGTGATATTTAACATCAAACACTTGAGGTTGAGTCACAAATCCATTAAGGATCACATCCTATTTATCCACTGAGAATTCCTTTAGAATCCGCCTATTCATCCTGATATTATATGTGTTTGTGTACTGTATGGTACTTTAAATCGGAGAACACCCTTGACCCTTTGAGAACCAACAGCTCTCAAAATACTTCACAAAGTTACAGGTGCTTCTATCAACATCCAGGAGGTGGTACTGTTTCCTGTTCTAAGTCACCATAGTTGAGCTGCCGTGGCTAAACACCTATAAGTGGCACATAGACAGGCAGCTGGATGTGGAGATGTGAAATGAATTGTCATTGAGACAGCTATAGTAGTTCAGTATTCACTGCAGCATGTGTGACACACATCAGTTTCAGAGTCTGCACCTTTGTGTCGTACGCAAGTGTGGTTTATGTATGTAGGCACTGTTTCCTCTTAGCCTTCCAGGCATATAAGAAGTACATGATGTGGCCTGCAGTAATGAACAACACAGAGATGATGACGAGAATACCAAAGTGTTGTGGCTGCGGTGCAGAGATCACCATGAGGAAGTGTAGCAGATCCATCATGTAGTTTATTGAGCTCTGGACTCCATTTACAATGCCACGCTCAGACTCACAGATGGTTTCCTGTAGCAACTGAGTTACTGTCAGGTCAAACGACCACAGGCCTATAAAGAGAAGAGCAAGAGATAGAGTTATGAAAATTGTCACATTCCACATGCACGACCAAACAATGCAATGGCCAAGATTATCTCTAGGTTTAATAACTGAGTGCATTCAGTTATTAAAGCACTCTGTCTTTTTGATTAAGAGTCTCTCAAATCCCAAGCACATCATGATTTGGCCATTCCACTCTTCCTTGCAAAAAATGCTCCAGATCTGTCAATTTGTGTGTGGAGCTCCTGTGCACAGGCCCCTCCAAGTCATTCCACAAGTTTTTGATAGGATTTCGATAGAGGAGTCTCAATCATTGAACAGTTGATAACTTCACTTTGATATGATAGACTTAAAGTTAAAACTCTAATGATGCTTATAATGATGCACTTGATGCACATCCAGTCTTCTCACCAATTCGAGCTGTGATGACTCCTAGGAACAGCAGAGAGATGGATGCATAAGACTCAGGTGCTGGCCCTGCTGGTACATTTTCAAACAGCACTGTATTGTTGGTCCAGTGAATTGCGGAGCGGTCAGGCAACAGAGGCTGGTTGTTGCCCCACTGCAACAGGTATCCATGTCTGCTGTGTCCTCTTCCATTCATCCCCCCGATGTATGAGGCATTAGACGCTTTCAACATGCTGAGTTCCATAGGGCTGCCAGGGGCAAAGACAGAGCACAGGCACAACAGCAGACAGGACAGATGCAGGCAGCTGGAGATCATGCCTGTTTTGATCAGGCCATAGGCTTTGCGGAGATTGGTGAACAGAACCGTACCCAGCAGGCCAGCCATGGCCGAGACACCCATGAGCAAGCTGAGAAGGGATCCGCTGATACCTTGTGTATATGCATAACCCGTGGTGATACAGTCGAAGCCCAGCACAGTGGTGTAGAGGAAGGCCAGGCCCAGACCTGCCAGGAACACAGGCTGCCTGTAATAAGCTTTCCAGCCCTCCTTGCAGGTACCAAGGAGCCTGCACAGGCGTTGAAGACATGGTGGCAGGCTGGTACTCCCTCTCAAATGCAGACCTCTGGTGTTCTCAGTGAAGGACGCTGTCTGCCTTAATGAAATCTCACCTGCATGATGAAGAAAAAAAAATACTTACTACTCTTCTGCAACTGCAAATCATTGAAAATTCTACTTTTCCATTCTTCACACTGTAGGTTTGTTAGATTTAAGAATGCCTTTGACTTAAGTTACTTTGCGGTCTGTCTAATGTATATAACAGAGAACATGGCCACAGACCCTTTTTTAAAAATTTTATCTCACTCTATAAAAGCATTTTAACCTAGTTAGATTAGAGATTGTGATACTAATACAGGAGTACACTTCATAATATACTACACAAGCCATAGAATAATAATTATACTACAATTAGTATAGTCCACTAATTTGTTTGGACAAGTGGGTTTCCAAGAGTGCTTATATTTAGTATAACCACACTGGGAAGTTTCACTGTTTGTATACCTCCTCTTGTCTGTGTTCGCTGCATAACATTCTAGTTCTAGTAACAGTCCGACTAAAACCATAACTACAGTAGAGTTCGTGACATCATCAGCGAAAGCTCATCAGATGAAGATGAGAAGGAATAGGGGAAGGGAAGCCAGCTAGCCAACAGGCTGTCAGTGAATATGCCTTCTTCATGATCTATTTCCATTCGCAGCGCAAAAATGAACAAATTATGTAATGTTATTATGTAATAATGTAAGTACCTTATATAAAGTTAGGAATAAGTAAAAATACATTGACAGTATACTGTAAGCTCATAGCTTAGTGTCTAAGTAGATAGCTACATTGGTGTAAAATAATGGCTGTGCTCTCTGGTTGCAGTGTGTGTAAGGATTATAAGGATTAACCTTTTTTTTATTGAAAATGAAAATGGCTAAGCTGTCCTCATTGAAATCAGTGCTACAGATTCTCACCTGCTCTGGATTTTCAGCCACCTTACAATTTTTGTTAAAAAAAAAAAAAAGGCCACTTATGTCATAGTATTGAATCATTTGGCTGATTCGTACTGAGATGTGTATCATTTTGCTAATTTTACATTGTTATACATATAGATACATGGTCACATACTCTGAAAAACATGTTTTATAAAGGTGACTTTAAAGTCTTGTTATTGTAGCATATTAGATCATACCCTTTACCTTGTGAACTCTTCCTTTCCTTCCTCCTCTCCAGATAGCACTGCTCCTCTACTATGGGCAGTTTGACTGAAAGCGCTGGTACAATGCGATACACTCTAGAGAGGAAGACAAACTCCACAATCAAGGAGACCAGATTCCAACCCAGGATGAAGCCACAACCCACCACATTTGAGGCCAGGGTCATGACCTGACCCACAACCAGCGGAGCCAAAATGTTGGTCACTTGGTCAATGCGTCGCATGGTGGCATTCATCCCTACAGCGGCATTAGAGCAATGTGGCCAAAAAAACAGCTAATACTGATAATACAGATGTTACCCAAAAATGTTATTGGAATAATGTACTAACAGCATATTAGTTTATTATAAAGTGTATATGTTTCCATCATGAATATTTTGAATGCATGTGGATCAGCATACTAATCTTACCAGCTAGGTGGCCACGGTTGTAGCCGGTTATGACCACTATCCAGTCCCTCTGGATGGCAATGTTCAGGGCCGTGCTGGCGAGGTTCGCCACATCTGCTAGGATGATCACCACCGTATAACAAACCACCTTGTGTGAGTCACGTGATGCAACATGTTACAACATGTTCTTATTAAAAGTACTGATAGCATATAAAACACACCAATATTAACACATGGAGTGTGTATAAATATGTGAAGAAACAGTAACAGTTACTCACAGTTAACCAACCATCCCAGATTTGCTCAATCCACTTTTTGTATGAGAATACCAACATAAGCACCATACTACAGACTGTCACTGAGATGTTTTGAATGAACAAGGATGCATGAGCCACTGCAGTGAAGAATATTGTGGATTGTTTCAGTGCTTAAACAACAGCAATACATCAAACCTTTAGTAACACCTGACATGCAAAGTGCAAGCTATAATGACACAGAACAGCAAATGCAACAAAAATGCTACCTTTGTTTCTTGGGTTACGGTCCACCCAGTCTCCAATTAAAGCACCTAATAAAAGCACAGAACCAGCCACCACCAGCCCAAAGATGGCAGTTAGCAGTAAGCTATGCCCATACAGCTCAATCAGAAAGACAGAGATGGCAAAGTGCCACATACGATCACCCTGGCACGGAAGCAGAGAGACACACCCCACAAAATAAATGCAGCAGAGAATAATGACAAATACAGCAGAGAACAAACATTGATTTTTTTTTTTTTTTCCCAATTAATTTTTAACTTGGTTTCTTACCCACATTGACAATGCTCCACTGACATATATGAGGAACTTGGGGCCTGTGAGGTAGCTGAGCGCTGATCCTGAGAGACAGGGAGTTTGGGTTTGTTTTAGTTTGTGTGTGTGTGTGTGTGTGTGTGTGTGTGTGTGTTTTTACTAACATCTTACAGTCTTGGCTTATTTATTCATTATTCATCTAAAATCATACTATTCATGAACTTAACTGGAAAAGTATGTCATTACAAGAGGAATGTAAGTCTGGACTCGCCTATGGGTCCTTGGAGTTTTAACAATTTAAGTCAGCCAATTCTGTATTCATTCCATCAATATTCAGTAGGGTCACAGTGTATCTGGAGCCTATCCCAGTAAAAGATTGGGCACAGGGCAGGAATTCAGCACAGATGGGACAGCAGTCAATCATAGGGCACCATGTATACAAATATTCACACCTAGGGGCAAGTTAGACTAGTCAACCTGCCTACTGGCATGTTTTTGTGTGGTGAGAAAAAAGCGGAGAACCCAGAGGAAATCCATGCAATGCAGGGAAAACACATGAAACTCTGAGTAATTTCAGAAATTCTGAGACACTTGCTGAATGCTACTGTGTTGTAGTGTTCGGCTGGTTGAAGTTTCTCACCTGAGTTACCCCTTCTCTTCATTTCTTGTGCCACTTTGATGTCATTGTTCTCATTCTCTATCATTACACCACCACAGTGAGGTAAATCTGCTCTCAAAGACATGCTACAGAAGACAAATACAGCTTTCAACCATGCAAGGCATAAACCACAACCACAAACCCACGAAATGGAATAGAATAGAGTAGAATATACACACACACAATAATACACATATATACATGTATATATAAACATAATACACAATACACACAGACACACACACACACACATATATATATGTGTGTGTATTTATAAAAATGCATATATAAACTTATTAATACATATAGGTGGCTTCTTGCTTAAGCTAGTTTAGTATATAACTACAGTGTATTTACTTGACATCTGCAGTGAAGTATGAAACTACAGTATATAACTGTTCTGATATATCAGTTTATATTTAATTTAATATGTTTAAACTTCCCATGACACCATTTTATTCACAGAATTATGAATGTCTTTAGTTTTCACATTTCTGTAATTAAACAGCCAAAATACTTTGAATAAATTGGTAACACTTTACAGGTTCCCTTGACTGACACACCACAAGCAAGACTAAGACAGTAACATATTGATTTGTTTTTTCTTTAAAAAAAAATCCATGTAAGCCAAATAAACAATGCCTGTATTAACCAACATTTATATCATCAATAAGTAAAATGAGTAACATTGGCCACAATGGCAACACCTTAATGAACATGTCTGCAGTTGTTAACTGACAAAATTCATAACCAGTATTTACACTTGGAGACCAGAATGTAGTATGTTATCAAATTTTAGTAACATACTGTAATTTATTTTTTTCTACTTTATGTGGACTTTTTAGTCTTAGTTTGAATAAATATTATTTGAAGGAGGTGTAGTAGGTGTAACATTTAAACAAACGTCAATGAATACATGCATTAACTTACTTTCTTAAGTTTGTTACCATTACGTATGGTTTATTAATGCTCAGTTTAACATTTATTAATGTTGACCAATGCAATATATAATATTAGTTAAGCAAACTTTAATGTGCAGTGTTACCAAATAAATAATACAGATTCCACATCTAAAGTATCTATAATCATTTACCTCAAGCTTAAAAAGCCAAGGGACAATCCTTAAAGCCAACACAAGTCACCTTTTGAATATGAGAGTGCTCAGGCTTGTTTTCCTGCTTTACATCCAAGTTCTGTGTCAAGATCGTAGTGTCTTTGCCATGTGCTCCTGCTACAGGGACATGACCACAGACCTGAACCTGCAGTCAGAGTAGGACTGCTAACATAACAGCGTATGAGGACGTCATTGTATGAAAGTGCCAGAAAAGCAAAAACAGGGCATACAGCCTGACAAAGGCAGCATATTCCAGAGCATGTGACCACCAGAAGGGACAATGTCACTGACGACCCCCGAGCATTACAAACAAGTGGTAGAATGAGAGTCACCTTGTGTCTTTGTTCCTTCCGCAGATATCTAATGACCTTCCTCTTCTGGCTGTATCTATGAAAATACTTGATTTTCTCTGCACTTACCTTGCAACAATTGCTTTGAGTATTAATTACGGTGTTATGGTCTTTTTGTTACCACTTTGCACTTGTACAAACTAACATTTTGTCTTTCATCGTTCAGATAATGATTCCTTGCAGATTTGCTAGGTGCTTTGGAGCACTGCACCTTCAGCTGTTCGCATGTTTTGTAAGTCACTCTGGGCAAGTGTCTGCTAAATGATTCATTCAGGTGACTCTCCCTCACACACACACATGCACACTGGGAAAGACTGGGAAACTCAGTTATCTTTTGTAATTTCACTTTGTGCAGTTCTTTGCAACAGCTTTTAATTGAACTACTTAACTAGTTATTGTCTGCTATGGCTTATCATTAATGTAAATTAAACTCATAGCTCTCATTCTAATCTCTCTTTGACAAAGACCAATAGATAACACTGTGAGTGTAATGATACAGCACTACTGTTCTACAGTCTAATAAAACATGTTATCTAAATTAATAGGAACACAGCATATAGAGTTTCCATAAGCTATTGTTCAAAACACACAAGACATGTACTACTGATAGATCAGTAATCTTGTTAACATACAGTGATATCACATCCTGTTTTTCTCCTGGCCTGAATCAATGACTTCATTCATTCTAATATTTTTAAACAAAATGGATAGTTTTAACAGATTTAATTCTATAAGAGGTTTATTCTACCTCCCAAATTAAAATGGTTTCAATAAATAATCTAAAGTTAATGATGCTCAGACTGATGTATTAAAGTTGTTGTGAGAAAACTTAGTGGATTTGAACTAAAGGTATCATTTATGGACTACATTTTCCTTGTATCAAAGCAATCAAAGCTCGTATTAGAACCAAAACAAGCAGATCCATCTTATCAGACTAGGAAATACACCAGGACATATTTATTTAGTGACCGAATATTTTATTACTCTTTTAAGCAAATCTGTCTGAGCACCTCGAAAGACATCACTGTGTTATTCAAAAATTCATATAAACATTATAAGCTTCCAAATATTGAATAATAGGTCAGAATGCTGATAGTTTGAAATCTAAATTAAAAAAAAAAAATCCATTACAATAAAAATTCATAAAGCATACAGTATATTGTATATTGTTACTTATTGCACAGAAAATGGAGAACCATTGTGAACTATGAGAATTAAAAATATTCTCTTACAGAGAATTTACATTACTTTAGTAATGTTAAATATGTCAGCTTTAAAAACAGTAGATAAAATACAGTATATTGGTGCTAATATAATCTTTAGGAAGTCAGTGTGCAAAATGTACAAGTGACATTTTATGTTTCCTCAAAAGGTAAGTTTTATTTCAGGAAGAAGTAATTTGAGTACTAAAGAGTTATATCCAATTGCTTATGTTTCCACATCATACCCTTCATTATCATAACATGTTTTAGCTTGTCTGTCTGCCAGGTTCTTAATTAAAAATTTAATAAACTGATAGAGTGCCCAAAGTGGAATAAGTGAGCAGGGAAAAGCAGCCAGCAGAATACAAATGGCATAGACCCAGCCTGGATATGTCAGGGTTTCTGGAGCAGGGAAATTCACCTGGGAGAGTTAGAAAAACATCAGATTATTTGTATTCCATGTAGCATATGTGTTGCCAGTGCCAACCCAACATCACTGTCTAATGCTCTATTAACTGCACTGTATAATTTATGTCTTTGGGCTGAAACAGTTAATGTCACAGTCCTTGAGCATAGGCGTAGCTGTGACGTATTAGCCCTGTATTAAGAGTTATAACAGTGTTTGAGGTTCTTACGTAATCTGGGTTCCATGCTTCATAGGTGGGTTTCTGTTGTGCCTGTACAACCACATAAGCCAGGAAGACCACCAGCAGCATCAAAGGACTGATCACCCTCCATGTAGCTTGCCAGTACAGGTTGGGTCTGCGTCCTGTCATCCACTCTATATCATCACTGAATCTGAAAGGGTGGAAACATAAAAAACTGATGGTCTTTGCAATAATGAGTGTCCTAAACCACAACAGCAGATAACCTAGTACAGCTTATTCCATACAGCTTAATACAGTACATAGACTGGCTTACAGAATCTCAATCTGCTACCAAGAGCCGTTTCTATAGAATCAGTTAATATCATTTATGAATATGTTATTAAGACTAATAAAAACAGGGAGATTATTGAATGGAATTAGATATATATCACGATCCTGTTCGTGAAGTCATTCAAAAAGTAGCATATGTGTACGTATACCCTGAGCACACAATGCTATTGTGATGTTATATTTATTGTCTCTTGATCTTGACTGAATATTCTTGACTAGTATAGTTCTTTATGTGTTAGGCATTACAGTCAATTTTGCCATTTTTGCCTGTATTAGTGAAGAATGTAGTGTATGTAGTCTTGCATAATTTCACAAAACGTGTTACATGCATGATATTCATATGTAAGGAATAAAACCACATCTTAGTTGTGTAATCACTGTGGACCCTACAGTACATTCCGTTAACAAGTTAACAAGCACCTGTTGCCACCGTAGATGTAGATCACGGCTGTGATCTCGAAAAAGGCGATGACCAGCAGAGGCAGGGAACCTACGTAGTTATTAAAGATCTCCAGCCAGTAGTTTCCAGATCCCATAGTGAAGATGAGTGCCACAATGAAGGAAACCAGGCACATCAGACCTACAGAGAAAAGACGATTCAGTTGGAAAAATCAACCTGATCTCATACAGAACCAAAAAGCAAAAGTAGGATTTCCTAATGATGTTGTAGGAAAAGCGACATGATTTCCCTAACCTACCACTATCCTAACTTTACCCATTGAGAAATTTTCATAACATGGCTTGAGAGCCCATTTTAGGTAAACTGATTGTCCACTTTATGTTGTCCCAGTCTCTCTATTTACCTGTGAAAATTTCCTTAGGAATGCACTTTGGCACCAGGTGCAGGTCCAGAAGAGGGGTCAAGACCCCTTCCAGATTTCCAAACATCGACGAAAGGCCAAGACTGAAGAGCATGATAAAGAAGAGCACAGCCCAGACCTGGGAACCTGGCATCTTTATTACCGCCTCAGTGAACACAATGAAAGCCAAACCTGTGCCTGAAGCACTCTGAGGGACAACAAACGGAGAGACACCTTGACAGAACTTAAATCTGCACAATCTGCAAGTGAAGGTCTATTGAGTGTATAGCAATCAATACAGGTAAGTGGAACTGTTATTTTTTTAAATATATAGCATGATGTCAGTGCCCAATAGTAAAGTGTATGGGTGGAACTGAGGCTGATAGGTCAGGGCTAGTAGATTTAATGCACTGTACTTAAATTAAAGAGCATTTCCAAAGTAGAGTACATATTTACAGAACAGTTTAAAGAGAAGGCCTGGAAGAACTTTGTAATAGTCAGTAAGTTTTGACCAGGGGAGATTCTTTAAAAAAAACAAAAAAACAAAACTGTGTGCTTCCCAGTTTCTCTTTAAAATGATAAGCTGTTTTTTGGTCTTAATAACTTCAAGAAAGAGAGAAGGAGATTCTGGTAAGAGAGTGACTGTTTATAGCTGCTACAAGTGATAACAGGAAATAATTTGTCTCTTGTTACATAAAATGCAATGTAACTATAAATGGTTAAAAACATGATATGTCATTCAGTAGTAAATTACAATTTGCAATTGGTAAATTGTTGTGTTATAAGGGGAATAAAACACTTCAGGCCATGCTGCTAGAAGAAAATTATCTGCTTCACGTCAGGCCATATCACACCTCCTCATTGTAGATTATTACCCTATAACAGCATGGCATTTTATTTCCTACATATGTATGTTTTATACTGGTTGCCTCTACTGATGAACCCATTATTATTATTTGTGTAATAGTACCTGATCAAGCAATGCTTGGAGATTGCATGTCTTCAGATTAAGAGTCTGCACAACTTGTGGATCTGTAGCATTAAAATACGTCAACCATGGCTCAAAATTTTCCTCTGTTATATTCGTATCCGGAATATTAAAAGCATTTTTCAACTCCTTGATATTACTGTGAAAACAAGAAACAAGAAAATATATAACAACTACACTCTCTGTCACTTTTTCATAGATCACTTAGTGCAGTGCTTACCTTTTTACACAGTCATTATAGCTTGACAATGCTTTAAATCCCAGGATGGAAAAAATGGGAATTGATGCATAGATTGAGGTAGCACTGTTGATGCAGCCAACAATAAGGGCATCTCGCTCACAGTTGTTTCTGCAAAAAAATTACTTATTTAATTTTACTTGCTAAAAGTATATTGTTACTGTTGTTTTACTATTACACTTCGCTGTATTTTTAGCTTGACATTACACTGGTAAATGATTAAAATCCTGTTTTAGGCTATAAATTCTTTGTTTAGATCCGGATTAGCACATTTCCTGTACATTTTTATCTCTGCAGATAAGAATGTTTGCCAGTCTGTTCTATTACATTGGCATGAAGTATATTACAGCATTACAATGCATATGTAATAAATTATGTAAGCATTTGTTGTTGGCACAAGCGCAACAGTTTGTAAAGAGCATACTTTACTGTGTGATATAATAGCTTACTTTTGTGGGTTATAGCTGGAAAATGCAATGAGGCCCCCAAATGCAAGTGACAGAGAGAAGAATATCTGGGTTGCTGCATCCAGCCACACTGTTGGATTCTTCAGTGTTTCCCACTGTCAGAAGAGAAAGCAGTGTAAGTTCAGAAACATACATAATTTCCATCCAATATTTCACTTATGCACAGGTTACATCCCACTTTCACAGCAATGCATTTCTCTCCCCTACTTTTTTCAAGATAAGCATTAGGAATGCATCTAGAAAATTCATAAATCTTGTCAAGATATTTATAAAATTCTGTTAGGTAAATCTTGGTCAGTAATCCATATGAGCTGACCTGCAAGTTTGCCAATGAGCCACTGAGATAATGAGATAAAAGTAATGTCTAAGGGCAGTGGTGGCTCGGCAGTTACGGCTCTGGAGTACTGATCAGAAGGTTGAATGTACCAGTACCCCAGTATCAGTTCCAGCAGGCCCTCAACCCTCTTTGGTTCGTTGTAAGTTGCCTTATATAAAAGCATCAGCCAAATTATTAAATGTAACACTTCGGTTTTTAAACTATTAGATTACAATTAGACAACAATTAAATAACCACATGGCAAAGGAGTAAGTTCGAGGTTAATTTACCTAGCACTAACTAGCTAGGCCCCTATTAGCTAGCTAGCTATTTTATAGCAAGCTAATACTTCACAAACGATTAAGTGTATGGTATCTGTGAAAAAAGCACAACTAACATTTGGTGTGAAGAGATGGCGCAATCCAATAGTAGCTCCCGGCAGAGTCAATGCCCGGATCAGAAAGATGGTGAGCACAAGATATGGGAAGGTGGCTGTGACATACACCGCCTGTACCCAGAATGAAAGGTTCATTTAATGTTTAACAGTCTGATTCGTGAAAAAATTAATGTTTAATTGAATAATATAATTAAGATGGATTGTGAGAAAGGTCCTGACCTTGCCAATGGTCTCAATGCCACGAATGAAGCAGATATAGACAATACACCAAGCTGAAGCCAGACACACGACCAGCCACCACTGAAGATCCCCATTAATCAAAATGTTCGGAGTGATATTCAGTGTCTCTCTGTACCAGAAGTAGTTCACTGGAGTGCTCTTCTCACATTCTTCTACATACTCTGCAAGAACATGAAGCCTTTATGAAGCGTAATAAGACACCGATATAGACACTGTCATTATTATAATAACGTGGTGATGAAATGAGATGGTTGTGTTGAGTGAGATATGATTGGACACCAGTGAGTTAATGGGTCTAAAAGTTTGGAACAATTTAATTCACAAGAAAAAACAATATACATTGAAATAACCTAGACAGAACACTAAGGGGTATTTTTTTTTTAGATTTTTTAGTTTATTATTATTATTATTATTATTATTATTATTATTTATAGATTGATTTAATGATTTTATTAATTTTTAAAAATTTATCTCAATATTGTGGAAAACTGTTTTTAATGAAAATAACCTTTTATTGTATTGTAATTTCCACATAAAGATCTTATTTATAATTATATATTCCCAATTCTTTTTTCTCTTATTTTCTTTTACAGATTCCTAAATTCCTATATTCAGATTCCTATATATTTCCCATTTTTTAATCATGTTATATAATTGTATTTAATATTTTTATATACACAATATGGCCAAAAGTATGTGGACACCTGACCATCACACCCATATGTGTCCATTCCAAAACCATGGGGATTAACACAAAGTTAACAACCCTTTGCTGTTATAATAACCTCTAATCTTCTGGGAAGGCTTTCCACTAGATTCTGGAGCGTGGTTGTGGATTTGCTCATTCAGCCATAAGAGCATTAGTGAGGTCAGGCACCGGCATTGGGCGAGGAGGCTTGGTGTGCAGTCGGCAATCCATTTCATCCAAAGGTGTTCAGTGGGGTTGAGGTCAGGGCTCAGGCTACTCTTCTAATCTTCCACACTAACCTTGCCAAACCATGTCTTTATGGACCTCTCTTTGTTTACAGAGACATTTTCATGCTGGAACCTGTTTGGTGTTTGGTGATGTTTAGTTTCAGTGAAGTTCCAGTGAAGGTAAATCTGAATGCTACAGCATCCAAATACATTCTATACAATCGTGTGCTTCAAACTTTGTGACAACAGTTTAGGGAAGGCTCACATATGGGTGTGATGGCCAGGTGTTCACATACTTTTGGCTATATAGTGTATGTATCATTAACAAAATGGATTGCTGTACATGTTCCTGAAAACATTAGCTCCGGTTACTTTAAACAGCATGTGCATGGGTAAATGTTTTGCCCCCCCCCCCCTTTTTTTTTTTTGCAACCAGGCACTGCCTCAAAACAAATTTATTTTATGAACATAATCCAATTATTCAAATATTAGGCCCATTATTTTATTTGTGTGCAATAATATTTTGGCTATTCATGGGAGATTTTTGTTTCAAAAATTTCCAATTTGATATTCTTTATAGTGAGGTCTGATTTAAACCCATCCAACTGAAGTGGCCAAGCAAATAGGCTAATATCTACAAGAGCTTAATAATAAATATAATAGCTTTGATAGTGGTGATTTCCACCAGGGTAAACAAAAATGAAAAATCACACACTCCCAGGTTTTGTGGCATAGACCCCACTTTGTGAACCACTGGTGTAACAGATGAAAAATGTCTGGCTTGCCTTAATGTACTGATGTGATACTGTTTGTGTCTTACCAGTGAGATTGGCTTTGAGTGGGCATGACTGCCATGGCAGTGGGTTTTGGAATGAATGGAAGAAATACCACAGAACCCAGGCCAGTATAGTGTTGTAAAATAAACCGACCAAAAATGACACAGTCATAGAGGCCACACCTGCAGACACACACACACACACACACACACACACACAGAGGAAAGAGGATCCAGGAATGTTTTCACCACAGTTTAAAAATCAAGGAACTCCAAGGTCATTACACAGATGTGATGACTCAAACGTGTCCATAGTGTATCATTGCTGGATGTGATGCACTACCACCAGAACATAGACTAAACTACAGTTCTTTATACTATGTGTACATAAGCACTGTGCACATAGTCCTTCCGTAAGACTAAGAGTACCCACCTACTCCTCCTAGATAAGGTGAGATTGAGTTCCAGACTCCTATGCTGCCCATGCGGAGCCTCTGACCAATCGCTAGCTCCATATGAAGCAGCGGAAGCCCCTCAAACACCAGTGCTATGAGGTACGGGATCAGAAATGCACCTAAGTATAAAACAATACATTAGTATACTTCTAGATTCTTAAGAACTATGGGTATTAGCACATCAGAAGATGAACAACAGTCTTACAGAAGCAATTAAGATTAGACTATCATGCTAACTTAGATGTTTTCTGTTGTGTTATCCTTGTTATCATCCCACTGAGTACGCCATACCGTATGTGTTGTAGAGAATGGTACATTTTTGTTCTTGGAAGTTCTCGTGCCTTCTGATAACCTGTCATCTTACTGAGCTTATCTTTAACTCTTGTTGGTGTAAAACATTAGAATGGGAGCATTTTCTGTTTAAAAGCTTAATTCATTTCAAGATGGCATCTTGACCCAGTAGACAACCAAATTTTACCTCAGAGCACCTCTACCATGTAATTGATTTTACTTCAGTACAATAAATACAGTATGAATGGATTTAATTACGGATGTTTTGTTACTTTCTAATGTACTGTACATAGTCCAGTGGGTGAATCTGGTTTCTGTATTTACCTATGTACACTTATATTTACTTTCGACAAAAAGCTGTTAATCCATGTATGAAAGGTCCTGAAAGTGCAAACATCACATGCATTAGAGCCATATCTCTTTCGACATTATAAAAGGTTCCGATAATGATAATATCTTTTGTATGGCGAACATTTTGTGTGTGTATGTGTATGGGGTTTTTTCACCACAGTTCTGCATTTACAAGCAGAGTATAAATAGAGTGTGTGTGTGTGTGTGTTATTTGTGTGAGTGTGTGTGTGTGTGTGTTGGGGGGGGCATTAAAGTTGGTTAGATTTTTCTTTTACCTACACTTTTTTTTATATATAATATTCATGCGTGATATGACAAGTACATTAACAGTATCATTCATGAAGCAAGCAACATAATATATGGAGTTGCTATCAAAGTCAGTTTGCATTAAGTACTGAATATTGTACTTTATTCATTCTCTGAAATGGATACATCTTTTAATATCTCCAACAGTGTTTGAAATAATGTTATTTTATTTTTATTCGATTCCTATTTATTTAATTTGACTGTCAGTTTTGTTTTTTTTTTAAATTAAGTTCAATATATCTGATATGAGCCTTTTATCATCAGCCTCTCAGGAGCAAGTACAAAATGTCTGCAACATGTTTTTGTGACTTTTATAGCTGTCTGAATGTTCATCAACACTCACTAAACCACAGTTTCCTCTCAGTATAGCACACAGCCACTGCCACAGACCGTACACCCAGGATGAGCAGACTTTGTCTTATATATGAAATTGAAACTGCATGGCATTCGTTTCATAGCATGATGCTCTTAGAGTATGTGGATCTATTAAAAAAAAGGATAACCAACTACTGAATCTGATCCACAAGAAGGAAAATATGTAACCCACACACCAATGTACAAGTCTTCCAAATTGTCTGGATATTGATTTTATAATAGCATCTAGAAACATTTATACATCTGTTTTATATAATTTTATATCATTTGATTTAATATATTTTTTAAAATATGGATCATCAGCAAAATTGATGATATCTCGAGCTGAAAACATGCTATTTTTTTGGAACCACATATTTATATATTTTATATATTAAAGTTTCACCTGCAGAACACTTAGGTCCAAGTTGACATCTCTGCAGGCCATAATTATTTTTTAGCTTAATTCAATGGACCAGACAAACCGGCTAATAACTATATACAAGCTCATTAATATATATGATATAATATCATTACAAATTGCTAAGTGCTACAGGATGATTAAGACTACATTATAACATTACAAGTTATATAGATGGAAGTATCATTTAAATACCTTAACTAGGAAAGAAATCTAATTAATTCCAATTCAGTGTCTGATTAATTAAATCTATAAACCTGACCTCTCAGTTCGGGTAGCGTTTAAAGAAGTAGAAACCAACTAACATGTCTTTTCAGCTAGAGAACAATAAATCAGTACATAATACATCATGAAAAAAGCCTCTTTAATTAAATTAAACTCTGTTCTGCATGTACATACACTGCCAAAAGTTTCTTACCTCCTCCATATACCTGACACAAATAAGGGAACCTCCATACATTCCCCAAGCCGACAGCAAATCCAATGCATGTCAGCAGGTACTGAACCTTATTGTCCCATTTGGGGCGTTCATCAGGCTTAGTGGCCTCCTCTTGAGCTTGGCTCAGCTCGATGTCTTTGGTGCTCTGAACTCCATCCATCCTTCAGTTTACTTTGCAGTTGACTTGTGAATTATAGGCCAGATCTGACTGTCATTTCCTCTTCACACCAGCTCTCGCTTCACTTTACCGTGACAATTTCTGGGGGTTTCTACCCCTGAAGAAGGGGAGGAGCTTTGGCACTCTTGTTCAATCCCACATTATGCTGCAGAGTACTGCTTTTTTCTGGCACATTTCCAGTGGTGCTGAGATATGCCAGGAAGCCCAGACAGCTACAGTGGCAAACACTCCTCCTCCTCCTCCTCCTCAGCTGTTTATTTAAGCAAGCTATGGCTGCACAGAGCATCTAATCTACAGGTTAACTGGTTACTCATTGCCATGACTTCAAAATGGAAGGATGTTAACTATATGCTTGCTCCCACTGTTACAGACAAGCTTACTGTATTACTTTGCACTAAATTGATTACTCATTACCATAAATATATCAATAAAAGTAAAGATTTTGGTTAAGAGCGATATTTTTATTTTAGTAAAACATTGCTTATTTTAGGAAAACAGGAAAACATGGCACCAAAATTTATATATGTAAAGTGCTTTGAACAAGTATTGATCAATTAAATAAAATAACTCAACATGTCCATTAACAAAACTACAGTTGTCATATAATGCAAATATAATACAGTGAAAATGTTTGGTTAAATAATAAATAAGGTTCTCTAGTATATATGATACCACAAATTAATACAAAGGGCATTCATTTGAAAATTACAAGCACAATTTAACATACATTTTTGATACACTGTATTGATATAGGATTATTAAGGATAATTATAATTTCATAAAACCAGCAGGGGGTGCATTTCTAACAATAATCTATTATTATTGTCAGAATTGTAAAAAAAATAAAAAAAGTTCTTTAAAATGAGTAAATAATGAAGAAATAATACCAATTATCGAATTACCAATTACCAAAAATCTAATAAAATATATATATATATATACATATATATATATATATATATATATATATATATATATCACCCTGGCACATTCATAAGACTTGCTTACTGAATTAAGAATGGTGCTCTTTATTTAGACACCAACATTCATTTACAGCAGCGTTTCCGTATAGCCCTAATAATGGCAGCACTAGGTATAGCAAGACTAGGAATCCCAGCCAATATGAAGATTATTGCATAGATCCACGATGGGTAAGGCTTCTGCTCCAGAGTAGGAAATTCCGGCTGTAATACAAACAGATGAGCAGAGATTGTCAGGCTAACTGCTGTGTATTAAACATTTCTTCCCTGACCAGTAGAGACGTATGGATCACTGACGTGTTGTATGGATCACTGACGTGTTGTATGGATCACTGACGTGTTGTATGGATCACTGACTAAGTCACTCTGGAAAAAAGTGTCTGCTAAATGACTAAATGTAAATGTAGGTAATGTTCACCACAGCCACTCATGGAATGAGCTCACATGGCAATTTAGATTACAAATGCTTATTAACTTGGATATTGCTATACTTTAAGCTCTTACCACATGCAGCCTCATGAGTAACCTTACCGATTCAGGGTCCCAGGCAATGTAAAAGAGCTCCTTGGAGACAGTGGTAACAAAGTAGAAGAGGAAGATGACCAACATGATGAGGGGGCTGATAACTCTCCATGTGGCCTGCCAGAAGATATTGGGCTTGTGGCCGATCATGAAGACCAGATCTTTATTGAACCTGTTGGGATAGCACATGGTCTCGGATTTGACATCACTCCAGGATGCAGCAATTTTGATTAAAAGTGCTGACACTGAGATTTTTTGTTAACCAATGCATGCTGTAATTATCACACCACAATCTTTTACTCCGAGTACCCCACAGCCACAAATAATAGGTAAGATAATAGCTACCAAGGCATGAAAGATGATAGGGTATGGAACAAGAAAGATGTCCAAGAAAGGCATGGAAGAACTGTTTTTGTCAAAGAAAATCAGTCTTTCACTTACCTATCTATTCCATAAATATACACCACCCCAACCATCTCACAGAAGGCAATAATGAGTAGAGGGATGGAACCAGCGAAATTGTCAAAGAGCGCCAGCCAGTAATTCCCTGACCCTTGGACGAATATCAACGCGATAAGACAACACAGCACACAGGTCAGTCCTGAAATAATAAAAAAATAAAACAGTCCAGTGTGTTACTTATCAACATTTACCCAAAAATACAATAAGAATCTTTTACTTTTAATGTGTGCCAAAAATGCTGGCTGATGATCTCTCTCTGAATACTGTACCTGATATCGCTTCTTTAGGCCAGTGTTTGGGGAAGACCTTTAAGTCCTGCAAAGGCACCAGGACTCCTTCAATGTTTCCAAACATGGAGGACAGGCCAAGGCAGAAGAGCATGACAAAGAAAAGGACGGACCACAGTGGAGACAAGGGCATCTTGGTGATGGCCTCTGTGAAGACAATGAAGGCCAGGCCTGTGCCCTCCACACCCTGTTTAACCAAAGAAGCAAAGCATGGAGCATTTCATGTCTCTTCATTAAGCCGTAAAATGTTGTGAGGGACAAATTAGATATCAACCCTGTGATACTCAATTCAAACGGTGTAATGAATGCAAATAATTTTTTGAGAAAAGACGACTCTACCTCACTGAGGAATTTATTCAGGTCACAGGTCCGAAGATTTAGACCCTGAATGACATCAGGGTATGTGGTATTAAGCTCTTTAAATACTTGATCGTAGTTATTTTCAGTGATGTTTGCTTCTGGCAGGTCAAAGGTGTTCAGCAAAGTCATAATGTTTCTGCAGGAGAGATGCAGAGCACATTCTTAGATAACTTAGTGAAGTGACGTCTAGCCAAGTATGGTGACCCATACTCGGAATTTGTGCTCTGAATTTAACCCATCCAAGTGCACACACACAGTAGTGAACAAACACACACACCATGAACACACACCCGGAGCAGTGGGCAGCCTTTTTTGCTGCAGCGCCCGTGACCCTTACTCAAGGGTCTCACCTCAGTCGTGGTATTAAGAGTGGAAGAGGCGCTGGTCATTCACTCCCCCCACCTACAATCCCTGCCGGACCTGAGACTCGAACCCACGACCTTCAGGTTCACCTTCAGGTTACAAGTCCGACTCTCCAACCATTAGGCCACGACTGCCCCAGGCACCTTATTTTCCATGTACAGCTGTTAAGAAAATAAGTCACAAGTACGTACGTTGCGAGACAGTCGTCATATCTCTCTGTGGCTCTGAAACCGATAATGGTGTAGATTACAGTGGCAGCAAAGATTGAGGTGAAGGCGTTGATGGTGGAGATGATCACAGCGTCCTGCTCACAGTTGTTACTGAAAGAAGGACATACGTACCTTAGGACACAATACTGGGGAGTAATTAAAATATGTTGCCTCTACCAATAGTAGGTTACTAACTGCTCAGTTGCTGTTACTTATGGACTTACTGTACTGAGTTGTAGCTGGAAAAGGAGATGAGGCCACCAAACGCCAGAGAGAAGGAATAGAATACTTGAGCACCTGCATCCAGCCAGGTCGCTGGGTTTGCTAACTCAGTGAGCTACACACATACACAAACACACAGATTTTACATATGTGTACACGGCTACTGGCTACAATATGTAGTAATGTAGTAAATCATGGCGATTGCAATATTCATTGAATTCTGTGATTATGTGATTTTCTGTGAATATATACTTACATCTGGTGTAAAAAGAAATTTAATTCCCTCGACGGAGCCTTTTAGAGTCAGTCCTCTGATTAGGAAAATGGTGAGAACCACATAGGGTAATGTGGAGGTTACATATACTGCCTTGGGAGGAGATATAAAGAGTTCGTGTTTAAGTTACAGTAATATCAGATGTAAATATTAAGTTGATTCCCTATGAAATATGCTAATCACCTCTCAGGTATATAATTCACTGCCAGAACCCTACATTTGGGACGTTTGTAAGCATAGCATGTATTAAAAGCAATATAAATGATTTGAATTGCTTTTAACGACATGAATTTGTCATTTAAAAAGGAGGGAACCAATAGCGGCTGATACAGTAATTATGCATTAATCTTTTATTAGTTATAACTTTATTTTATGCAGCTTTATTACATGCATCTGCCCTTAACAGCGTAAATTCTGTCATCTCTTTTTCCACTGCTATAAACCTATAAAAAAAAACTTAATGTAGTAAATCTTTATGAGTTCTTATTCTTACACAACCACATTGCTAAATGTTATAGTATGCAGTAAAATACTATAAAAAATTAAAAACCTACATTATATGGGTGTTCCATATATTGTACTTAGAAATACACAGCATTTTTGTAGTATATATACTTAGTGTATGTGAGCTTTAATATTTGTTTATACTTAAAAAGACCTCACTTGCTTAAACATGATGAGATCTCTTAAATGTTCTCACAGACCTTTTCTTATGACTAGAATAAAGCACTCACCTTTTATAGCACTGTATCAGTAAAGTTTTTAAAACTACTGATACAGTTGATAACTGCTCTTATGTAATTATGAAGTATGTGTACCTTTCAGATAAAGGCCTCTAATTTTCAGCCGTTAGTTTTCTAGTTTAATGTAATTAAATTATAAGGTACTGCTCAAGCTACAAGCTATTAACACAGACCAAGCTGGTCAAGCTGGCAGCTGGGAGAATCAATAATAAAGAAGCTGGAAAATGCAGACAGGATCCCTAGACATAGTGTACATGTCAAGGACATATATTTAAATATAAATGTAATCGCAACCACCATAACCTGGTCTACCAGCTATACAAATGTGTTTGACAAGCACTTATCAGTTCAACCTGTGTTTTAATATGTTATGCAAGAAGGGTAATACCTTGCCAGTGGTCTCTATTCCACGGACACAGCAGACATAGAGTACAGCCCAGGCTGAAATTAGACACAGTACCATCCACCAATGCAGTTTTCCTGATTCATCTATGGTTGTAGTTGTGTCTAGGGTCTTCCTGTACCAGAAATAATCCACAGGGGAGCTCCTCTCACATTCTGACACCATACCTGTCAATGTTGTCATGTTTACAGTAAGTAAATTTGCTCCGAGCTCGGCCTCAAAAAGAAGAATGAATATAGAATATATTGTATACATATATTATATGTTTTAGTATTGCACTAAAGATTTTGGTTGGGCCTACTGGCTGAACAAATGTAAAGGAACATTTTGAAGAACATTTCATTTTATGAATTCCATATCCATTCATGCAGATGGATAATGATTCTTCCTCTAATCACAAAAATGTTCTGTGCCTAGTGGCTGTGATACCTGTTCTGTTTGCATTGATGGGGCACTGGCTCCAAGGTAGCGGGTCCTGGAACGAGTTAAAGAAGTACCACATGACCCAGGCGATTATAGTGTTGTAGTAGAGGCTGACCAACAGGGACACACACATGGATGCAATTCCTGTGGAAAGAAGTTCATGATGTACAACATTTATCATTCCAACCTTTGGACAGGAGTGGAGAATGTAACAATACAAAGATGTAAGGATTTAGCTCTAAAATTACTGCTTTTTTTCCTTCTTCTTCTTCTTCTTCTTGTTATTATTATTATTATTATTTTAAATTTAAGTTTCAACTCACCTACTCCTATCAAGTAAGGGCTAATGGTCTTCCAGACCCCCACACTGCCTTTCCTCAGGCGCTGTCCAATAGCGAACTCTAGGTGAAGAAGAGGAACCCCTTCAAACACCAGCAGGATCAGGAAAGGAATCATAAAGGCTCCTGAAGGAGGACAAATGAACAGTAAGCTCTAATTAAGTTCACCACTTAAGATAATGTTTATTCTGGCATAACAAAAAGGCTGAAAAATTTTTACTGTGGTGATGTATATTTAGAAATTTGTATAGAAAATTTCAAATAGGGGTTTACATTGTGAATAGTGTTTGTTTGAAAATCCCAGTCATGGACTACACAGTTTTGTCATGCATTTGGGTAGGGGTGTAACTCTATGCCACTATCTGTATCGTTATCTGTATCTTTATCTTTTTAGTGATCCAAATATTCATATCTGTAGCTAGGGGTGTTGGGTAGGGGTGTAACTCTATGCCACTATCTGTATCGTTATCTGTATCTTTATCTTTTTAGTGATCCAAATATTCATATCTGTAGCTAGGGGTGTTGGGTAGGGGTGTAACTCAATACTATTTGTATCACTATATGTATCTTTATCTTTTTAGTGATCTAAATATTCATATCTGTAGCTGTAATTGGCTTTAAACATGAAGTAGTTAGGGTCTAAACAGGAAAGTACACAGGATTAGGTTTTTGTTTTTTTTTTGGTTTGTTTGTTTGTTTGTTTATACCTCCCTGTGACATTTTCTAATGAATTTAGCTGGTTCTATTTCCCTGAACATAGGCCTAAACAAACTAGCAGCCTAATGTAAACCACAGCAATTATGACCAGGCAGTTACTAAGGATGATGAATGAATGCTGTAAATGCATCGCTGTAAATGCATCACCATAAATGCATCATTCATTTTTCCTTTGTCCCGCACGCTTTATATCTTCCTGATCTCCTGACTGAAAGTAAAAAACCTAAAACAGCAAAATTATTTTAAAAAATGTTGCTCCTATTTGTATCTGTATATATTGTACATATCACATTATCTATTCATTCCATATTTGTATTCAGTTACATTCGGTTACATTTCAGATCTATTGATTAGTGTGTATTTTTAGAGTAGGGACAATACAAAATTCCACAGTGTGGCAAACTCAGCATGTGTGCGCTACAGGAATTTTGTGCATATGTGCACACTGAGGTACACATTGTGTTGTGGGAGTTCTTTTGTCAAAGGACTAGCTATGAGATTGCACTCTTATCAGCCTTTTCAACACTCTCTGTACTTGAACACAGAAAAATCACAGTATGATCTGGGGCAAGAGTTCCACACACTGAGGAACATTTGATGGTGGTTCACTCCGTTACTACCATGTGCTTTTATAATTATGTTTACACAGGTGATGAAAGACTAATGCAGGTACATTAAGCAACTTTACCTTAGGCAACATATTAATGCATGAGAATATTCATTCTAAAATTTTGTGTCTTGTCTTTGACACTTGTTTGGACTGCAGCTTTCCTTTTTTTCCTTTCTTTTTTGTTTTTTTTTTTTACCATAGTTGAGTTAATATATATGAAAAAGTCATTGTTAATGTGGCCTTTTAGACACAGTAGTTGGCCTTGAGTCTTATAGACCTCCTGCTAATGCTGTTGTAAATCTCACATTAAAGGTATGAATGTGACAAGAAAGCTGTAAATTTACCAAAAATGCAATCTACCAAGGAGATTAAAAAGACTCTTGCCTAATGATTAAGAGAAAGCACAACTGCAAGCTTAATTTAAAAAAAGAAAAGGGTGTGACTTGTGCAACATACCAGGTATGTACAAAAATGTAACAAAAGTAATTAAGTTATAAAGCTATTGTTAAACTAGAAAAACCTGTGCAAGAAATACAGAAAATTTCTTGCGCATATAAAACATGTTGACGGTTCATTATATGGGCAAAAGTATGTGGACACCTGACCAATCACACCTATATGTGCTTGCTGAACATCCCATTCCTTTGCTGTTATAATAACTTTCTGTGAAGAATTTCCACTAGAAATCCTTTTTGAATGTGGCTGTGGGGATTTGCATGCAGTCAGCAATCCAGTTCATCCCAAAAGTGATCAATGAGGTTGAGGTCAGGGCTCTGTGCAGGTCACTCGAGATCTTCTACTCCAACCTTTGCAAACCATGTCTTTATAAACCTCACTTTGTGCAGAGGGGCATTGTCATGCTGGAACAGGTTTGGGCCTTTCAGTTCCCATAAAGGGAATGTTAATGCTATACCATACAAAGACATCCTATTCAGTTGGGGAAGGCCCACGTTTGGGTGTGAAGGTCATGTGTCCACATACCTCTGGCCGTATAGCGTAGCTGGGCATTTGAATGTTTTGTTAAAAAAAAAAAAAGTTATTTATAATATAAATTTGATTGCAAATTACACTCCTTTTTTTTTTTTTTTTTTTTTTTACAAAAATGCATCACTGTTAGGAAAATTAATCATTTGTCAGCACAGGATTTTTTTTTTGATAATTTTTCACACATCCTGAATATAGCAAGTGTGATGCATTAACCTTTTTTTGCTTAATGTTTGAGGGATCTAACCATGTGATGTACAACATGTTTAATTATCCAAGAAGCAAAAACAGCAGTTAAACTTTGTAATAACTTATGGACAGAGCAGGAAAGGGGGTAGTATAAGACGGGGCTGTTTTTAAGTCCAGACACTAATTTAGGTCAAGACCAGTGCGAATCGACTAAGATGTGCCCTGTTTTAATAAGTTTAAAAATCTTTATAATGTTTGAAAGTGGTGCTGGACTATCACTCCTCACTGGAGGCCAACTGAAAGCTTTTCTTCTGGTACCAGTATACATTAATTACTTCATAATGATTACTAATTACTTAAATTAAATCATTGCCCAAAATAACAGACATCAGCAATGTTACCTTAATAAAAAATTTTCCATGGTTGTCTCCCAAACAAAATCCCTTCACTAAGAGCTGTTAGCTGGATCAATGTTCTTAGTTTAATTTTTAATTGCACAGCATTGAGGTAATTGGGAAAAGGTTTCATGTCATTAGGCCTCAGTCATTTAGAGCATATTTTCAGCCTATGTCTTCTGATATTGTGTGGGTTTTTAGTAGTAAAAGAACACCATCATCAAAACTCTCTTTATTAGCCCATTATATCTTTGAGGATTTTGTGGATTCCGAAAATACCTTCGCATTATAAATACCTTCTTATCTTTATCTTTGACTCCGTGTCCTGCCATTACATTGGCATGTTACACTGCTATCAAGTACAAGGAGTCCCAAGACACAGCAAGAGAGAAATGTGAGACATACAACAGTTTGACCTGAACATATTCATCATTCAGAACACTCCTAAAGACTCTCTGTTCTTTCTGCATATCATGAAACTAGTGTCTAAAAAAGACTAGAGGAAAGTCAGCAAACTCAGTCCAACATGAAATAAAGTCTAATCAGACTAAATGTATCTTTTAGAAAATTAAACTAAAACACAATCCAGTTTGGTGTACTGTTGGGTCTTGTGGATTAGAAAGTACCCCTATACCATCAAAGATATGACGAGAGACTGAAGTAGGGTTTAGATCAGATATAACAAAAAGATCTGGCTGACCCTCTGTAATTTCAAATTTTCACTGTGAGCAACTTCTATAAGGAAACCTTCCTGATATACCCTGAGAGACACTGACTAAGTACACAGAGCTGACAATCTCAGTTATAGATTATAACTAGATGTAAGTAATTAATGTAAATACACCTTTTATGTTATGTGTATTCTTGCAAAATATGAAGGTGCTGCTAAAATGCCCATGGCAATTAAGGTCATTAAAGGCCAAAACACTGAATTGATGTCTGGTTAAAAGGAATGTTCTCACCTCCCCCATGGCTCTGACACAGGTAGGGGAAGCGCCAGACGTTCCCGAGCCCCACGCAGAAGCCCACACATGTCAGCATATATTGGGCTTTGTTGTCCCATTGAGGCCTCTCCCCTGCTTCCTCGATCTCCAGCTTTTCCAGCTGGTCGTGGCTCAAGATCCGATCATCCAGGCCCGGGTTAGGTATCTGCAGCTTCATGGTCCAACTCAGTTCCTGCTGTGTCAGTATAGGTCCTGGTTCTTATTAATTATCTGGCTGGTAGCTGGTATGTATGTGAATTGGAGCTGGGGGGACTATGAGTAATAGGGCAGTCTTTTAAGAGAAAGGTGCATATATGTGGTGAACTTTAGCACGGCATCAGCACAGGGCACGTGTATGCTACTACTATAAGGGGAATGTGCCTTGTCAGCTAGATAAGGGGAAGCAAAGCGCCTGACTGAGCCTGATGTATGACAATAATTAATGTCATACGCACCTGCCTACACACACATACGCACACACTTACTAAATGGTCTAAATGGTTAATAAATGAAGATATGAATCTTTATATCACTTGAGTCGCAACTTCAACAAGGGTCCAACATCCAGGTCATTTCTGAGAAGACTTTACACACATATGCAGACACACACACACAGGATTCTCTTACTGCACTTGTCACAAATTGTTAATAAAAAAGATAATAATCTTTATGTCTCTTCAGTAGAAAATTGAACAAGGGTTCAATATTTAATGTCCGGATCACTCATGAGAACAGTGCACATGACAGAAAGGAGATAATAAGAGAACAGCATTAGCTATTCAGAAATGACAGTTTTCTGTTTGAAAAGGAGGAACAAACATTGTTCGCGTGCTGCTTGCCATCCAATTTTCCATATCAGGCTATTCAGCCCCAGTTTAGTCCCTCAGTCTTGAGTAGTCTACAGATTTCCTTCCGTGCTGCAAACCTCAGCTTTATGGAGCAATCAGGATCCTTCACGAAAGATGACTTCGGGTCTCCCATTTCATTCTAAGACATTTGGGCCTCACAAAAATTCTGTAGTGATGCAGTCGATTTAGTCCCTTTTGCAAATTTACAAGCAAATAATTCATTCTGAATTACACGAATAGTTTAATGTAAAAATGAAATAGGTTGATGGACGTTTGTAAACACTATTAATAAAAATGTCTGAAAGACGTTAAACAGAACTGCTTTGTGTATTCATTTACAGCTAACAAACAACTAACAACTTGCTTTCCTTAGTATTTTCTCATACTATGCAATTTTGCTTTACTTTTATTTCTTTTCTTTTGTGGAATCCATTTATTCTCGGCATTAATGTGTTTTGTTTTTTTATTATTATTATTATTTTTCTTTGATTTTCAATAACACAACAATAGGACCAGGATCTCAAGACAGCATGTTCTAGATAGGAACAGATCATATCAGAGAAAGAAAAAAATGTATAATAATAATAATAATAATAATTTGGATATATAAATCATGGTTTAATGTGTTTTCTTTGCAAATTTGTCTATTCACAGAACAAAATTCTGAAAATATATCTGTCTATCTATCTATCTATCTCTGGTGAAAGGTTTGCACTTGTGCTGATGTGGCCATAAATATATTATCACACATGGATTTAATAATATGTATGCTATATGAATAAAAGTTTGTGGACTTCTGGTCATCACACCCATATGTGGTTCTTCCCCAAACTGTTGCCTCAAAGTTGGAAACACACAATTGTCTAGAATGTCTTTGTATGCTGTAGCATTACAGTTTCCCTTCACTGGAACTAAGGGACCCAAACATGTTCCAGCATGACAATGTCCCTGTGCACAAAGTGAGATCCATGAAGACATGGTTTGCCAAGGCTGGTGTGGAAGAACTCAAGTGACCTGCACAGAGCCTCGACCTCAACCCCACTGAACACTTTTGGGATGAACTGGAACGCTGACTGTGTACCAGACCTCCTCACCCTACATCAGCGACTGACCTCACTATTGCTCTTGTGGCTGAATCAGCAAATCTCCACAGCCACACTGTAAAATCTAGTGGAAAGCCTTCTCAGAAGAGCGGAGGCTATTATAGCAGCAAACATGGGAATAAATTTGGAATGGGATGTTCACCAAGCACATATAGGTGTGACAGACATGTGTCCACTACTTTTGGGCATATAGTGTATGCATGATGAATATGAAAACATGAAAATATGATAAATATGAGCATGAAAAATAAAAACAGATAAAAAAAAATTGACAGACGTTTAATATTATCTACAGAATTTTCAATTTATTGAAATAAAGTTCAATTTTCAATTCAATACAATTCAATTTTATTTGTATAGCGCTTTTAACAATGGACGTTGTCACAAAGCAGCTTTACAGAAATAAATGGATTCACAAAAAAAAAAAAGCACCAACAGAACAAATTAACAAACATTAACAAAAATGTATTAAATTTTCCATCAGAAGATAAACAGATAGGATGGCACAATGGTACAGCAGGTTGCATTGACACTTCACAGCTCGAGGGTCCTTAGTTCAATCCTGAGCTTGGGTTACTGTGTGTGTAGGTTTCTTCTGAAGTCCCCAGTTTCCTCCCACTTCCCAAAAAACATGCCTTGAGGTGAACTGGCAATGCTACATTTCCCCTAAATGTGTGTGTGTGTGTGTGCATTGTGTCCAGCAATTCTGGGATCTGCCCAGTGTTCCTGGCTCCGGATCCACCATGACCCTGTACAAGATAAAGCGCTTACTGAAGATGAATGAGTTGCAAGGAGGAACATATGCAAATCAATCAGCAAACTAATCCCACATGAATTTGTGTTTTTTTAACCTTGAATTGGAGAAATTTTTTAAGTTTTCAAAGTTTTTTTTGAAGATATGCAGTTTTAATTATTAGACTGCTGTCTTTTTTTGTAGGTTCATGCAAATTTATTCTATTTTGCAAATTAAAAGAAAAATCACAAGCAGTATTCTTATTCATAACTGCCATATTCCGTATGTGAATTTCAAAACAGTTATTAGTATGTCAAGGGCTTTAGCTCCTTAAATTCCCGGCTTAATATACATTGTAAAGCTTATTCAATAATAGGAATAGCAATATGTACCACTGTCATGTCTTGCATTAACGGTGGGCCTACTGGGACTTTGTACAGTGCTGGTTATTCTATGATTAGGCTGTACTTTATCAGTTGTGATGTATTCATTTGTTCACTGATAATCAAAAGGACCAATCAGATTGAGAAGATATTGCAAGATGTTAGCATTGTGTCTAAAGGTCAGTAGCATGTTATACAAGTCTACTGGAAACTGGATTAAAATAGAGATAACATAAGTGAGATATCTCTACGAGGGGTTTGTGAATTACCTTTGTAAGCTGCTCCAGACAATAAAATACTATATATAATAAATAATAAATACATTTCAGTTGATCTTGTGTGTGTTTGTTAATGTTATAGTCCATTCTAATGTCCCTGCATGGCAAATTTTTAGTGCCATACCCTTAATTTATATGACCCCAGTTCCAGGCATCCAGTTATCAGTAGGATATTTGGGCCTGGCAGACTTTCCCAGCGAAACATTTTAGTAGGACCTTACACTGGCTTTCAAGTAAAACATTCTTCCATTTTTCCTTGTACTTCCTCGCTGAATGTCTGTTACACTGTCTCTCTGCATTACTACTATGTCTATAACAGCAAGCCTAGTAATTCCTTTTAAACTTGTACATCGATTCTGTACTACTGTCTCAGTGGCTGAAGCAAAATTTAAAAGTGGAATGCACGAGGATATAGTATGTTTGGAAATGAAGGCTTCAATTCAAATTTTTTGTTGTCATTATTGTCACATTATAACTCAGTTTCTCAGAGGATGTTAGTCTATGTTACTACATTGCCAACATCATTCTGACTAGACTAGTTTGGCAATTTTATAACAGTGTCCTCTGGTGGTAGCAAATGGAGCTTATATTTGCTGCATTAATGACAGAGATTCAACAGACCATTTTCAGTGGAAGTTTCAGTTCATTAGAAGAGAAAACTACACTGATTGCGCTTCTTGATTACACCTCTTGTTGACACTTCTGTAGAAATTCCAGTGTAATCTTGCAGACCTGGCAAATTGAGTGTCATGTAACTGATTAGCAATTTGAAACACCTGAGGTTGCCTTTTAAATGCACGATTTAAATGAATCAAGGCACCATTCATAAACAGATTATTATCTGTAATAACTGATTATAAACATTGATTATTATCGATTAATAAGTGCTAAACATAATTGATGTGTTAAACATAATTCATATTTTTAAATTTATGTGTAAATAGGCTTGCATGGTGATCTGCCCATAATTTTTTTAAATAATCCTTCTTTACATCACCATTCACCAATCAATTTAACCCAGATTCTGAACAAAGTTGGCCGCATATCGATCAGAGGTTACTAAATGAAAACATACTGTATCATATCATAGCAGATTCAGTGGTATTGTCAAATATTGAATTATTACCTTAAGACACTGAAATCATATAGTATCATGTTGAAGCCTGAGGTTTACACCTCCACTAAATACCCTTATTTTAATGTTATTATTATTTGCTAATTCTTCTAAGTGACAACTCAGGCAAACTTGCATGCACGGTATGCCTCCCATTATGTAATCATTATAAAATGATCCACATGTGAGGTCTCAACTGGGGGCACTGTAAACTATTAATCAGGCTGTACTCAGAGACTTCAAACCCCGTCCCATCCAAGTCAATGTTTGCATTAAAGGGCGTGTATTATGAAAATCTACTGTTTCCTGCTTTTGGTAGTTTTTAGACTTTAAGGAGTCGAAGCAACACAGGGAAAAGGTTAAACGTGTAACTTTATGTGACACAGCTGTGATGGCTATAGTCTGAAGTGATGTAGCCTACCCCGGGCACTGTGAAGGGGGACCACCCACAGCAGCTGTGTGTTCAAATCAGACAAAGTAAACAGTAAAACTCCTAAATTAAGTTGGTGTGGAAGAAGGGGGATGTTTTCACTGCTTAGTCCACTTGTTCGTTATTAAATCAAGATACTCACACTTGTTAAAATATGTCACTTGCACATTTTGTGGTCACATACCACAGCACATCCTCTCATGCATTGCCAACCCCTTCCCCCTCTTTTTTTTTATTTTTTTTAATTTTTTTTTATTTTTATGAAATGTCACTAAAATGGTCACTAAATGTCTAAAAAGTTTTAGATTTTGAAATGCAATTTTTATTTATTTATTTATTACTTTTTTTATTCCATTTATTGTATTTAGATTGAATTTTTCCCAATATCTTGCAAATTTGTGCCACATATTGCAATATGATTAAATATCTAATTCATTAGATATTTAATTCTGTGCACTATTACACAAGTATAGTTATGAAAAAATATGTTGAGTGCATAATTTAAATTATTTACTCATTGTTTTACAGTATGTCATTCATTTCCCATTCAATCTGTTAATTTCATCATATTTTGTGTTTTCATGACATTATTGCCAAAATATCACAGAGCTGACATAAGGGTAACAGTGTTTACAATCGCTGTAACGTCTAGGATGGAAATCATTGCAATCATTTTATTTTATTTATGCAGCTCTTTTTGTCAATATACATTGTCAAAGCAGTGTTATAGAAATCTATAGATACCTTGTGAGGAAAAGTGAGCCCACCCTCTTCTTGCACTGGATGAATGATTACAAAATACAGTCATATGGAGGGAAACAGTACTAAATGTATTAAAAAGATGCAAAATGTTTGTTGTAGTTCATGTCCATGAACCACACGGATCAGTATCTTTACCTAAGAGAAAAGCTATAGAGCAAAATGCATGACTAAACAAATAGGATTTCAACTTAGACATAAAGATACAGACTGAGTCCTGAACATTAACTAGAGGTCTACTCTTTGTAGGGAAAAAGCTCTGCCCCTTCGCTACGCATCTATCACTCTTATTTTCTATCATAAACATTTATACGTACTTTTGCTACTGTGTGTAATAATGAACCCAAAGGTACAAATGTGTATATGCACTCCAGAGAGGTACTCCAGAGGTATACCAGAGATCGGTTAGTGTCATTTCACAGCTGAGATAACTATTTGATCTTATCTGTCACCATTTTTATCAATTTTAGATAAGTATTTTTTTTTTCTAAATAAAAGAATGCAATTATAGCTTTTATTTTACTTTTACAGGATAAGTAGGTATGTACAACAGATTTATTTTCATATAAAATGCTAAAAAAAAAAAAATGATTCATTTATATTAGCACCCAAATTTGATTTGATTATGGCTTAGGAAATATTATTGTATTTTATTTATCTATAACTGTTTGACTCATCTTACTAACATCTGTTATATTTATATCAATATTTTCATTAGAAATGCTTTTTTCTCATTTTTATGGTTTCTCTTACAGCAAAGTGTTAACTCTGTTGCAGTGCATTTCAACCCTGTTACATTACTAAGTAACAGGACTGACAGTAACAGGGTTGACATTTCAACCATGGCTATGTCAGCCTTAATCCCTCATGTGGTGAAGCACATGTGGGAGCATGCTATAGATGTTGTGAAGGTTTACATTCATTTTTCAAATAAAACTGCACAATATATGAAATCTTTCTGTATCTTCCAAAATATAGACACACGTTGATGTGAGGCAAAGAGTGCATGTCAGCTGCCTGACTGTCTCCGCGTATGTCCTTCCTACAGTCCCATGTGTACATGCCTTTGCACTGAAGTGTAAAGCAGAGAGAAGTAATGGTTTAATGGTTTTCTACTTATGCATTATTTCTGATTACAGGCAGTGTGTTAACTGAATATCCTCTGTGTTCTCTGCAACATATAATATCCCATCTGGGCTATTAATTTTTTAATGAGCATATTTTTTTTTAATTATTTTCCACTCTGATGCTTTTTCATGCTTCAGATGGTCATAACTGGCTGATGTTAGTGAAGATGAGCAGCAGGCGGCAGTATTCAAACCCGCGTAACTGCCAGTATCACAGGAACCTCGTGATACTTTTGGACAGTAGGACATTAATTTAAATTTTTCACAGGTACACTCCTGGGCAAAAAATGGGACGAGCACAAAATGCCAAATATGAGGCTTTTAATGTTCTTAACAACAAATCATTGGTGAGAAAATTAGCAGGAATTAAACAGATGCACTCCTGAGAGCTCCT
>CM075003.1:20559960-20590682 GCA_037576675.1 Pangasius sanitwongsei
AACATTTAAAGAAATCAAAGGGAAAAGCTATCCCATAATAAATTCCTTTATCTATTTGTTTAATTCTTGCTAATTTCCTGACCAATGATTTGCCTTTTAAGACCATTAAAAGCTTAATATTTTGCCATTTTGGCTGTTTTTTGCCAGGAGTGTAGAGCATGTGCTTTCATTCTTTAAATGTGATTTTTGCACATGAATAATCATTTTTTTTCACATGGGATCACATATTTTTCATGTGATAGGCCTACGTGTTGAAGAGTTTAAGGCATAACATTCACATGCCATTTTTCAAATGTGATCACACATTGCTCACATAATTATATGTGAAATGTACAGTATGTTAAGATATTATGATATGGAGGAAAAATATACGCTAATTAATATTTTGTCAAGCGACAATCTTTTTTTTTTTTTTTTTGAAAAGTGTAATGACTTACAGTAGGGTTTCCCATCAGGGCATTGCAGGGGGTTCATAAGTCTGTTCTTTTAAAATTCCAATAATAAAAATACAAATATGTAAAGGTATTGCTAATATAGCCTACTTCACAGACTGAAAAGTAACAGTTTTGCCATTTAATACTAAAGTTTCATTAGCTTTCCTAAAGTCTCAAGGGGTTCTTAAGTCAAATCATAAAAAAAAAAAAAAGTGTGAGATTTACAGGATAGACCCCGTCTCTAAGTATTAACAGTAGGAAAAGCAGTGCGCATGCGCGGCACAAAAACCTTCTCTGCGCAGACACCAGGCTACCTGCTGTTGGAAGCGAAGTTTGAATTCATTGCACAACCCTAAAGCGAGAGAGGGATGCTGCTACCGCGTTTAATATCGTGAGGAGCCACAAGGGGGCGCCCAAACTCAGTGTACGGCAATGAGTGCGCGCGCTGGATGGCCTGAGCCGGACGGAGTCACAGACTCCAGCAGTTCTCCTCCGCAGACCCGCTGCGTCTCTGTCCTCCTCCGCACCTCGTCTCAGCGCCGTGTCCTCGGACACCCCGCTGCTCGCGGGACACTCAACCGCTCCTTGAGCTTAAGGAGACCCAAAGGAAGCACGGAGGGTCGTGATAGTTTATATTTAGTTTCTGTTTTGCGTTTATTTATAGCGGTTTCATCCCTGCGGCGCTTTATGACGAGACGGAGCGCGGAGCTCGCGGCGAACTGACAGCGCGCGCCTGACTCATGCTTTCCTATTGCAAGCCGCTATAAAGGCGCACTGCGACGAAGACTCCCCCCCCCCCATCTCTCTCGCTCTCTCTCTCTCTCTCTCTTTCTCTCTCCTTCTCTCCCTCCCTCCCTGGCGCTCTTTACTTGCGGACTTACTCCTAAGCCTCCTTGCATGGATGTAGGCTACCATGGCTACGTTTGTGTGCAGGGTGCAGTTTCTAGACGACACCGATCCGTTCAACAGCACCAATTTCCCGGAGCCTACTCGACCACCGCTCTTCACCTTCAGAGAGGACATACCGCTCATCAACCAGCTCGCCGGAGTGCACAGACTCCTCAAAGCGCCGCAAAAGGTAATCACACGCACAGCCAGAGCATCTGGAGAATAGAAGACTCCAAAAAAAAAAAAAAAAAAAATTAAATAAATAAATAACGCGTGTGGAGATAAGATGAGAGAAAAAATATGATAGGAATCAAGACTGCTGAAGTTGCTGATGGAGAGAATACTGCAGAGGCAGCACAAGATGCTGCAGTCTAATCTGTCAGATATCCTGGAGATCACATTGTACAGATTATATAGATATTGCATTGCAAAAGCCACATTAACACAACACCCTTGATGAGACAGGATTAAAGATTTGGGCTAAGATAAGTTAAATTTTTTTGGATGCCATGAGTCATCAAAACACCCACAGAAACACTGCTCAGGAACATCAAAGGTTCTTTTCAAAGTATTTAGTGTTTTAATAATGGACTCAGATGCATATTGAACATCAGGGTGAATATCAGTATCACATGCCAAGACCACATTAGCTAGGCATTAACTATTAACAGTATATTATGCAGCTCTCGTCCATAACCGGGGCTCGTGCACGAGTCGTGACGACACACCAGTTGTTATTGAAGTGCTTCACTGTTCCTGCCCTTACCAAATAAACAATTGTTTGCTCCATTAAAGGTTTGTTTGGGATGTGCTAATCCATAGGTGGTTTGGGCAAACTCCTTTCATAGATATCTGTAGCATTCCATTGTGGTAGGTGTGCTTACAGGCTGTACTACCTGGAATAAATGTATCAAAACAGCCCAAGGACTCAGCACACTCAAGAATACCTCTGCTCTTATCCAAACCACTCTCTGACTACAGCCCCATTCTAGACCATTTTCAGCACATAAACAAAGCATTATTTCGTGAGCTGGGTTTAGGAGTGGTGCTGTTGTGGCCATGAGGAATGCTCGGCAGCCGAGGGCCATGCTTGGGTGGTAGAAGTATGTGATGTCCATACGCTCAGGAATCTCCAGCTGTCATTGTCTCTATTAATGCTGTCCAGTTTGTTAAACAGACATACCTTACTAGGTGACTGACATATACACAACTACTGCTCAGATGCTCAGATGTTTACAGTCATTATGCAGCATCACCTTGGCTCTACATTTGAATGTCAGTATTGACAGATCCTGAGAAAAAAAAAAAGAACACAGCATTGGAATGGGATGTTCTTGCCCTGTCCTCTAACTGTAAAGATAAAAGATGCCGTGAGTCTTACTTACACCGTAATGAAACACTTCCTGTTATGCAAATTGCATGTTCTAAATAATACTCATAGTGGAATAATCTTCATAACATATCTATCTAACAGACACTCACAGTTGCTGTGCTGTGGAATGGATTTGCATTCCTTTGCTGGTGTACCAACCTGAGATATGATGCAAAACTATTTTCCAGCAGAAATGTAGCATATCAAGTCATTCAGGACTACAATGTTGGCAAGACTCCAAATGAAAGTTGTTTTTCTGCTGTCTCTTATTGCCATGTCAGCCAGTTGGCGTGGCCATGCATATACCATCTTCCAGCTGTGATGTTACACGTAATGTCATAGCTTGTCCTCTTATCATAATTTTGGGGGACAGCTTTTTGTCTTCTTGAAACACTTATGAAAATTAACTTCACAGGCCGCCCATTGAACACTTCTACCTACTTGTGCTTTGATCAGATAGGTTTCCTGGAGTAAAGAATCAAATTGTATGATGGACGTGATGTAGGAATACACCCTAGATGGGACACCAGCCCATCACAGGGGACCATGCGCACACATGCATTCACACTCTGGGGCAATTTAGAGTGGCTGATTTTCCCACTGGCATTTTTTTGAGAGGTGGGAGGAAACCCACATGGACACATGATAGATAGATAGATAGACTTTATTGATCCCATTAGGGAAATTCTTGTGTTACAGCAGCATAGTCAGTAGCACGATACAACACGTACACACACAAAATATAAAATATAAAATACAGTAAGTTAAATTAAATGTAGTAGTGCAGATATGGAACACAGTTGTAGATTTAACCAGATTTACATCAGTATTTACATAAGTACACTTGTGAAAACTGGCAGTGAATAATGAATATGAAGAACCTTGAGATTGTAGAATATAATGACAGCTATCTGAATGATAGCTTTCTTGTCGTAGTGTAATGTGAAAGTGTTATCATCTGTCACACACAGGTGAGCTGTTGTACAAGGTTATTGTGAATGAACTCCTGTAACGTTCTCTGATAATGTCTGATAAAACAGACATGGTGCAACTAGCATGGCCAGTATGCTTTGGTCGTCTGCGTTAAACTGCACAGAATACTATTTTCAGAGAAAATAGTCAGACTTGGGAAGTGTCCCCACTGCAGTACTTTATATTTCCCACAAAGTCTTGCTTATGATGTAATTCTTTAAAAGTATATGCATTTCATGTCCTTATACCAATTTGTGATCATCACCTAATTGTAGTCTACCACTTCTTTTCCGAGGCAAACACACCATTAACAACTACCCGAATGGCTTTGAGAGGAAAGTCTAAGTACAGTATATCACTAGAGGAGTATTTGATTATGGGACTTTGCATGCTCCACATAGCTGATATGTTTATATTTTACACATTCATGCCAAGCACCTGTGTTCATTTATCTCCAGCCTCCAGAGCTGCTGAGAGAGATTGTTCAGAACTGCTTGGGCCCCGTGTTCAGTTGAGGCTTTCACAGTGCTTTCCAAAGCCTCATATCATATCCTCTGTCATCGTGGTTTGGCTTTGGTCTTAAGAATTAAGGCATCATTGGCAGACTAATGGTGCTGTAGATGCTATATATTAGCTTAAAACCTATAGACATTTTCCTGGAAGAGCATATCTGGCTACTATAGACTACTAGATTGATAAATAAGTATTGAACTTTAGTCTTAACTGTACACTTGCCAAGTGTACATAAGATGTTGTACCAAACCTGATAATACAAGATCCTTTTATCCTGTTACCCAAAGACCATATGATGCCTTCTTAAGCCTCTTCTGTTCTTTCTGACCACAACCAGGATCTAACTCATTTGGCTACCCAGTAGTCTCCTAATTCAACATTTCTTCTGCTAATTGCTAGAGATGAGAGGCTGGCAATAGCTAGGAATGCACCATCCCAAACCAAACATGGTAAAAGTACAGATTTTCTATCCTCAACCCTCTGCAATTCAGCACTCAGCACAGACAATCATGCAGCTAACACAAAGCAGAGCAGTGCAGGGGAAAAAGGTCTGCGGTGCCCAGACAGGCCGATGTGATGAGCTCACATGATAGCTAAGCGTTTAGCATCTGCTTGTCGGTGAACCAGTTGGCCTTGTCGATCTGAAAAAAATCTGTGGTTACCATGTTTGTTTGTTGTCTTCTCTTGAGAGGGAATAGCTACATGGCAGATATTTTTTTTACTGTTCACTGTTTTTCCTGACACAGAAAGGTTGTTTAGGGCTTTAATTATGGCAGCAAGTACATGACACTGGGTTAGTTTTTTTCTCTTCCAGCCATAGGTATAGGTGTACATCCAGTGTGCTACCTATTGTGTGTTTTAGCAAGAAAGTACTTCCTAAATAGCATGCACCAAAGAATACTTTGTAAACTGAGAGGCTCCGTTAGTATCATGGTCAAAGTCAGGGTTCTCCCAGGTGATGTTTTATGAAATAGCTCACTCCTCAGATGATACATTCAAACTGTGCTGGTCCACTATATGCTAAAGCTTTATGGGTGTGTGAAAAGGAAAGGTGGAACAAAAGAACGGCTTAAGTGAATGGTTCTATTCAACGTGTGAAGATAACTGTTTCCCAGTGCAGGTGATTTGCGTAAAAAGAGTGCTTGGACATTGTTTGTAAAGTGCTTGCACTGTTGCTTCCTAATGTTACTGTGAGGTGCGAGGAAGGATCAGAAATTGTAAGCTGCTAGAATGAACTCACCCATATGTAATGTGGGCTGCGGAACTGTTTTGGTCAGTTAATGAACTGACAAGGTCTGGGAGCAACATTAATTGGCTTGTTAAACAGAACGTTGCTTCAGAAGTGGCCCCCTATTCAGCCCGATATAATAAGCTAATTACTGTAATCAGGTTAATAATAATTGTCTTTTTCAGCACAGTGTATTGTATTTTTCCACGTGTGAGATTTAACGCACATGCACACACACAGAATCTTTTATTGAATACAGCCTTTCACTGAGGCTTTTTTTTTTCAGGAAGCCTTTTCTGTCTGCACATGAATTTCGCCGAAATTACAGAGTGCAGTAATGAGAAGTTATGTTAAATGCTGTAAAATATAGGCTAGGCCTTCATGTCTGTGGCTGCAGTCTGGATTAGCCTTAGACATTGTTATGTAGAGTTGAGGTTTTGCAGCTCTGCGGCATTTTTCTCTACGTTTTTCGCCGCTGTCTGCAGAAAAACATCCATACTGAGAGCTCTTCGGGCTTCATGCGCAGGCCTCTCCATAGCATGTCCTTTTGAGGGACAGAAGATTGCTCTTGTGGTCCCTTCCATACCACTTGTGCATTTTAATGAGATTGCTAATTGTGCACTTCATGTTTGGATGGACACCGCAGGCACTATTATAGCTAGTGAACAAGAGACAAGCTTGTCTTTTGTGTAAATGTGCACGGCGAGATGACTGTGTCTGCTTTTGACTAATTAGTGATGACAAAATATCCTTCTGTTTAGCTCTACTTTTGATGCAGAGTCACGCTTCAGTATTTCTGGAGCTGAAAATGTGAGGATAGTGATTATATTTATATTTGTAGACATGGCTTCGGTGTCTACAGGTGTTTGTTCCAAATCCAACACGATAGCAGCAGCTAACCCTTAACAAAGAAGGGGCCAAGTGTCACTGTGCGGTGTTTTAGTAATGAGTAGACTTTGTACTGGGCTGACAGAAAAGATTTCTACTAACATAATATACAGAAGAAAAAAAAAAAAGAAAGAAATTATACAGTATACTTTCAAACGTATGCTGTGGTTTATTTTGCCTTCATGTTTGCTAAAGCCCTGCTTAGAGATTAAATTGAGGATGAGATTGAGCATGTGGATTTGGAGGGTAGTCATGGTTCCCAGTAAGCTTTTTATTTTTAGTGTGTCCCAGCCTCAGGCTCTGCTCTGTGGTTGGAGGGAAAAGGCCAGGTCTGGCCCTCAGCTTCAGTCTCCTAGCCACAAGGTCACCAGGTCACAATCTGGGTGGGGACACATCATCGCCTCCATGAATCCAGGTGCTCACATTAGCAGCTCTTTCACCAATCTATGTGTCTGTTGTAATGTGTGATAACATGTTTTTATGTTGAAAGACCATTTTGGACATAGTCAAATTCAAAACTGCGAGATCACGGGGAGGGGAAGGACGGGGGTGTTCCACCTACCACTGGTGTACCACTGACTTGGTTGCTTTGACCAGGAAGCTGTATATTCCCACAGGACTCAGCAGTTGTGTTAATGGGTATATTTTGATTTTACGCACTGCACTTTCTGTTGTTTGCTTTCAGATTAATATGTTAGCCTTTCCTTTTAACTCTTTCATGACCATCTATGGCATCTCTCCAGATGTAAAAGTGTGTGAGGTGTCAGTGTGAACAGCGGCGAAGGTGTTCAGATTAAATTGTATATCATTTAAAGTGGTTACATTGAACCGGACTAATCTTCCACAATCTCTTCAAGAGATTTAGATAAACACCATCCAAAGTAAGCGAAGTACAAGTTGAACAAATAAAAGTAACGTAGTTGTTTCACACAAATTACAGATCCTGCCTTTAGCTGCTCTGTCAGTCATATGGCGCGTCTGGTTTAGACTTTTGCGGATTTCTTTTGACTGACCCTACTGTTCTGACACTGTTCTGACCGATCAAGCAGAGCTAAACCTCACTTGTAGCAGCAGTGTGAAACTCCATGACTGACTCACAGACTGATGCTTATCACTTTTCTTTGTTCATTCTGGGCCTGTTTGGTAATCTAAACTACCTGCGTTGGGTTTCCACCGCTGAAATATTTGGGTCATTCTGCGACCGATAGAGCACAGCTGGATTCTCCAGGAAGAAAAAAGGAAAAAAAAAAAAGATTAGGTGGCTGGGTTTTTTCCCTACTAAATTACTTTGCCAAGTCATGAGGAAGCAGCCAGTTTTTTTGGACTCATGAAGTTGTAAATACAAGCATGGGTGTCTTGGCAGGAGAAAGAAGTGCAACACTTCAGTCTAAGGACCTAATGTAAGGGCCTCATAAGCTGAGTAACACATACATTAGCATTCGGCTACTTGTCAACACTGTTAACAGAAACTTTATAGCCCTGTTGTTTAATTTAATGTCAGTTCAGGCTTCTCAAAGGCTGTTGTTAATATTCTACAAATTATATTTCTTACAGCAAACACTTAGGCGTCAAATCCAGAAATGGTTCCAAGTTTAGGGACTTAAGTCTGTAATGTAAACAAGTCTACAGAGACTACTGAGCTGAGGGATGGGGTGAATGAGATTGCCATTTGTCTCTGTTTTTTTTCCTTCTTAAATGCTCATTTTCATGCCACACCCTTTCCCTACCTCTTTCAGGCATGCCCGTTCATGGGCGTTTAAATATAGTTGGACTAACTTTGGCTCACACATCTGGATTTCCTGTCGTTTCATGATCCGTACTGTAATTTGGTCAGGAGTCCTTGTTCTGGTCAATGCTTTTACCTCTCTGTCCTGCGTCTGCACTATGATCAGTACATTCATTGGTAGACGGTGACATCTGTGACAACTGCAGAATGCGAGCTCTGGGGTGCTGATAAGGGATACTGTGACTCCTCGTGGCAAACAAATACAGTAAAACACTGTCACGCTCAGATGTGTTACAGAGTCTCAGCACCACCTAGTTCTCACAGATAGACCTAGTGACTGTAGGGATCAAAGCTGTTTAATGGCTTTACCAGTTAGCATCCTCTCTCTTCTCCACTTTTAATTAAGTTACTATAATTTGTGCAGCAGGATGCTGAACCACATCAGAGCAGCAGAAAGGCAGCTGAGGTTAGGGCTTGTTTTACATTTGTTTGCTATAATGTCTTTGCCTGCCAAAATATTCTTTGTTCAATTAGAAAAGTAGCACCCTATGGCCTTTTCACTTGGTATGCATTCTTTACCTGAGCTACCCGTTTCTGCACTTAGACTCTGTACAGAATGCAATAACTAAAGAATCAAACACAGCAGGGTGTGCTGTTATAGGAAGAAAAAAAAAAATCAGTGGTGTGGATGCAGCCCATTGCCACCCTGTAGCTGATTATTTTCCAACATCAGCACATTTCATTCCTTTTAAACCGCAGCAATTTGACAACTATTACAATTTTTTATTTATTAAAGAATGACACATCATGCATTTATAATTACATTTAACCTTGTGGAATGTCTGCAAGACAAGTTAGTTCCTGTTGTCACTTACATTATAACAACTATAAACAGTCATTCCCTCACCAGCGTATCTTTTTCTCTTGATGTTTTTCTTGAAGTTTTTGATGTTACAAAGAAATCGGAAAGCGCAAAGCCCTCTGTCCTGAAAACTTCTTAAATGTCAAATAAACGTCTCCTTACACAAAGTTTCACCATATCAATGATGCTATGAATTATATTCTTTGTTAAATAACACGTTTATAAATTTGTTTATTATTAGCCTTAGATTATGTGGCGCATCTGCCCTATATGTTCCCGTGAAAGAGTTGTTACTATGGAAACAATTGCATCATATATAAGTGCATTAATATGAACTTGTGATTTAAATTACAGCCAGGACTATTGTCAGAGCTGGACTTATAGAAAATTTACCAACACCTTACCTTCACACCATACATTTCATTTTGCTTGGACTTTCATAAGAAGATGAAAGACTTTACTGTTTGAATTGAATTTTTATAGTAAACATTTATACAAAAAGAAATTTAAATATAAAATTTGCTGCACTGGCTTTCCAGACCACTCTGTTTTGATGTTGACTTGCCCGGGAGTGACAAGGCTTTGGCCAGCACTCTGAGGAATATGGCTCTTAATCCTATTACCATGAAGCTCACATTCTCTTTCTTAAGACATTCTACATTAGTGCCTTATGGACAGACACACAGTGGACTATGTACTTACACATAGAGACGCTGGACTGAAATCAGTCTTGGATATCTTTCTTAGAATGGTTATTGTCATTTAGTATTATATATGGTTTTATATAAACTGATCCAGAGCCTGCTCTAACAAGTTTGTGTTATGAGAGATGGCCCAGACTGCACTTTTTAACTCCTAATATCTAGACATGCCATTGTCTGATTGAAAGGTCACCTGGAAAGTCAGCTGGACTGTAGATAAGGTGGGCATAACATCATTTTGTAATAACAGCTCAAATGCAAACTTCAACAAGTGTGCATGACGCACCAGAATTAAAGGCTGTATATAGGTCAGGAACTGGACCTTTGAGATATGACCTCTGAGGTATTCTAGACATGTTAGCTTAAATAAACTCCACATATTACCAGCACGTTGAGGATATTCATACCCGTCCCAGGGGCTGGGCTTAGCTCGGACAACCAGCAGGCTTGTTCAGGCCAGGGGAGGTTGGGGCTTGAGCTGTGCATGTGTGTGTATAATTAGCATGTTTAAAATTGGGGCTGACCTGGCTGACTTGTTGATTGACAGATCACACTGCACTCTAACTCAAGCCCCCTGGGAGGCTTCAAATCCTTTCATTGGGCTGTAATTGAGTGTCAACAAACAGGCCTGCCTCCAGCAGGGGCTCGGCAGAGCTTAAGAGCAGACCTCATGAGAGCAAACCTGGTCTGATGTCTCACAACACTCCCATCACATGTGATAAATCAGTTCATTTGCACACTAGGTTTAGTTAGTTAAAGGGAGCGCTTTGAAGCCTGTGAAGTGATGACAGCTTAGCTACCAGGATAACTAAAGATTTACTGAGTGAAGTTAGTGAAACAGCTGCCAGAGATACAGAAATTGATTGAAGTTATGTAGTCAGGAATTAGAAAATCTAAGTAAGAAACACGTATAGGTGAAATTGAGAAATGTTTGTGACTTTTTATTTTATTGTTTTAGATAGATCTAGATTTATTTAATTTATTTAAATAAATCTATATCTGGGAAATGGCCTATCTGGATCACTTTAATGAGCAGACAGCATATACTGGTCTTACGGTTGGTACAAATAATGGCTAGTATTTGCAGTCTATATGAAAAACTACGTGAAAAATATAGATTTACATTAACTAGTTCACCAATCAAGGTCACTTGCCTCACTAGTTTAGCAATTAATAAGTCCTTAAATACAGTGATCTAGATATTTGATTGAACACTGTAAATTCCTCATTTAATTGCCAATTGTGGGTAAATTGTAAAAAAGATTTTCTTCAAATCTTTTGACTGCCAGTGTTTTTGGTTATTAAATGGTGCTCGCATAATATTTAATAACAAATAAGAATATTTCTTTTCCCTTGGCCATCTTCACACACTGTACAAACAAGTTTTGAGATTTTTACAAAGCATTTGGGGATGACTACAGGTTAAAACAAAAGCCATGCTTAATTGAGAAAAACAAAAACTGCCTAATCAAAAGGACCAGAGAGCAGAAACCAAGAGACAATAGCAAACACTCATTAAACGAAACCCGATGAATAGAACTAGAGTGGCGCAGACGCTGTCTATGGTGTGCATGCGTGCATATACCGTATGGAGTGGTGAATTAGAAGAGAGTTCAGAAGAGTGCTGGAGCAGTTCTAGGAGAGCGTGGGACTGGTGATTCTGGGAGTTGGGAGTTCCTAGAGTTATGAACATTCGTGACACAAGACAACATGCATATTGTCCAATCACTGACAGCATGCAATTCAGGTGAAATATGACCCTGACCATGAAAGCGCTCCACTTATAGAGCAAATGTCACAACATGCCAGTTTTTATGACACTGTTTTGTCATGAAAATCTTTTTTGCAGAGTCTTCCTTATAAAACAGTTACATTAATTACATGCTTATAAAAAAAACAGCTGAGAAGATTATTTAGTCCTCACGGCTACAGAGGGTTTTGCATCTCTGCTGCTGTAATATAACTCTTTTGCTTCTTTAAAGGCACATATTTGACCAAGATCTTGTATAGAAAATGGCTTGTGGAAAAATCTTATGGAATGTATGTGCATTTTTCCTTCCTATAGCTCGATGACTGTGCTCTGCAGCTATCTCATAATGGAAGCTACCTGGATCTGGATTCTACTCTGGCAGAGCAGAAAGATGAGCTGGACGGCTTCCAGGAGGACGGAGGGTAAGCACTGGGGTCCAGTGTTGTTTTGACCAAGTTATTTATAGCATATTCTATAATATATAACATATGTTTGGAAAAAAAAAAAGTTGTAATGTTTTGCATTCCTATTTAAAGTTTCGATTCTCTCTTTAGGCCAGGGTAATCATCGGCCAGCAAAGAGTGAAGTGTTTCCAGAAGTGTGCAGTTTATTTTATAACGAAGTGTATTTAAGTAATGAATAATTCATTAGGCTATACATCAGTGTCTAAAGCATTACATGTTAATGCACACAAAGCCTTCTCATTACATGTTAAGGCCCATAATGAGTTCCAAGCTGTTAAATAACATTCCTAACATCCCAGCATAGTATCAACTATTCATGAAAAAGATTCCTTGGAAGACGCCCATAGAAAACTGGAGTTTGGTTTTACACGTTATTACGTTGGGTTTAATATTACAGTACATGTTAAGCATGAGGTATTTGAATTCTCTGCGCTGTAATAAATCACTCAAGAGTATTGGTCTGATCTGTGAGCCATTGCAGTATGGTAATCAGATCTCTGATTGTATATGAAGGCTCTGAGGTATACATGGTCCCTGGGACAGGGGTCATGACAATGTGATCATTGTTTTTCAGCAAGATTTTCAAATCTCCAGCCACAAAGATCTGTATTCATTTCCTGCTCACTGTACTTCACTGGCTAATTTGATTCTATTAGGAATGATCTTTAATGATTGCCAACCTGGTTCACGTCAAGTGACTGAAGTAATAACTTGTCTTGACCTTTACTATATATTAAACATTTAGCGCCAGAAAGTCCGGACCTTTTCTGTAGCATGTGCATGACAGGGTAAGGCTGACACAAGTACTTGTTCCTTCCAGAACATTTAATAAGGCTGAATCGACTTGTACCTGTGAACTGCTGCTGTAATCTTAATGAATGTGCTTATGCCAGGACTCTTACTCACAATACGTGAATACTGAACATCATTTCAACACACCTAGTAATGTTTGACTTTATAGTATGCGTTCGTAGAAGAGTAGAAGAGTAATGATTTATAATCTCACAATCCATTGTCACCCAGATGAGAATGGGCTCCCTTTTGAGTCTGGTTCATCTCAGAGTTTCTTTTTCATGTTGTCTCAGGTTGCTGTGACCTCTGGCTTGCTCTAGATCTGAATATCTATTGTTAAAAGTGCTATACAAAAAAGAGGATTGAATTAAATCATCTGAAGGCTCAAAGGGCAGTGACACATTTGTTGCTTACTTGATGTCAGTGGTCCTGGTATAACCATAAGCAAAAATCTTCAGTTTAGTCTGCATACCTGCCCTGTGGCTTACATCAAGCCCAACTGCTAAAACACTCTTGTCCAATGCTCTCTAGAGACATTATGAAACCTTTCTGCAAAGGATATCAGAAAGACCGAACAATCTCAAGGCAACTTCACATCATACCCCAGATTTTACATGGCAGTCTTTCTTCCCCGACTCTGAAAATACCTGGCTTGATTGGCAAGAGTTAAGGTGATGTCATGTCCGCACATTAAGTAGCCTGGCATGGCTCGGACGTAATCACATCAGTTAATGAACTCCCAGAGAGGATGCTTATCTTAAACCTTAATCGTGGTTTTAAATGGCCATTTAACCCTTGAAGTAAAGTCACAGATTTAGATATTTTCGTATATAGCTAACAGGCAACTATAAGTGGCACTGGCCAGAAGAATAAATTTGGTACAAAAAGTCATAAACATCACAGCGTATAGAGCGAAAATTTTATTAGATGCTCCCAGTTATCTTTTCTAACCACTGAGTTGACACAGCCCCCAGGATCCGTCCACCACTGTTGATGTCAGACTTACTGTTGGCAAGTGAGCCCGTTATTCAACAAGACCACAGGTATTTGTAGATATATTTATGTAAACGTAGAGGCCGGCCCTGTCCATTGACATTGTGTTTTCTCTGGACCAGACTCAATGTCAGTTTGTCGATTGGAACCAAAGGCATAGAGAGTAAATGGAAGCACTGGAGCCTGGAGAAGAGGCAGAATTTAACCACCTCTGTGCTCTTTTAGCAGAGGCAGGGCAGTGCCAACTCTCTCTCTCTCTCTCTTCCTCTACCTCTCGCTCTTTCTGTCTCTCTCTAGACCCATGCAGAGTGTCTGAGTGGGCTGTAGAGAGGAGAGGAGGACTGCATTACTGTTAATAACAGGGTAATTCAGCACACAGTGCTTTTATGGCCTGGATAAGCTCAAGTTTACAGCCCCCACCATTTACTGCTGTTGTGTTCTATGATTACTGAGTCTAAAATATGGATGAACTATGCAGTTAAATCAGACCACTTTGACCTTTTATGTCTTCCAGTTGCTATCTCATGCGATTTATTTCTGAATTAGGACATTATTCCAGTACTTCTGTAGTAAAACTGGTACGTAGAGTAAAAGCATGTTTCTGCTTAAGGACAATGAAAATTTTTCATAAAATGTTCCTAAATCCTAAGCTCAAGCTGTTTTCCTGAACACTAGGGCTCTTTTTTTCAGTAAGGATCGTGGGTAATGGATACAGATCACAGGTTGCATTCCGCAGGCGCCTCAGTCATATGTAGTCATTTTTGGACCTGATTAAGAAAAGATCCTCTGACGCCTCATTCTGCAAGGTGGATATATCCATGTCATAGTGGGTTAGTGGCCATAATCACTACCACACCACAGTGTCGTGGAGGAGATCTATCAGCAACCGTGACTCAGGGCCCCCTCTCCAATTCTGCATCGTTGTTAATGTTGATCCTAGTATTGGCAAATTTTCAGCACATTCCAGAGAATCACTCTGTCTCCTTGTCTCCTGAGATAAAACTCTGGAAATTAATGAGTAATAGCACAATCTCTCTATTCCTTTTCCCTTTCCTTTTTTTTTTCTTTCCCTCTCAAATCACTGCAATTTTTTTCCTGGCTGGTTTGCTGGAGTAGCTGTCGTCGGGATTGGTTAGCCTCTGGCCCTGGAGAGACGCCTAGTTCCTTTAATGGGAAAGCTTTGAATATTTGTGTGGATTACATGGATAGAGGGGTAGAACAGCACGCAGAACTCAGCTGGGGCGGTGGATTCTTCCCTTATTGCTGTAGTAAATGTCAGGCAAAGGTGCAATGGCTGCAAGTGTGGAAGCTATGAGGTTGTGAGAATATCCATGTGATTGCTGTGTTCTGTCAGAGACCTTGGGGACTGGGGATTGCTGATGGGACGGAAACTAGGAAACTAGGAGAGATACAGAGAAAATTTGTTATACGTAATACATTATTACCGTACACCCTTGCCAAGATTTCATTATTTTTTTTTCCCCAGCTAGGTCCAAATCTTGATTATTAGAGATGAACTGATACTGTGTTTTCCATAGCCGTAGCATACAATGTTGGGCATTACATCAGTATTATCCACATAAAATGGTGCCATTCAAGCTGGACAAAATACATATGACAAAGCTGATTAAGGGTAACAGTGCCCAGTTTCCCCAAAGCATCGTAAAGTTAAGATCATCTTAAAATCTTATCTGGAAGGGAGAGTGTAGTGTACAATGCAATGCTTATTCTACCATGTAACGATGATCTTCATGCTGTGGTTGGGGAAACTTAGCCCAGAATGATTTCAAAATTATATGGCCTGAGTGTCAGTATTGGCCTGTTATTCATGATGCTTCAAGATTATTATCAATTGTTCACATAGAGTCAGTGGACTAGACACGATTGGATCAATGTTGCCATGTGAATAAAACATTTGTTTAAAATATTACTGTATACTCTGGTAATTTGGCTTGGTGGTCTGTATGTAACCATATTTTTTACATCATAAAATACAGAATCCACATAAGCTTTCTATTTATGAGTGTTATGTTGGAAATAGTGTTGATTCTGCATAAGCAAGCATCAGGCTTCTCCACACTATAGTATTAACCACGTATAGTAGAAAAAATGAATGTGTCAGCTTTGGTCATCAAAAGCATAAGTATGGTATTTGATCCCTGCTGAGTCAGTTCTGTTCCATGAGGCATTTTTGTGTGTCATTTATTAGACTAATGCAGACATCAGGGGTCCAGGACAGTCTGTAACACATCTACTAAACCAGGTAATAAGCTAATAAACTAGATCAGGTGTTTTTGAACTGTGAAGACACAAAACTTCGGCCCTCCAGGACTGAAATTGGATACCATGGATTAGGAGGAAAATTGTTGGTTGAAAATATGGGCCAATTCTGCAAGCTAGTCAATTAAACCTTGTGCACTCTTTTTCTACTGTCTTGTATGCTTTCTCTCTCTCTTTCCCTGGTTCATGCTTTTTCTGTCCCTATCAATGGGGCTTCATAGGTGATGTATATCTATAAACAGGCGGGTAATACTTGGTCAGAAAAAGGCAGGGCAGAGAGGCTGTCTGGCAAGTCTCCACACACACCAGGAGAGACCGCACGGGGCCTGGATTAAGCCAGAGAGGTTTATGAGTATAAATAAAAAGTAGTGTGTGGCTATCTCGGGGGCAAGAGGCTGCTGCTTGCCTCTGCTCTTTCCTCACCGCACATTTTCTTTTGGCGTCATGGCCAATACAGGAGCAAGGCTCTGCTTCATCAGCCATGTAATGATAGACCTACATGATCTTCATGTTCATACAGTTACCGTAATGCATGTTCGTGTCTAACATGGCATTCTTTCATGATAGAACTAGATAAAAAATACTCAACATCCTTCAGCTCTTTCTATGCTTTGAGGAGGAAGTATCTTTGGATGATAAGGATAAGCAGGACTGATCTTGTTCTCCTCACAACAAAGCACTTTTTCCTCTTCGCCATAAACAGAGTTCAGGTTGGAGGAGTGTCTGGGTTGCACAGAACAGAGTAAGCGTGCCTGTGTTATTCGACTCGCACAAGCATGTGCTAAAAGAATGGAAAAATCCTGAGTCATCTGGCTAAGGAAAGGAGATTGAGTCCAACTAAACCACAAGCAAGGAAGGCTGCAGATGATACACTGTTTATCACACTTTGCTAACCATTTCCATCATACATTGGGATTGTTTGGGAAGTATATCCCAAAGATCATGCAACTGCTGTTCATGCAATTCAAGGATGAAATGGAGTTGGTATTGGTTAACAGTGCAGTAAATGATGGCTTTATTCTAACCCTTCAGTTACCTCTATACTTCCATCTTGCTCAACAGTCATAGCTCATATTCACTTTAGTTCTTGCTCTAAACATTCAGTTATGATAATGATTTCCTTGGGGTGTCTCATGCATATTGTAAACTCCACTGTTTAATTTGATAATGATTGTGCAGGGCAGTGAGGACCCAGGTTTCGGTTAGTAGCTGGGATAAGGTTGCAGGCATGGGGAAGCACAAAGTTTAGTACAAAATAGATCCAGTTACTGATTAGCTGAAACAGCACAGGGATTAAATTGCACACTGGTGCCATGTTGCTTTAGGAAAGGCCACGCTTACATACCCTGCCTGTGAGGCCTGTGCTTGTGGATTTATACAGGCTTGAGTCCTGTTTTTCTGTTTGTAATTTTAGCAAATTTTCTTCCTACTTGGTATGTGTTTATGGAGTGTCTCTGTCTGTCTATCTGTCTGTGTGATAGTGTTTGTGTGTATAGGGATGTAACATAATGATGAGACTAGTCCAGGATTCTTTCTAATTGAGCGATGCCACCTCTGGCATGCTGCCAAGCAGACCATCATGCATCTTTCGTGGTATACAGCCTGTATAATACAGCAATTTTGTGAAACCCCAGTGGTCCGATCTGTGAAACTTCAGTGGCAAAGCTGAATGTATGTTGATATGCATATAGTAATGATTCACCGTATCCTGTTCCGTTTGTGCCAATATCCTATTTCTTGTCCATGTTCATCTGATACTGCCTTTGTTTGCTTTTGCAACATTGTATTTTCCGTGGACTAATTTATGGAAGCTTCATTTGAGGTCAGTGTGGTGCAGTAATGCCCCCAGCAATAATGATTTCCATATTAAATTCAATTTATTACAATTCCAATGTGGAACTGGCTAGAGTGAGCATCACGTGCCAGTAAATTTTAACTCTTCATATCTGTGTGATGTATTTGGTTTTTACTTTAAATTATTTATACGTATACTGAAGCACAGTTTTCACAAGTGTCAAAGCTTTCTTCAGTATTCTCAGTCTGCCTGGCTTCCCTCTGAGCCTCTTTTAGCAGCAATAAAGAAGTTATAGGAAATCAGCAGGGTCCAGGCTGTCATAAGGTCATGAATTTGACACTCAAGCCCACACATGGGTACATTCCCCCAAGGCGAGTAGCTCAGCCAGACCTGACCCTAATATAAGACCAGTCGTAACAAAAGGAATCAGGTATCCTGAACTAGACAGAGGTGTTATTGTAATTTGGCTTGCACAGGACGGTTTGATTGTGACAGTTTTTTTAGCTCATTGGTTAGTTTCTGGTAGTTAAAGAGATAATCATTATTATTCATCACAGATCCACACAAATTACTGGAGGGGGATAAAAAATGCACATGAATTAAAGGTTATAAAACAAGTAGCTTGAAACAAATACCTCAGTGAATTGGAAGACTCAGAATTCTGATGAGCTCCAAAACACCTCTGAAGAAGATAAACTAGGAAGTAGATGTACAAACACTAATGATGGATCAAACAGGAAACAGGTGTTAGAAATAGGGTGGGAGTCATAAGAGTACACTGCTGAGGATGCGTCATAATATGTAATAATTTACACCAGCTTTGCAGTTCAATAGTCCGTGGGAAAGTATAGAATGTTGTATTCTAGGCTAAAAATATCTTATTTTTATTTTTTTTTAACATCTTAAGAGTGATTGAAGTCTGTAGAAAAGCTTATGGGGTTAATGTATACTAAATTTGAGAAATTTTTATTGTTCATCATTTTTTATACAGTTTGTAATTGTATAATTACACATTGTATTGTATTTCTTGTATAATCACATTCTACCTTCTTTTTCAGGAGAGGCAAAAAGCACAGTATAATCCTACGAACACAACTCTCAGTAAGGGTCCATGCCTGCATAGGTGAGTAATATGATGCTCTGATTGCTACACTAATGGATGTGAAAGGTCATAAGTTATTTTAAAGTCTTTATAACAGTTGCAATCATGAGGCCTAGCCATTGACTTGAAACACTGGCTAAGCCATTTGATTAAGGGCTGTTTCTGTTCAAAAGATTTGTTTAAATACAGTATATTGCTTAAATGTATTGCAGTAAGTTATGTGTGAATTATACCGGGACTTGTTGTGGTTGCAAGAATTCTGTCATGTTCTGAATGTTTGTGGGTTTCATATGATGAGAATTTGTGGCAAGGTTGCTCCATGGCTAGTTTGAGTTGTCCATTGTTCTAGTTTATAGTCTTGTTACAAACAATTTTTTCAATAATTAAAAAAATGGCATGGTCTCTCAGTTTTGTAAAATAAAGGCTCTGCCATCTTTGTAAAAAAAAAAAAAAAAAAAAAAAAGTTCCTAATGTCAACACTGTCAGATATTCCTATCCTATTCCTAGCCTCACCAGGATATAAAGACATGCCAGCACACACACACACACACACACACATGCACATATGCACACATTCAGTCATGGCTCCTTTCCACCATATGCCAATCATATTAGGTTTTATAACCTAAATGCATTCTAATTGCATTGCCATTTATAAACGTATTTATAAATCATCTGTAATTGAGACTGTGCAGAATGTGGTTGAGGTTGCTTAATGGTTTACTTTAATGTTAGGCTGTGTGGGTCTGTTTAGCTTCTTCCATCTGGTTGAATACTTGTAAGCCAGCTATAGATGATCCTAACAGAAGCATGGCAAGAGTAGTGTGCAAACCCAGTGTCTTACCTGTTTTGCTTGTCTCCACGTTACATTAGCGTCTAAACATGTTTAGATCACGTCACTGCTTCAGCGTTGATTGTTATGGGCCTGGGTAGTGGGCCCATGTAGTTATATCTCATAAATCTCCTGGTCAACCCCCCATGGTTCCTACATAGCCATGATGGAACATATGGGGCGTGTTAGCGGCCCTGCTGAAAGGTCAGACCAGCCTGCATTTCATTTGCAGACCACCTGAAGGGTCTGCACAGCCTGCCCCCTGCAGTGGCATAATGGCTCATACCTTAAACTGGCTGTCAGTGACTTGAGAATATTGTTCAGATGTTCTCTTGCACTCTCTTGAGCATACACTGATGCAATAAAATCGCATGATACTCTCATATGCAGTAGTTTAGATATAGTTGCTTCTAATACAGTATCTTATTATATTTAGTCGTCTCTAGTATCTAAAGAATCTTGTATTTAGCTGGTTATTAGACTCCAGTGTATGCGGATGGACATTGTTATGACCGTCTCCATCTTGGAAGAGCCCTGTAATTATTTAGTCTGGATTCGGCTGCTGTCTGTGTACAGGATCTTGTAGCCAGTGTTTAAGACAGATGTCGGCCTGTAGGCAGTGGCACATTCCCAGCGGCGTGGTGCAGAGCAGCCAAGCACACGTGGCTCACAGAGTCTCCATTCGCCATAGTGCCGAGGGGAAAATCTAACCCGTATTCTGCGAAACCCATTAAGTCGTGAGCTGTCAGATTTTAATTTGTACTTGTGCAAACGTGTTATTTAAGGGCACAGACGAGAGAAATCGCCCGGAGATTGAAGCTGAGTTATCTCTCTCAGTCATTCCTCCACTGATTCTTTTTACTGATTCTGCATGCAAAAACCACCTGTGGAAACTTTTGGAAAGTCTGAAACTATTTGCCGGAGATTTTTTTTTTTCTGTCCAGTAGCGAAGGCTGTCTGAGCTGTTGGCAGGGCCTGAGAATCAGACTGGAGAACTGCTATGAACTAGCCCTGCTTAGGCACCTGCCCCAGTTTCCTCTTCAGTTTTTCTGCTCTTCTGCTGGAAGCCAATTTGCTGATGAAAGATGGCTAGAGCTTAATACTGTTTCTTTTTGCTTGGGACTTGCAGAATTCTTTCTGAAACTGCTGTGCCTTTAAATATTCATACTCATATTTTTCAATGTCAGAACAGGTGTGGATAAATTTAGCTAGCCCAGTCCCATGTTTTAGTTGTCCAGAAACTGCCTAAGCTAAAAAGCAGTAGCTAACATAATATGTTAACTTTTAAGGAACTACTTGCTAGTTTATTAATACAGACTAAGGGAAACAATAGAATTTAAGATGATCCTCTCACAGAGTTTCTGATGTAGCGCCTCATGTTTTCTTCCTACACAAAAAAAAGATCAACAAGTTGTTGCCCAACATTTCAGGTCACATAAAATATATTATTCAAGTCTGATTAGTGTCTTCATTTTCTATTATTATACATGTTTAACGGCAAGGTGACTGAGTGTAGTAAGCCACAGTGTGTTTCCACATAAATGTGTGTTCCTGATTCTGAAAGCATAATAGGCGCATGCTAATTAATCCACCTAGTGTCAGCCAGATAGTGTGATTATGTGTACTGTACACCATGAAGGGCATTAAACATTAAACATAGCCAATGTATAAAATGGAAACTGTTGTTTTTTTTGAAAAAAGTCAATAAAAAGTAGGGATTTTTTTTCTACATGTCCACTTGTTGAATATGAATTACAAAATGATTAGCCTGGACACAAAATGTGCTTGTCCCAGATGCACAGCCTATTGTTTCCTGTTTCTGCAGTATCATTTTACTACCAGCTTATCTGTACCCTTAGAATGCACAAATAGATCCCACATATCATGGACATGTTGCTTTAGTTAGCGTTTGGTTCCTCTTTCTCCCCCCTTCTTTTCCTGGGACCTGTCCTCATCTTGTCATCATTTCTGGTAGCAATGATAGGATCACTATTTCTGACCAGCTGCATGCCTGTGTGTCTTTGGAGATCTGTTTGTAGGAGAAGGTTGACCCTGGGTGGATAAAGGAAGTTCTCTCTAGTGTTGGCCTGAAGCTTAGTGTAGGGATGAGTAGAACAAGACAGCTGGGGCTTCTTTAAGAGGATGATGAGCTATGTTGACTAAGATGACACCCACCTGTCACTCCTTACTGGGTTGTGTGTGTGTGTGTGTGTTTGTAAGTTATAGACAGTGTAAAATTCAAATTCTATGGTGACTGTAGGGCCCTCTATGTAAACTATTTTTATCTGCTCTGTGTCACACTGTTCCTTGGACGTGATGAAAGGAATGCATTTGCAGGTATTATGGTATTCGTAGTCAAGCCATATAGGTGCGTGTGCAGCCAGCAGTATAACTCAGGGCATGAAAGTGGAATGTCAGCAGGTCAGGGCAGGGTTAGACAGATGACACACAATAATGTGAACTATTTTTCAGCACTCATGACTACTTTCTAACATTTCATAGCCTTTAATTTACCAGTGCTGCACAACTGTACCAACTGAATCACTATTTAATTGTTCTTTTGAAGAGAAAGCTGCAGCGATGGAGCCCAACTGACGTAGACAGTTCATCTAAATTTAACCAGCGCTTCCCCAGGGTGCCGCTTTAACGGTCGATGTGTTGAAGATCACAGATAAAGCTGTTTATAATCATATTGTTTATTTCAGGGCATGGTAATCATAGCTCGGCCTTTCGTGTATAATCCCTGTCATTTAAATCGCTTGTGGGGAACCTCAAGGGACTGGAGCAGTGAAATCTGGCGGAACAGTAATGTACACAACAGTTTATTGGTTCTTTACTGCTAGGGGAAAGCACCAGTCATCATCACATGGTTAATTCTTTGAGCCCACAGGCCTCCACACCGCCTCAGGAGGTGAACTGTGGCTATCTGACAGTACCCTAATTCAGGCACTGTTATCATAGATGCATACACACACTTTTTCTTAAGCACAATTAAACAAAAATGATGACAGTCATTTGTTTAATGCTAGGTCCATGGAATCAGTTTTGACATACGCACTGTTTCAATAACGTCCAGTTTAGCTTGCACTCTATTATATCCCAAATATTAAATACATTGTTGGTATGTTAGAAACAATACATTTCCACTGCACACCTTTGAATAAAGGTTCTGAGCTTACTAACGGGGTTCTGAGAAGAAATATTTTCATTCACACAGAACGTTTAATGTTAACTGAAAAAATTTAAAGTTTTAGAGTTAACCTTTTTTCCTGTAAGTGCACAGTTAAACAAGAGTTAGAATATTTAGCATATGCACAACAGTATTCTGCAAAGATTTGTACTCTTTTTACAGTAGTAGATATTTGAAGGAGCATATTTATTTTAAAAAATAGACCAGGCCAAACAAAATAATACAGAATAGCAATTAAGTAAGGACACCTAGAACTTTATGGAATTTATTAACTGCTCAATCACAGATCCTAATGTGACTCTAAATGAGTGCTTTATTAAAAGCATAAGCACTTGGATGGTAAACTTGTGAAGCCCATAGATGAAGACTCATTAACGGCGTTAGTATTAAATGAAAAATATAAATATTTAGTGTGCTAAAAGTGTCTGATTAAAGATTACATCTAGATTGTTCCAGTAAAATGCAGTCATTTCTGCCATTTCTTAATTCACAAAATACTTAAATAATAAATAATAATAAATACATTTTTTTATTCAGTTATACCTATTCCTTGGTTAGATCTAGAAATATTAGAGTATGTAACATGAGGATATTTAAACAAAAATGCTAAAATGCAGGGTGTTCTTTAAAAAAAAAAAAAAAAACACTTTGTAAATCAGTGTAGATTTCCAGCACTGTTTCTCCTGTTGGAGAAACCTCTCCTCTGCACATCAGAGACTTCAGAATGAAACAAAGCTGCCATATTACATCTGTGCTCTGCAAGAAACTTCACCACAACAGGTCCTCTGAATGATTTTAAACATTCAAGGAATCTCCTGAAGTTTCCATCTGACTTTGTTTTGATCAGCAGCAGAAAGCTCCCAGTCTGCTGTTCTATGGCCGCTGTAGCTCAGTGTAAATTCAGTGCAGAGACTGGTGGTGGTGGCGTGAGGCAGTAAGTGCACGGCGCTTGTCTTAATGCATTATAAGCACTTTAAGCCTGTTTCTTTCTCAGTGTATTTTATTGATAGGCTTGTGAGAATGCTGAGGTTTCACGTTGAGCTCTGTTTAAACTTCTCATCACAAAACTTGTGATCATCCAAATAGCCAAATATAACCAGCACTTCCACAACTCTGTGGTTTAACGGTCCAAGTGTTGAACATCACAGACAAGGCGGCATAGAAACATGTTGTTTATTTTAGGGCATGGTAAACATGGCTGATGAGCCACGCAGCCTTTCGTGAGTAATCTCTGTCATTTAGCGTGCTTGTGGGGAACCTCAACGGACTGACGCAGCGAGATCTGGCTGGAACAGTAATGTACACAACACGGCTTATGGTTTCTTTACTGCTAGTGGAAAGCACCAATCATCATCGGATGGCTAATTCTCAGAGCCCACAGGCCTCCACGCCGCCTCAGGAGGAGGTAAACTGTGGCACTGTAATGATAGACATTTGCTCATGTGAATATTTGGCTGTGGACTATATCCTCGATGTGTGGGTAAGAACTGGCTGTCGTAGCTCCCGTGAGAGTGAAAGTGTTTACCGGATGAGCTAATGGTTTACTGAGGTCCGCTGTGCCAGCGTAGCTCTTGACGCTGTGCTTTGTTATAATCAGGGCATGATGGCTGGGCTGCGCTATGTCAGAACAGGGCCAGACCTGTGATTAATTTGGATAAGGGCAAAGTTTGCTGCCATTAAACCCAGACACCGTTTATTTCTCTTAACCTCTTCCGCACTACAGATAGACACTATGTATTTTTGAAGCTGTTAATATAAATGAGGCAGCGAGCTCCTATGTGGAATCAGTGCCATGGTTTAAACGCTGGGAACGAGCAGCCCCATAAATGCATCTGTTTTGTTTGTAAAGCAAAAGCTCTGAACACCCCTAATGATCCCACCCTGTGGCTCCATTTAATTCAGACCTCCTCATGGTTGACAGTTAAAAGCACATTGTGGTTCTCGCCCCATAATAGGGATCCGAAGTGATGGAGTTTGGCTTGTTGGCATAGTTTGCGCTATGCGCTAGAGTTAGATATATATAAATGCCACAGAAGCAGTGCTATTTTTTCACGATTCAATTAAGCAAAGCATTTAGAGGCGTATAATATTCTGTGAAGTTGACACACTTTTCTAATTAAGTGATCTTTGACTTTGCTTGTCAGTGAATTTTTTTCCAATTAAACCCTCTCTATAAAAAGGAGGCCTACCGATTTAAGAGGTCGGAGTAGAGTAGAAACAGTATGAGCAGCAAAATGAACGTTTATAAAATAATGTTTCACTTTTTCCATTCTGGCGTGCACAAATTCACAAATTCAGACACATTCTAACTTCCCAATGCCCTCTGCTATGATTTGAGTAATTGTGCTTATCCTGTGCAGGCAGGTACAGTATGTGTAGTCTAATGTTTGGGCTATGGCTAGCGTAACCCACATCACAGGTGATGACCTCTTAGAGCACAGGTTCCCAAGCCTGGTCTGGGAGAACACCTTGTTCTGCACATTTGAGTTTTTTTCCCCTGCTTTAACACACCTGATACAACTAATCATCTAACAACTCTTCCTGAGCTGAAGTGAGTGTGTTAGAGCAGGGGAAATAACTAAACTGTGCAGGACAGGGGGTACTCCAGGACCAGGCTTGGGAACGTTTGTCTTAGAGGGATATTGTCTTTTTAACAAGCTATTATGGGAAGAGTGCTCTGGGCCACTTCTCCTTGACCTGGCGTGATTTAGAAACACGTTTGAATGGTGATTTATGCATCCTCTAACATCTTACACAGCTGAATTAGTCGTTTTTGGCATTGTGGATGACAACTTGAAACAGTGTTTCCCAAAAGAAGCATGTGTATACGTGGGACTTTTGGAGTTGTAAATTCTCCATAATTCCTTGGACCATTCCAAGCTGTAAACAATATTACAGCAGAAAAAAAGACACAGGGACATCTGTACTTACAATAAGCATGATTGCAGCTGTTCAGAGTCTGCTCCAAACCAGTTTTCAACTCTTTCAACACCATCCCCAGCATTTCAATGATTTCCACTGAATTATCATATACTGTTATGCATATATCCCACTGTTTTTTTTTCTTTATGCCCTATTCACTTGTGTGTTTGTATGATCGACTCAAAACACAGCCATTTTCAACCGTGAGAGCACATTTTCCAGCATGTTGTTCTCATTTCTCTTCTATATTTTATTGGATGATGGGATATTTATATGTCCAGCTTTGTGTTTATCATGCCGGCACAGTCAAGCAAGTTTCGCATGAGCACCTGCAGGATGTCTCTTTTCCAGAGTCAGCGCCAGGGCTGTTATTACCTACCAGCTATACTGTAACCATGAGAAATGTCTCAGACTAGCCATTGTAGCAGGCCTGGCCTGGAGGAGCGCAGCCAGCACCAGGACATCAGAATGAGTTATAGATTAGATCACATGACAGCTCAGTTTTAGGTGTGGTTTAGGTGTATAGTTCCATGTCTTTGCCAGCACTGCTGTAGTGGGGTATCTGTTCACCTGTTTTTTTTATGCCATATTTTAGCAATGTGTATGAAAATCTGAACAGATTTTCAGGAAATTTACAAAACGCTCGTCACAAAATGGCCGGTCATTAATAACAACATTAATAAATGCTCTTCTTCCACTGAAAATGAAAATCTATTTGTGCTTGGTGCAGTACTTATTTTTCACCTCTAGGTGCAATGATATCATTATGTCCTTAAATGGGACAGAGTATCAATTTATGTCTAGCAAAATATCTATTTTTTAATCAGTGGTCACTCAAAAGAGGTAATTAGTATTTCAGTAGAATTTAAAATATAAGGAGATGTGAACAAGGACTTTTATGGACTATTATGAAGATTTGTTAGTGAACATTTGTTAGTGGCTGAAATATATGCAAAAATGGATACAATAGACATTGATGGAGTTTTCAATTATAAAAGTTACACACAGCATAAGTGTATTCCAGTCTCTTCATGATTAAGGTATTTTCTCTGATGTTTCCGCTGAATTTTTGCAAGAATTTTTCAGATTCTTGGTCTCCGTGTACTCGGCGCATGCAGCCAGTCCTGCAGCCTTGCAGCTTTCAGGGAGATAACAAGACATTTGTGCAGATGTGGAGCTGCAATCCCATCTGCCACTCTCTCATCCCCTTTGCTTCCCCAGTCTGCTGGATTTAGAGTCACATCTGATGGCCAAACCAAACACCAACCCAAACACGACAGAGGGAGCTGAGAAAGGGGTCAGCACTCCTGTCGAAGCTTCAGTGCTGAACACAAGAGGGTATGGTGATGAGATGCTATCTGCTTCCCAGTTGGCTTTCCGTGCCCTGACAACCCCAGACACATAGGGGCTTACTGCTTCCCAGGTCACAGATAAGATTTCAATGCTGCACTAACAGGAGAAAAAAAAAAAACTTTCTCCAAACAGATTGTTTCTATTTCGGAGTCACCCCACTTAAAAAGCCTGTTTAACAGATGGACAGAAATGTGTAAATCACAGTGTATTCTGCTACACTTTTGACATTTCCTGCTTGTATGATTTTTTTTTCAGTCAATACTGAAACAATGCCAGCACTGGCATATATTCAGAGACCCACATACAGTAGTGTGGGCTGATGTTTACCAAGCCAGCTCTGCTATCTCTGCTAGCGGGGGCCCTGAGATGACTTTCCCATGCTGGATGACCGTGATGATAAGAAATTCTTTCTGCAGATGCTTTGCTCTTGTCTGTTGAACCAAATTACGACATTGTCATCACACAAACAATCCTGGTTATCTATTAATCAGGTCACTCTTACTGCCATCTGTTAAGCTCAGAGAGTGGACGTTTGTCCAGGAACAGCAAAGATAGGAATGCTCATGTAAATAGGTACTCCATGAGACCTCTCAGGCTTGGGCTCTTTTTGTATGCTCCCGTAGTTTCTGTTTTCTACTATGCTTTCTGCTGTGACATGTCTGACTCCACATAGACATACCGCTTGAAAAAAAGTGTACAGGGTGATACTTGATAACATTATAAACATAGCAATTTGCTTCCCATTGAAATAAGCCATAGCAAATAGAGATCTGACTGAGTTTGCTTGTTAGATTTCACTGGCTTGTTGTAACATTGTCTAAATTGTGCCTTCTCTTGTTGCGCATGACGAACTGCTAAACGCCGACAGACATATGACAGTGGTATATGGCCTGTCAGATTCTCTTTTTTTCACATGCACATACACACACACACACACACACACACACACACACACAGAGACACACATGCTTGTGCACACACATTTGCTACATTTCCCTTGAACCATCTGGTTCACATTGCGCTTGCTGCCTGGTTGCTTGCAGCTTTAAGAGGAAAAAAAAAAATTAAAACCGTCTACATGTTCATTCAAGGAGGTATTTTTATCAGGTCGCTCAGCAGTAACCCGATCTTGGGGCCCTGCACATCCTTCATTAGTCTCCACAATCCCTCTGCACTAATTGTCATTCCTGTTTTGTCAACCCTGACCTAAAAAAAAGACAATGGAAACCAAGGTAGAGCTCCAAGTTCAAACTTAATCCTTAATCCAAAGAGGAGAGCATGAAGAGTATTATAGGAGGGCACAATGAGGCACTGATGTCTTTTCAATTACGCCTTCACTGACTGTTTCCCAGGCATTTGGGAATGAAAAGTGTCTAATAAGCATCTAATAATAGCAGCCTGCCGAAGAGGCAGAATTTCATCTTGTGATTTTCCAGGGTACTGGTCTTTACTTTCTCACCACTTAAAGAACAAATCCAACAATCCAGTTAAAGATTAGCTCAGTATGGAGCACACATGATAATGAAATTTTATACATTTGCTCAGGTTGACTTGTGCAAAGGCATTTAAGAGCCTGCTTTGTTGATACACCAAAATTAGCCTCTCTTGTGAAAACCAAGCAGTGCATAAATAGTATACTTTAAGTATATAAAGAATATTAAAAGTATATTTTTCGTTTCATGTACTTTCTGAAAATACATGAAACATAAAATAGCTTTCTGTATTTTTCAGAAGTATAGATCTAAAGTAATACCTTTTAAATTATACTTCAGTATGCTGTAAGGAAGTACATTTACACAATAAATGCATATAATTAAATAGGTTTTACATAATTAAGCATACTTAAACTTAAAAGGATGTTTAATTGTCATGCCAACATAAGTGAATTGTTTAAACAGACAATGTTAAAACCTTAATATTATGTTTAATACATCAAAGAGGCATACATCACTTTTGGTATTATTCAACACACTTAAACAGAAGTCATCAACTGGTGGATGGCGGTCATATTAATCATCCTATATTAATAAAAGATATAACTAATATATCTTTTAATATGACAACTATGTCTAATATAACAACTATATCTACAAATTTCACTTAAATCTATTGAGTGCAACCAAGTTGTTCAAAAGCACAACTTGGCATTTTAGACATATTTAAACATAGCTTAATTACAATGTAGATAAACTAAAGTTGTAATAGGTTGTTCCAGAATATTACATTTAGTATGTACTGAAGTATGTTCGAAGTGTTAACATTAAAAGTACTTTTTATATCACTTTTTAAAAGTACACTTAAATACACTTTGCTTTTACAAGGGCTGTTAGGTGCAACGGGTCTTAACTTGGAAAGTAAACCTTCACGACTGAAGAGTAGTCATTGTTTATCACTTCTCTTGGTGTCCCAGGAATAGAGATGTTCAACATGTTCTAGGAGAGGACAAAAATAGTCCCCTGTAACAGTGCAGGTGGTCTGCAGACTTCTTTCAAACCGTTAACAGCTGATTGGGCTTTTTTTTTTTTTTAACTGATTGCTAATCCTTGCAGAAGCAATGATGCCATCCATTATTGCAGTCCTAGCATTGTGTACAAAGCTACAGATCACTTGTGGTCCACTATAAATGAAGAAACACCTCACTAATCTAGAGAATAGTTTTAATCATTTCTTCTATTTGTCTAGTTCTTAGAACATGCATATCCATGCAGAGTTATAAAAGCTAGCTTGTACTGAATGTCCATAACGGTTAAAGGAACATTTTTCAAACAGAGTGATGGAAATGATTTTCATTTCTGTGCAAGTGATTATGACTCATTTTTCTAGCATGCAAGTCAAGTGGAAATCTTAGATATGAATAAACTTGTATTGTTTATTGTTTATTGCAGTCCAGAAGTGAAGTTTGCATAATCAGATTATAGATGAGATAATGCTGTTCCATTTTTAAAAACAGGTTCATATTTCTCACAGTGACTAATGGCAGTGACTAAGTGCAAGTGAAAGTGAAGCAATAAGCTTATGGTGCAAATCTTAGATCTCTCTCTCTCTCTCTCTCATGCTCACATATGAGCAAGGACTTTCTTGGGGATGGAAAGATTGAAGCACATTCATTTCTTTCTAAATGCTTCTGAGGGAGAATAAAACAGTGGCGCACAAAGGCTTCCGACACTTCAGAAGAAAGTCAGTAGTTCTGCAAAGTCTCCCTCCTGGTTGGAGCGGTTATGAAAACATGGCTGACTGGCTGGATGAAGTGCTAGAAGGGGCATGTGTGTGCCATGTGGCACACACAAGGAGAGAGCCACGTTCATGTGGTCCAGGCTCCATGGCCTTCATGGCCTTCTGGCCTCCAGACATCCCATGGTGGCTCTCCTGGAGCAGGGCCAGAGCCCCATTGGCCTCCTGCGGATTCCATCGCCTTCATGCTGACTTCCTCCACCTCTCCTCCGGCTTTGATGTCAGCACTTAGGCCGGTCACCTCAGTGCTGAGCCTCTTTGGCACTGGCTCAGTTGGAAGGGGATGTGTTAGCAGCAGGCATCCCTTGCTCTTTCAGCCCAGAAATAAATCCCTTTGCTTTGTAGAGAATTAGTGTACTTGAAGTTCTGTACACCAGATTGTTCAAATATATACTAATACATTGGACATAATCACATATTTCCAGTTTTACATA
>CM075003.1:20590782-20616574 GCA_037576675.1 Pangasius sanitwongsei
ACATATGTACAGGGCATTAAAGATTGAGGGTCATTCCCCATTAAACTCTAAAACCCATCTGTAATTAACACCTGGATTTGACCAGACTCAGCCCTTACTGAGCATATTGCTCAAGAGGACACAGTAGCATGCAAATAAATTCCAAACTCAAGCCAGTTTTCGTGTCAAGCAGAAAAACATGTTCTCATGTAGACAGCACGTATGTCACAGTGTTTGGCCACTTCGGACTAGTTGAACTCATCTACAGACAGTTCATATGCTCAGTCCACTGGGTTACTGGATTTATTTTGTCTCATAAAACTCAGAATTTGTTAATGTAAAAGGTAGGTTCCCAAACTTTTACAACTGTCAACACACGCAACCAACCACAAAACCTCCTATTTCAATTACTGTAGCTTTCCTGTCAGCTGGAACTGGTCTGGATTCATTGCAATGCATTGCACTGCTTCCACATGAATGACTGATTGGGTAATTGCATGAATGAGCAGGGGTACATGTGTTCCTGATAAAGTGGCCAGTGAGTGTATAGGTGACATTCAACATTCTTGACTGAAGTACAGCTTTATGTGTGTGTTTTTTTTTTTTACTAAAAATAATTTTACAGTTATTTTACAGTTACAAAATATTGACTCCCTCCTGCAGTACCACCGTGGCCCCCAAGTTACCAATCACTGATTGTCATTAATGTTCAGGATGACCTTTACTTAAATAAACAGTGCTACTTATAGGTTTGAGAGGCTGACCTTTTTTCTCCTTCTTAATATAAGGAACAATGACACTGTTTAAGAGCTTTACCTGTGGAAAACAATCACAACGTAACGTTGAAACTTCAAATTTAATGAGAAAACATTTAGTTTCACACACAAATTTGGCTTGATTTAAGCTTTCTTTGGATTTCTGGATTCATTGGAATTATAGAGCTCTTGCAGAGGAAAGACTGAATGGAATCTCAAGCTCTCAGGCTGTGAGGATATGTTTCTGCCATGAAGTCACTTGGCAAAGAAGCTTTTGTGAAGCTTTTTTGTCAGGCTTACTAGGCTCAGAGCTCAGCAAAACTGATGCAGGCAACAATGTATTGCTTGTGTTTTAGCCCCACATATGTCCTTCACTCATTTTCTGTGCAGCTGCTTGTGCTAATCTTACTGAGATATGAACCTGAGGTATTAGCTGTAGCAGAGAGAAAAAAAAGTTATAGATAGTTAAAACAATTAGGTAGATTTCTTTAACTGAAAATGAGTGATGTCCTCTTTGAGCAAATAAAATTATTTTCAACTTTATTCCTTTATCATCATTGTTTAGTACAATGACAGAGTTTTATTGAGCCATAAAAGCTGAGATGAAGCAGGCAGTGCTGGCGGCTGAGGGCCTGAGCGCTACACTGTAATAAACCCCACACGGGCCATCAGGTGTCTGCCTCATTTTATCAAGTCAGGATGTGTTGAAGGCCATGCTGTTATTTTTAGGATAGACGTAATGGGTTTTTGAGTTTGGGATTAGGCACATTATACTGCATGGCTTGGATAAGACTTAATATCCTCTGGTTCGGTCAAGCACATGAGTTGCCTTGAGTTTTTTTTTTTTTTCTGTTTGTGTTTATGCTTGTCACTTGTGCACATCTGAAAAATGTGAATGAATGTGCATGTTGCAATACTAATGTAAATAGTGGGGGCAGTATAACACAATGACATGATGTCTTCAACAGCATGGACAAATTAAAGCTGATTTCCCAACAATGGTTAGAGTTTGACTTTATGTGGAGCATTCAGTCAAAAAGTCTGTTTTGAATACCAATATACTGAATCTTCTTTATTAGTAAATATTTTTAAATATAAGGTCAGAGTTATCAATTTGAAATGCACCTCATGACAACAATCACAACGATGGTGGAAAGTTTTGAAGAGAAACCAACAGAGCTTGTCCGCTTGTTTAAGGTCTGCATGATGCTGCACAGAGTCAAGTATGTGCCCCAGAATAGTTGGCATGAAATCACTAAACATTTTAGAGGTCGACAAAGAAACTTGTCAGAAAGTGATGTTTTGTTTCTTATGTATGATCTAATAGATCTGATTTTAAATCCTCCAGATGAACCTACAATACACAGGTGAATAGGTCAACAATAACACATTGACTATAACCTGTGCCTTAGGATGGTTTATTGAAGCAATAGACCAAGAGATTTTGATGATTTGGATATAAAACCATCTAAACATGCCCTTATATGCAAGATGAGACAGTGATTTGTGAACGATTGGTAAGTGAGTCCCTGTGCAATCAGACAAAGATGTCTTGTCTTGCACCTCATTGCCTTTAGGATTTGTGTGCTATTGAAGTAGAAACAGTGTTTCTCTGCTCTCACTTGATTAAGGGAATGTGGTATGAGTATAAAGGCCAGCTCTGTGGAGACCAGGCCCCTTATAACCCACCTAAGCATTTGAAGAGTTCCAGCATGGAGCCTGAGTGGGAATAGATTGAGAAACCTTTGTTACTCTTTGCCAGGCAGAAGAAAAGGATGGTGGCACTAAATGGATACGTGGCCCCACTTGCCTGTGAGAATGACATCCAAGAGACATGCTTAATCTGTTTGGCCATTGTACGTGGATCACTTTGCTTTTTCCTGGCCAGCCTCAACAGCAGTGAAGGTGTCAGCCTCCTGTTGAGTCTATAGCTTCTTTCCACTCCATAGCCCGAAGAGTCAGTGAAGTGGCCAAACTCTGGCTCACAGCGAGCCAATTAGGCATTGTGTTTACTATCATCATTTACATGTTCATGTTTCAAAGACAGGCACATACACAAGGCTTTTTGTGCACATCAAAGCTTGGAAATGTAAAAGAGCTCTGTGTGACAGTTCCCAGCTACTTCTACCAGACAAGAGCAAACCTCACTGCTAGGCTAACACTACATGCAGTGTTTTAAGCTTCGCTTCACAGATCTGTGGCGTTCTGTTGTCTCGTGGTGTTCATGTCGTGACTGAGGTTTGCTTAAATGTCTCATTTCTTTATGACAAAAGCTTTTTATTCATTCACACAAACAGTTTGTGCTTTGGACAGTAAACAATGTTAAAATAGAGCAATGGTTTCAGGCTGTGTTTTAACAATGGCATTGTAAAGTATCTGGAAGACATTTCACCATATAACATCCTCGCCCACTCTATCCAGTGAGTAGTCTGTTTACTGAGCTTTTTTTTTTTTTTTTTCTTGGTGTCTAACATGACAGGAGTAACTGAATGCATATTTAGCATTTGAATGGACCACAATATGAATTTAGAATCATTTATGGTGGAAATGAGGAATTTGAGGTAATGGGATATGAAACTGATCACACAGGGTTTGTACAGATGCTAATCTTAAAAATGCTTGATTTCTAAAGTTTTCACAAGTTTGACGTGTGCTTAATTTTTATCTACTACCAGAGAATGCTTGATTATTGTATTGCTATGGGACTAAATAGCATTTATAATGGTACAAATATATTGCAGGTTCTACAAGAAAAAAAAAAACAACGCGTTGACATTTATATGTTAGGAATTGCAGTAAATCCATGTATATTAGAAACTGACATTGAACATAACAATAGGCAACTAGCTACCATTGTTTTAATAAGAACATAATGTTATTCACCCCATTCCAGTTAAACATTGAACTACTGCCTTTTATTTATACTCATCTTTTTTCGTTTATGCCAACACCATGTAACCTACGTATATTGAAGTCTGATAAAAGTGTGGCCTCTTCTCCAGGCCTTAGCTAATTAGTATAATATACTTTTCGACATTAGCAAGTTAGATTGCCAAAGTTTTATCTATGGCATTTTTTAAATCTATGAATCATATGAGAAATGAACATGGTAAAATACTTGAGTAATTTTCACTACAAATTTCAAGGAAAAAGACTTTACTCCTTATTTACTTTTTCAAAGTAGTCGTTACAAATCTCGAAGATCCCAATAACCATCCAGCCAAGGACAGTCAATAGAATGGACTGCTACACATTCTACTTTGCATTTTATTTACATTTCAGTTTAAAGCATCCAATCGAATTCATCAGTGTAGAAAGAAACTATCAAGACCTTTTCCAGCTTTGGAAATGAAACCAGTACAATAAGTAATCTTGCATATTTCTATTTAAAAAAATGAGAAATGCTTTTCATTGGAATGAGCTTGAATGAGAACAGTTCATGCCCTGCCTCAGTGCCTTACAAACATTGGTAAGAGATGAACAAATAGTTTCCTAAACAAGGACCACTTTGTGTTATTGTATAACTCAGCTCAATTACTGATTTGTATTGTTTTGATCTCAAAGCCACATAAAGTACAGAGTGTCTGTGTTTTGACCCCATCATTTTCCAGTCCAGTTTTATGAGCCTTTAATATTTGTGCCAGTGCAGACTGAACGCAAGAGCATTTTATATGAACAGCCCAATTAATGAGTCCATGCCTGTACTCTATAAGCATTTAATTACTTTTTTGAAAGCTACTTTCTGTTAAAATACTTTGCATACCATCTGGAACACCAGTTCTAGCCTTTTATCAAAGCTTGAATAAGCAGAGTGGTGAACGTATCAGAGCCAGTAACTTTTATGATGGCCATTAACTCGGACTGTTCTTGCCTTTCTTCTCCTCTTTGATGCTGATCGGGATGAGGGGATGGAGCAGCCGAGAAGCAGTGGGACAGGATCTGTACTGCATTTGTCTTAAGCCAACCTGTGTCTGCTCTTTGTTGCTCTGGCTATTATTTTCATGCCGCAGTGTGGCTGTGGTGGCCGCCAGTGCCGGATGCTGGTTACACACACTTATGCTCACACACACAAACACATATCTATACCAGCTTACTCTTTTGCCTGAAAATGAGGGTCTGATTTATTTAACTGGTGATGCCAAATCCCTGTCTGATCTCCTAATCTGAACTACTTGACCCATATCTCTTTCATGTGCCTTGAGTTTCCTGACAAGATGTTCCCAAGATTCTGAGAGAGCAAAAGCCTCTGGCCTCATCTGCTGTCTTCTGGCCCTGGCTGCTTTCCATCATGACAAATGTTTCAATTCTCCTCACCATGGAGGAACTATTTTGCCTAGAGTGTGCTTCAGTTACGCTTCTCATTGACAGTCACTGGCCTGTGCTGTATAAGTGCATATTTATCTTTTTTTTTTTTTTTTTTTTTTAACTGAGAGTCAGATTATTATTACTATATTCTTGTTCTACCAAAATCATTCCAAAATAATTTTTGAGTAACAGTATTTTCTTAAAAAAAACAAAAAAACATATGTGCTAAAATCTCAACATATCTAAATAAAAAACATATTTGCTTAATATCTTGTATTTCACGTCTGAAGCAGTTGGAAATTTGCCAAGAATTGGACCTATGAGCACACTGTCCTCTACACAGTGAGAAGGATGGTGCAGAAGGGAAAAACAAAGCCAGAAGATCACAATTTTAGAATAATTTACTTGATTATTGTGGAAAAATAACTGTTAAATGCCACTTTCATATCAACAAACTGTGTGGGAGTGTTGCAGGAGATTAGCCCTTGACACATCACTGCAATTGGCATCTTGTTGGTCGTGCACACAGTCAGCAAGTTTGCAACAAAAGGAAACTGCACACTGCAAGAAAAGCACACGATGCCAGACGTACAGTGTTGAGGTGGATCAGGGATGCTTTGGGGCTGTTTCGTGGCTGGTGGTTCAGGTGCTCTTATGAAGATTGATGGCATTATGAATTCTGCTAAATACCAGCATATATTTTAGCCCAAAAGTCTGGTTGCCTCTGCCATGAGGTTCAGACTTGACTACTACAGATAGAGCTTTCAACAGGAGAATAAGGCGAACATTCTTCTAAATACAGAGAAAAAACAGGCATCACGAAATAATTGTAAGGGTGTTTAGTAGGAAAAAAATGCACTACTTTGAAAAATAAAACACGTTTAAATAAAACTATGCAATATCTCTGTGTGTTTGGGCTCAAACTATCACTTATTGCATGTGTCGTATATATAAACATATAGACACACACACACACTATATATATATATATATATATTCTCAGGAAGGGAGCCAATAATTCTGGAGGGCACTGTATGCTAGCTCAATCTTAACAGATAGAAAATGAGGAAACCCTAACCCTATTGACTTGATAACACTGAGCCTTCGAGTACTCATTTTCCTATGCTTAGTAAACCTACAGTGAATTGTAAAAAATAAAAGAAAGAAAAATGAATGAAATAAACTTTTATCTGTGCAACTGATTGGGGAAGCCTGAATGCTCTTTACTGTTTCTGTAAAGATTAAAGAAGCTAGGAGTCCAGTGCCAGCAAAAAAGCAAGGGAGAGATTTAAGGAGAGAAGGAATGAAAGAGAGAGAACGGGTGACCTTTTTCTTGGTGTCAGCTGCTTTAAGAGCTGCCGGACTCAAATAAAACCGAACTAAAATAGCACCTTTGAACCCTCCTGGCTCATGTCATGGTGCCTCATGACCTTCCCTGCTTCCCTCCTCTTCTGGGCTTTATTTTGAAGACTAATTTTCTAAGGCAGTTTTTCTTTGCCACCATCGGATCTGGCTTGCTTATTAGGGATAAATTTATAAATTTATATCCAGAATTTATATATTTCTGTAAAGCTGCTTTATGACAATGTCCATTGTTAAAAGCGCTATACAAATAAAATAAAATTGAATTGAATTGGATTTTGCTGGCTTGCTATTGAATAAGAATGAAGGACAGACATTCCATAGATTTTATATAACTTTTAACAAGACACCCATAATATAAGTAGACAAAAGTTGAAAGCTGTCCAAGAGTTTTATCTGGAGGTTTACTGTCAAAATAAACACGAGAATGTAGGAATGGTCTTAGATCCTCAATGAATGGTATTAGCTCCTCTATGCGTGATGCTAGCTTCTCTAGGAAAGGTCTTAGCTTGACCGCTGGGGTTGCATTAGCGAATTGAATGATTGATGGACCTGAATGTTTTGCTCTGTAAGACACAGGTGGATCTTTTCGTTCTGACAGGCAGGATCAGGAGAGGTTAAACCCTCTCACCCAAGACTGTCACCTGGTGACCTCAAAAGACTGCTTACTAGGAGTGATGGGACACACACACACACACCGAGAAACCTGAAAAGAGTACTTTCAAAGCTTCACTGTCCACTGAGCCTTTATGCAGCCTATACAGCCATTTAGGGTTGGTGTGTGTGTTTTGAGCCAAAGTGTCAATCAACTATACCTGTGTTCTAACGTTAAAACTCTTCTTTCATTTAAGTTTCATTTACACAAAACTTTTACACACTGTATCTCTGTACTTCTTGTGAGTATCCTTCCTACTGTCACACACTCACACTAGGGGTCCTGGAGCATGGCCCAAGAGTCTTTGAGGCCTTTTCTGGGGCTAAGAGAGCATGGGCCAGGGTTTGGCTCATGAAAGGCTTTTGCTGTGCAGTTCTCTCCCTCAGTGTTCTGGGAGTTGGGTGCTCCCTCCATTGTGCCGGTGACCAGCAAAGAGGCGCTGTCACTCCACACTGACCCCAACCGAATCCCCTCCACCCGACTACGCCGGGTAGGGGGTCGGCCACCTCCTGTCAGCTGCCTGATTGATAGGGCAAAAACACAATCGCATCTCCTGTGGACACTTGGCGCCTTTCTTCTTTCTCTCTGTTCATCTTTCTTTTTCACTCTCTCTTGATTTTGAAGTCTAAGCAGAAGCAAAGTTTGAGCCTCTGTCAATAGAAGCGCTCATGTTGAATGAGAGCCGTTGCCAGAGAACTAGCCATTGTGGGGCAAGAGACAGGCCAAGAGGAGGAGCGTAAGACTAAGCCAGCCGCCAACGACATCAATCCCGATGAAAAGGAGCTTCGATTATTTTTAGCAAGCTACTGAAAGCCGAGCCGGTTCATGTGTGAAAGCGGCACATTCTGAAATGAGCCGAAAATGTTGACTTTATTTTTTAACAATCCATTTATAGCATCCTTCAAGAGCTTTGCCTCAACATGGCTGCTTCTTCGCTCGTTATTTGATAAATGTGCTTTTAGGGAGCAGCTGTGCACTTTGTTCCTATTAGGAAAACCTTAGTGTTGGCCCAGAGCTGCCAGCTTGCAAGTGCTGCAAGAAATATTGCTCACCAAATGCACTGATCTATCGTGCAATATGAGAATCTCCATTCATATTCCATCCTGAGCAGCAGGCAAATTGGATAGAAAGTGATCCTTGAAAGCATCTTTATTTGTCAGTGATATGAGGCTGTTTCTGGTAGGTACGTTTGTGCCACACAGAGACAAGAGCTTGTAAACTAGAATTTGGCTATGTCCTTCTTCCTGTGAAAAGTTGGCATGGGAAGCAATGGACAAGCCGTACTCCCACATCTCCACTGTACTGTCTCTCCCACTTTCACTGTATTCTAATGGCCTGATTTTACATTCATCCATTGACCTTGTACCTATTTTCATGCCCTCCTCCTTGCAGGGTGGAAGGGGTGGGTTTTTGGGGGCGGGGGAAGAAAGAGAGAAGAGGAGGAATGCTCTCTGGCTTAGACGTCATGCAGTGTGTGTGACTGTGCATACTTCCATGGCAGGTCTCTCATTACTTCCCTGAATGCTGTTTTTCCCCCTGTCTTTGCTTCCAGGAAATCTCAGTTTACCTTTTTGAGCACAACCAGAGAGATGATCTGTCTTTAGGGCCATAATTTCAGCTAAGGCTTAACCATCAATCAGTTTGATGTTTTAATACTTTTGATTCGACTAATACTTATTAAAAAAGCTTACAGAACTCATAGTCATAATCACTTTCATTATGTTGACATCCAAAAATGCCATTTTAGAGGAGAATGTGGAATCAGTATGGATATATTTGCATGGTTTCAGTGTTGTTTTTTTTTCTCTTTTATCCTCCCTAGAATACTTATCCAGCATTGTGATTTAAGACATAATTAAACCCTTGGACATGGCTCCATAAGGATCACTGACCTCAGAAATATTCAGTGTATTAAAAGCCCAATTATGTCCATCCCTTCTTCCTTTTGACTGTGGTTTTCTATCTAACCCATGAGTTAGTTGTGCAGCAGCGCTTCAGTCTGGCACTGAGGTCCACAGTGTTATCTTTGGAAAGTGTTGACAAGACAGACCTTCTGCTCGGAAAGACACATTCAGAGTTAGTGTTACAGCTGTGTTTCCTGTTCTCCACAGCAGAGAATTCTGAGGGAAAGAGAAAGAGAGAGAGAAGGGGGGCAGAGCAGAATAACAGGATCCACTAAAAAAATGTGTAGGACACCGAGACAAGATCTAGGGACAAGGAGATAAACCTTCAATTTGTGCTATTTTTCAGCAACAATTCAGTTTTGGGTTTTTCTTTTTGTTGTGTGTGTTCGCCAGCTGTTTCAGGTGTAAAAAAAAGGTCTGGATATAAACTTTATCCAAGGACATTTTTACAGCCCGCAAGTATCAACACTTGCTTTTTGTTATTCTGCCTCTCAGCCTGTTGGGACCACAGATTACTTAACCAAACAGACAATCACCAAACACAGCAGCAGCTCATTGTGCAAGGACGCCACACTGACTCAAGATCATTTGCAGACACTGTTCTATTGAGAGGAGAGAAAGCCAGAAACTGAGCATCCTCTTTCTGGTGTCATGGGAGCTGAATGAAGTCCAACAGCCTGTCGTGAAGGACTCCTTCAGTTTAATGCAGGAATTCATCCCCTTTCATTCTCATCTATGAGTAGTGTTTTATTACACCAGTTATCCGGAATGAAGGACCCTGGGGGTTGGCCTGCCAACTCGCCCGTGTTTTTTTTTAATAGTTTTAGCGAGTTGTGTGGGGGCATGACAAATTAGCACGCGGGTGAAATGGAAAGTTGTATGGCCATCCGTTTTTTTGAAACAGCGTGATGTTTCCTGGCATGGCAGACAGAAATTTCTGGCAACATAAAGCAGCATGCAAGGGGATGCAGGCAAGGGGTAGAATCGCAGCTTGACCAGATTTACCATGGACAGTACCACTCTGCAATACAGAAGGCTTCAATCAGCATCCACATCCCCAACAGTGTTTTTCCACAGTTCCTCATGAGTTCAGCGAGTAGGAATGATCACACCTTGCTGGGGTGGAGAAAAATCAGGTTACGACTGTGGGCAGTCCTGGTGATGCATTCAGTGAACAGCTAACCCCAGTGCTGTGTTCTTTTTTTCTGTTTTCTTGATTCAAGTTAAAAGCAGGGTTAAATTTAATAAACTTGGCTAATTATTTGCATCTAGTGTGACTGCTGCTTATGAAATGTTTATAACTTTCAGAGTTCTTACTTGCCTTAGTACTGCGAGCAAGCAGGAAGTTATATTTGTTGGGATATGTATATTGGGATAACATATGTTGGGATTTACTGAGATGGGTGGAGAGACAGTGGATGCTGCTAATTATAACACTCTTGTATTACTCCTAGACAATTGTAGTAAAATCAGCTTCAGTGAAGTCAGATGTGTAATCATCACTTTAGATTTTTCCCACACTGAGAAGAATATCTAAGTAAAAACGATTTTGTTATTTAGTTAAAGGCATGGACAGTGTTGTAAATAACAGCTTGATTTAAATGGCCAGAACTTGCGATGAGGCTTGCACTTGGGATTTCAGAACACCTGCTCTGTTCCTCTTTTTAGCATGTGCAGTCTAATATATCTGCCTCAGGCTACTGTACACACAGTAAGAAATATAATTAACTCAACTCAATTCCTTCTCACCTCTATTACTGAGATGGCCTGTAATAGATAGGGCTTATTTTCTGTCTTGCCCATTTTTATCCTCTCCACAGTAGTCTTGTACCTTCTGCTCATTTGTATCATGAGGTGATTCAAGTTGATGGTAATAAATACCTGCAGTTCCATCTGCTGTCTGTTCTAAATCCTTCTGGACTGAGCCAGTTGGTGACATGACCTACTAACACTCTTTATTTATGTTGGATTGGCTTAGTACAAGTGTCTAGGTCACATGTGTCAAGTAGCAAGGATCCTCTTGTTTACTCATCTGAATATTTTTAAGTATGTTGTTGGATTTATAACTTACATGACCTTTAGTGTCAATTCTGAGCTCAAGTTACTACCTATCCCGAATTTCAAGTGTTCCCCTTGCATACACGTAGGATTTCCCCAGGTTCTCTGGTTTCCTTCCACTGTCCAAAAACCTGCTGGTAGGCGGATTGATGAATCTAAATTGTCCTTAGGTATGAATTTGTTCATTGTGCCCTCCAATGGATTGGCATCCCATTCATGGGAATTCCTGCCTGACATCCAGTGTTCTCCGGGGTTGACAAGGATAAAGTGGTTATTGAAGTAGATATACTTTGAGCATATAGCTGTAGGCATACAGTTACACAACATTCACTGCTGGCTTTGTACAATGGGACATTGGTCCTGTAGTCTGAAACCAGCACTGATGAATGGCGAGAGGAGACTTGACACAAACTGTGCAAGGATATTATATAGCTTCATATAGCCATGTGTACATGATCCTGCTAGCAGATAAAAGCTTTCAATATGGATGTGACATAGAAATGCTTGTCCATCATAATATTTGAAGACAGAGACAGAAAGAAGACAAAAGATTGGAGAAGAAGGGTTATGACAGCGCACTATTTGACCACAGTGGCATAGCAATATTATAACCTTGCTGCACAAGTTATTAGCTGAGGCCTCACGCCTCACTAATGAATAATACGTTTTAGATTTTTTTTACATTGTTTTTTCTTGCAGTTAAGCTGTCAGTCTAAGGTGCACATGCTGCTGGCCTGGAGAGGTCGGCTAAGCTATACAGCCCATACTAATGAGTTTTGCAAGACCTGCATTTAAAAAGGTTCCAGTTGTGAGTGAAAAGTTTTGGCTGAGTTGGCCAGGTTGAAAGGTCTTGACTTAAAGTATGGATGTGCACATCCATTCTATGTTATTTCAGACATGAAAGCTGCATGAAGTATCAGTGTTTATCAGTCTTTTCAGTCTTAAAGTTTACTTCCAACTTGCCATTAGTTTGCTTGATTCCTAATGATATATTAACAAAGGCAGCAGTCTCACAAGTCGTGCGTGTAGGGACTTGGGGGCAGTTATCATTGGTAACAGTTCTGTTGTAAGCAACTGAATGAAAAGGATTATGGGAAACAATCACCTCACTCACTTGCATTCAAGTTAGAAACATCACATGGGCTTTTGCTGTCTGATGGGAATCCACATCTGTTTGTGGGTAAACTCTGGAACTGAGTTGGTTGTGATGGCTTCCATCGTTGTTTGTCAGAAGAAACTCCTTCCTGACTTTTATGACTAACCAGTCTTTCCCTTAAACAAGCTTCTGTAGCATGAATTGTTAGTTAGCTGGGTATTTTAGCCTGACCAGGCCAAATACATTCCACACAACGTGGTCTATCCTCTATCCTGTAAGTTGTGAAACACTGATAGCACTTACTACTTAATCTGTCCCACATATTTCTGTGGAATGATGGCAATAAACTCATCTGAATCTGAATTCCAGAACACAGCCACAACTAAGCCTTGATGAGACAACTGTATGATTACAGCTGGGCCACTTTTGGTCCAAAATTTAAATAACACACAATCACTGGTTTCATTTGGGCCATTTTTTTGCCCAGATTTCAAATGCTGTTTAAAACCTTAAATGTGGCTCTGTAGCATTGGCCTAATTTGAGCTCACAATACCATTACCATTGCTATAAATGGCCCTTATATGAATAAAACTCGACATTTGGTATAGAAACCTCTGCCTTCTGGGTTGGATATTAAAAATTTGTGTTTGGCCCTTTCAAGGTTTAAGTGGACAATAAAAAAAATCTGTGGCCTTGTTTCAGGATATTAATTTCTAAAAATAATAGCATGAAATGACAATTAATAGGTTTTTATTAAAAACTTAACATATTCAGTAGATCCCACCCTGCCTTGCTGCAACCAGCTTACTGTTGACTAGAAGCCATTTAATAACCACCCATTTAACCAGCCACGTTAATAGGAGCACCTGTATGCCTGCGCATTCATGCGATTATCCAAACAGCCAATCATGTGGCAGCAGTGCAATATATAAAATCAGGCAGATGCAGGTCAAGAGCTTCAGTTCCAAGAGCTTCAGTGTTCACAATAAATATAAAATACGGGGAAAAAATGTGATTTCAGTGACTTGGCTTGGTTGTTGGTGCCAGATGCTACAACAGTAGAAGACCACATCAGGTTCCACTGCTGTCTGCCAAGAACAGGCTAGAGTGAGCACAGTCTCACCTAAACTGGACAGTCGAAGATTGGAAAAAGACCAAGCAAGTTTTTCCAGTCTTGCTGTTGGAATTCCCAATTTTTTTTATCAAGTCTTGTGTGACTCATTCACTAGAGAAAACTAGAGACAGCTAGAGACAACAAAAATGACAAAAAGTGTCCCTTCAAGAATTAGAGCTTTATATCCCTGTGATAGTTTATCACCTGGAATTCAGGGCTATTTCCAAAGCATCTCACAGGAGTGCTGGTCTAAGATCAGATTTTTTTCTTCTTTCGGTCTCAAAGTTAAAAGATGTTATTCTCAGAACAACAGATCCTGCATCAGCATTCCTGCCTAGTTGCCTTCTGAATCACAGGCAGAGTTTCAAAGGCGCTTTTTTGAACGTAAATCCCTCTTTGAAATTTTAAGTGCACTCATTTGAGTGCTGGCTTCTATCAGTGTTGGCAGTGAGGACTATAATCAACTCCCTGCCAGGAGAGATGCATCTCTCCTTTTATAAAGATGCCATCAGCATGGTGAACGTGAGCTTCCTCAGGTATGCTTTAATGACCCGAGACTGCTGGTCAGCACAACTTTGCATGCATTCTTAAGCCGAATTGCTATTTAATGGGATTTTTTTTGTAAGCCTGCACTAATGTTTGATTTTCTTTTATTTTGATATTGATAAGAAATGTGCACACTTGCTTGTCGTGGTATCACTTTGTATTGAATAGTGGCGTTCGCTTAATGTGTTACTGCTGTATATAGCCCTTTGTTTATTTTATTATTCTCAGAGAATATCTAGGGCTTCATAGCAGATTCTGTAGGATCAGCCGTAGTTTCAAAGTCAAACAAAAGACATTCTTCTGTCACTGGAGAAGAATCTAACTTTTTTTAATAAATGATAGCACCATTCGACCATGTGGCATGGAGAGCTTTTAATAATCTGTATGGTTTATATGCTGCTGGTTTGTTGGCCTTGTTCCTCCAAGGACAGGTCTGACTGCTCTGTGGGGATAAACAGGGGACTACTGCAAGATTAAAAGATCTTAACCAGTCATCACTAGCAGCTTAATGTTGGCAGATGGCATAACACGGTGAATATAAAAAAGCAGTTAATTTACACACATGTACACACTTTAAACCAAGGTCTTGGTTTAAATGATTCAGCTACCTTCTAAAAACAGACATTTGCTTATTCAGGGATTTGTCCTCCTATTCATTTTTGTGTTGCACTTAAAATATACTGGATAATGCCAGTGTGGGTGAGCCAGCTCAAACCAGACAAAAGCACTGAAATGGAGCCATTAAAGCACAAAGCTTGATTGGTGCGTGGTGTGAAGGTCCAGTGACGCAGTCATCCAACAGGACGCCTGTGCAGCCCAGCGCCCCACACGCCACAGACATGGAACACATTAAACCTGAGGCTAAAAATGACACACTAACTACAGGCTGTGCTGCCACAAAAGCACTGACGAGAGCGCTTGGTGCTGCGATGCCAGTGCTTGTGCATGGAAAGCCGAGTGTGTGTGGAAGGTTAGGGAGACACTGCGGTTGCACAACGAGGGCCGCATCAGGTTCAGCGTCCATATGGGACGATATGGATGCGTTTTAGAGATTGGCAGGTCTAAGACGTGCAGCAAGAGTCTGTTATTTTACACAAATACAGAATTGAGTGAAGAAACTGCGCATGGTGTTTAAAAAGTGTGCACAGATGTAAAGCAGCTGGAGAGAATGTGTAAAGCCAAAAGCCTTTTCAACATGTGTAGGCAGGGCAGTCAATTTAAAGACAGTGAAGTGTTCTCAGTAAATCTGGTCATTCGCAGATGACAGAAATATGTAAAATGATGATCAAGAACATTTGCCACATGCTGTGTAAAAGATGACAGAACCAGTGTGTTTTAAAATATGCAAAACAATCAACTGAGCATTGTATCAGGGATACTTTTGCGTATAATCCGCAGGGTTTTTTTTTTTTTTTTTTTTAATCAGTCATCAGTCAGTTATCATTATCATATTATTAGTCATACTATGTGTTATGTAATGAAATCATGTCTGTCACCACTATTGTGATTGGGATATTAACCATTACAAAAACCTAAGTTAAATAATCCTCATGACTCAGTGTCTCAGTGTAAAAATAGGATTATTACTCATACAAGTTGGATCCTCATAAAAAATGAAATGAAATTACAAAATTCACATTTGTTTTGATCTGTGCTATAAAAATAATTCTTTTCTAACAGTAAAAATAAAAAATATATTTTTAATACAGCCTTATTCATGAATGTAAGTCAATAGCTCAGAGTGTAATGTGTGTAATATATTCAAAAAATTAAACAGGCAGAAACCATTTTTGTCCAGCACAAATGAATTATACTAAATCGGTGATATTTATGATTTCTCGGTTCATTTGAATTTAAACTTTATTCAGTTGAGCAAGGTTTAATGCACTTCTGATTGTGGACTTACATTGGATTACAGCCATTTTAATATTTAAAGAAACCAAACTGACAAAAACAATCATTGTTACAGCTTAAATCCTCACAAAAGAACGACATACATTTTGGTTTTTGGTTTGATTTCTTTTGTTTTTCAGAGTTCAACTTCACAGAGATGCTTCATTAGTTGCATTTCATTTGGTTCAAACACTAATTATGTCTCTCCTATTCATCTCCCCATTACATAAAGTAATCATTTTCAAATATCACAATGTAATGTAAAACTAACAACATTTTGCTGTATTTTCAGTTCAGCCATAGCACTTACAATGTTTGACCCCTTGTTAAGACAATACAGAAAAAGCCAATTGACTGAAGGGGAAAGGACGAGAGACATGAACGCAGTATTTGCTTCAGTTAGCAGCTACTTTCACTTTATGCTGATTTTATCTAGGTGATCTTTGACCTGTGAATTAAGGAACCTTGGTCATGGGAGCCAGTAGAAAACAAGAGGAGGCCTGTGGATGGTAAAAAAACAAATAATAAATTGATATAATAGATATATAATATTTCGTCTCGCTGTTTTCTTGCTGTTACTTGGCACATTTCGTTAAAAAGAAAAAAAAAAAACATCACATCCACCAAAATACACTCTAGTTTTTATGGTAAACATTTTACCTGATTTTCTTGGTAGCATTATTAGCACCTCTATTTTCTGTTCTGTATTTTCAGGTGTAATTCTTTAAAATTTTGTCTTATTTTTACTTTTATATCACTTCTCTAATGCCTTTGGATTATCCTGTTAAGTTCATGGACATGTCTACACAGTACATATAACAGCTTGGCACTTGGGGAAAACATGTTATGAACCATTCCATTCAGCTGTGGTTTTATTTTCACATTTGCAAGTGTGAGGTTTGTGCTGGATGGTGTAGAATGGCATGAGTATTCTGAACAGGGGGTTCCACACAGGTCCTCTGTTCAATGTGGGATCCAAGGGAAACTCCTAGCCTTCAACACCAGTCTGATCAAAGCCGTGTTACCAGAGTTTCCATTGTATAGCTGCTGAATGGAGTGGAGGAAAACATCACCTGAGCCTGTTTTCAGTGATGGAGGAATGCTCCAGAGGAGCTCCCGGGACGTGGCTCATTCCTCTGCCTCTATCCCACTCTGCCGGGGAACAATCGGCCTCTGATTAAGCACGTTAGGGGTCACAGGTCGTGCTGTTTGAAGATGGTTGCAGTGATATGGACCGTGCTTCTGAGGGCAAATACATTAGCCTATTTTTCCTTATTTGTGCTCATGGCTCATCAGATGAGGACCAGATGCTGGGAGATGGTGTTGATTAGGGATTTCTTTCGTGTCTATCTCACTGTTTGGCAGGCTGTTGAGACATTTGAAGTGTTTTATCGGTTCGGATGATGGCTTTTGTGACTGAGTGCTTTAAATGCAAAGCTTAAAGTCATGTTTGGTTATTTGGCTGGATTTCACAAATGATCTGATTACGTGTTGAAGGCCACAAGGAGGACATGTCAGTTGGAAAGTAGAACCCGCTTGAATTATCATCAAACGTTCTCAAACTTGCGAAGCACTTTGGCCCTCTCTTTGGAAGAGCACTGCTGAGAAGATAGAGAATGACTTTTGTAATAAAAAGCACTTGTAGAAAGATAAACGGATGTCAGTCATTCATGTTTCATCCAGCAATTTTCTCTCAGTGGCTCACTGCTTTTATAATTGTAATGATCATTTGTTTATATTGCATAATTACACTGCTACTCATAATGCCAGGTCAAATGTAGTCAAGTGCATTCATTCATTCATTCATCTTCAGTAACTGTTATATCCTGGTAAGGGTTTCAGTGGATCCAGAGCCTATTCAGGAAAAACTGGGCATGAGGCCCCTGGACGGGACACCAGTCCATCACCAGGCACCATGCACACACACTCATTCACACTTTAGACAGTTTAGCATAACGTTTTGTAATTCTTGTTGCTGAATGGAGTATCTTTTTTTCATTTAAAAAACCCTAGGGTATACAAACTTTTGCTCTTGACTGCACACTGCCAGGTTAGTGTTTACATTTGGGATTTAAATATTTATCCCTTTCTTGTTATGTATATATTTTGTTCTATCATAGATAATCGTAGATAAACACAGCACGTTTATAGAATGGTATTGTAATTTTTCATGTGTTTCAGTGCTTAATCGAAATAGTCCAGATGTCTACGTAAAGTGATCGCTCAGCCATCAATTTGTATTTCTAAACAAATGCATCTTCCTCATAACCCAGCCATGATGTTTGTTTTACTCATTAGCTAGACGCCCTCTCCTCTTCCGCCTTCCTCCGGCTTCAATAATATGCAAATCATATGTTTCGCTCACAGATGGCCACTGTTCTCCAGCCAAAAACATCTCCCATCACACAGACCTCTAATTGTGCAGTTTACTCTGGCCTGCCCAGGCAGCCTCCTTTGTTTTTAATCATGTAATATTTGGAGGGTGTAGAGGTTGAGCAGTCGGCACTGTAAATCCCATGGCTTTCAGAAAGTCTGTCCCCCCCTTCGAGGCCTTTTATGAATTCCAGCTGCATTCATGGACTATATGGTGCAACCATGGCGCAACTCTGCAATCATGCAAACTTTAGAATAAGAGAAAAGGAAGCAGTTTGGAAGGAAAGTGCTGGAGTACTTAAGTATTAAAATCTCTGTGCATTTTTGTTGCAGCTGGGTTGGCAAAGTTATAAAGGCCAAGTGTAAGTTAATTCAAAGAGGAATTAATCCTGCCTTTAGATGAATGAGGATTTTTTCTCCCTACAAGCTCCATCAGTGTGAACTGTGATAACAGAAGGCATTCGTTTCTTCATGACGGATTGTTTCACAGAGAAGGATATGTGTTGAAGTGGGCGGCAGTGAGCTCGGTGTTCTGATGTGAACCTTTTCCGAGGGCATTCAGGCATGAAACGTGTTACGAATCAGCACAATTACAACCTACCCTGAGCCTTTGATTTAGCAGCTGGCTAAAAACGCCTACACTTAAGAGAACTAAACCTGTAGGTTGGCCCAGGAGGGTGGGTTGGGTATCAATCAAGTGCTTACAACTTCTCAGAACAGAGCCATGGCATTTGGCTCCAACAGTGGCCTGCCATATCGATGATAGACAGGATTTCAACACGGATCACATCAAATCTCCACTTTAAGGTCTTCTGCTATTTAAGTATTATAGTCTGTGAAGATGAGTATAGTCTCACTGATGCCTCATTTCCATTTTTTTTTCAACACAGGCTAGCTGACTAATATCACATTCTTCTCAACTGCTGCTATTCACACAGTGGCACCCCATAATTATAGGACTACAGCAACTGTTTAATCCCAGATAAAAACCTGTTTAACAGATATGAAGCCTCAGTTTAACCCATATGAGGTGCTGTGAATGGCACTGCAGCAGTTAGGCTTGGTGCTTGCAGTTTTTGACATGGTGCCGTGATTAAGTTTAACCATTAGCAGGTGTGCTGCAGGGCCAACAGCCCGAGAGACACAAGGTCAGGGGGAGGACTGGGGCCAACGGGCAGGAAAACAGGCGGCGTGCCTATGAAAGACATCAAACGAAAAGAACGGTGTATTTCAGTAAACATCTAAATGCAGAAAGTGCTGCGGTGAGTTCATATATTTCTGGAAAGTGTTCCGTGAGAAACATAGACATGAGGTCTTTTCTCCAGGCTGTGTTTTTAATTTGCATTTCTGAAGATACGGAAATTAGTAATGCAGCTAAGGGTGAATGTTTCGGTGTTGTTTTTCTTACATATGGTCCTGCACAGTCCAGTGTTTAAATGACTGGATGCTTAAGCATGATGTTCAAGCCCAAGAAAGACTTGAAACAGCTGTACGTAAGGATATCGAAAGACCTCCATTAAGAAACCAGGCACTTATTTAGGAAGAAATATTTGTAATGTATTTCAAGCGATATTTATTTGCACAGAAACTTACCATGAAACAATACCATGAACCACAGAATGAACAATGTTTACTCAGACATTAGGAACAGTGTGTGTGTATGTGTGTGTGTGTGTTGTTTGGTGAGGTTGCAGGTACAGCAGTCAGGCCTGCCACTGCTGGGTTTTACCACTGCTGGGATTCTCTCAGTGGTTATGTAACACACACACACACACACACACACACACACACACACACACACACACACACACACACACACACACACACAGAGTCCTGGCTGAATATTGTGATAACCTCACACAGCTACCTCTCTCCTTCTCTCCTTTTCTGTCTCTTGAAAACAGATCAGTTCTTTCCTCCCTGGCGCTGCAGGAGTGAGACGGGGTCTTTACCTTTCAGAGCGCCAAAGCAAACTCGAGTCTGTCTCAGTGTCTGGCGAGGGCTCGCTCTAGTCGTTCATTCTTCAACAGGATTTTATTTAATAACGGGCTTGTGTGATGGAACGTCAATACTGAGTCGAAGACGTTTTGTCGTTTCCTAAAACATAAATTGTTTCGACATGCACACACTGAGGTTGTTTATTGACTTGATCCCCTGCTGAGAACTAGTTTCCAGTTTTGCAGACTTGGCATGATGACTACTCACTGAAAAAAAAACCCTGACTTCAGCCAAGTTATTAATTAACACAAACGTTCAAAGCTCTAGGCAGAACACTGGTTAGCTATTGTACTGTGCTTCTGGATCGACCGAAACTGTATTTAATATCGCCAGTTTCATTCTTCACCTGGTCTGAGATCTGTGTCAAATGTGTTGACAGTCACTCCTCACATCTCCTCCGGCCACTTGCCAGCTTTAAACACTGACACCTAGAGGCGGAGCGCAGGATTTATACCAACTGCTGGCAATCTCTATGTATGCCGTATCCAGTATATATGTCTTGGACTCATTTCTGTTTGAGTTCTGATTGATTTATTTATCAGCATGTGAACAGGCTGCAGCAAAACTCTTCCTCACTAAACCATAAATCAGCATATCAACTCTGACATGCCTTTCTACCCACCATGCAGATCTCTATCCACATTCATAGAGACATCTTAAAAAAAAAGAACATTTTATATTAGGAGGAGACATGGATGGGTCATAAATCATGCTGAGTCTGAATGCATCAAAGTCCAAGTGGTCTTTATGGAGGCTGAGTCATGAAAAAAAGCAGAATCTGGAAGAAATGGATGTGATTGAAAGTGATTTGAAAGTTCTGTTACCTCAAACAGGCGATGAAGAGAGTCAGCATTCTTTGCCAGCCCTGGCGTACGTTCTGAGCTCCTTTTTCTTTTCTCTTTTCATAGTTTATCATCCTGGCATGAGTTGTATTTTCTTTTTTTTTTTTTGATAGATGGTTCATCATTTTGTCTGTTGTTGCCTTTTTGGGGAACAATGAGAGCTTGCCACTATTTGTCATTTCAGAAGACAACATATTGAACTCTTATTACACTTTCTCATATTACCATGCTTCAGAGGAGAGATAAGGTCACGTATCAGTGGTTGAGCGGACATGCGCTGATTTTGGGGATGTAGGTTGTACTCTGCACATGTACAACACCCCCCCTGACACAGACAGAACTGTTCAGTTATTGACACTGTACAGATTTGATTCTCAGCAGCCCTGGACCAAAGGTGGCTGCGACACACCAGCTCAACGTGTTAGATGTGGGCCAGATGCCTTGTTCAGGAATTCAGTGTTTGTTGCAGTCCGGCAGTAAAACAGAACCGCATGATTGTAACTCTGTCTCTCCTCACGTTTGGCACTTTTATGAGGTCGAACTCTGCCTCCAAGACTGAAATAATAGCGAGCAGATTGAGCAGTGATGGGGTGCGAGCTTAGAGAGATGTGTCTTTCAGATACAGCAGAGCTGCAGCTAAAACCCTGCACTTGATGTTGACAGTGTGATAGATCATTCTGCTATTTTGGAATATTCACAGGGAGGAATTTTCAGGAACACATTGTTTGTCTGTAATAAAAGAGTGCAAAATATCTTGCTATGTGCATAGTTTTGTTACTCTTTTATTAGTGTATTAAATACTTCTAGTTGTTGGATTTGCCCCCAAGAAGATAAGAACACTTTTGTCATTAATAAAAACATTGCAATTAACAATTTAAAATGAATAAAAAAGGTCATTTGTTTGATGTATTGCAGCATGACATTATGTATATACTGTATAATGCCAGTCATCATTATTCTTTTTTTTTTTAAACCTTACAAAAATATCCACATATTCTCAAAGGCCTGTTTTTTTAACCATAAACCCACTCTCATCATGGGTGGCTTAAGGTCATTCGGCTTTATATGGTTAGAATTGAATAGATGTCTCTTATATAGGAAGTTGGGTTTTTTTTTGTTTTTGTGATGACTACCATAATGACATTCTCCAAGAGAAGAGAGGAAAAGCAGTTCATTTGTCACTGTGTAGAGGAAACAATCCAAATAAACCAATCCAAATACATTTATATTGTATGTTTTGCAGGTCGTGCACAATTTTTCCACTGAAGTGAATCAAAACCTCATTTTTTGATTTACTTCGATGGAAACTTTATTAGTTACTTTAAAGTATGAAGTTTAGTCGCCAGTCTGCATGCTGTACTGGTGTTTGACTTGACACAATATGATTTGATGATGTTTCCCATTATCACTAGATTTAGTCAGATGACATATTAAAATATACACAAAACACTTCACGTAAGCAAAAACATGGCAGGCCAAGCTCTTTTTTTTTTTTTTTTTACTCTTTCCTGAAGTTAATGCATTGTGTCATGTTACCAAGAAACAGCACATCCCTACATCCTGAAGACTTGTGGTGGAAAACATGATGTAACAGCTATAGCTCTCTTACAAAGCACTGACACTGGAGACTCCTTCCAAAAATGCTAAATAAATGTCTCCTCACAGAAAACTTCACCATATCAACAGTTAGTTGATAATTACTCAAAACTGCACTATGCTGTAAGACTGTACAGTATTTACCCTTTGATATAGCAAGTGTGAATACATTGTGTCTAAAGGAACAATATGTAATGTACACTGTGTGCTATTTAATATGTACAGTAACATTAGCGGATTAAGAGTAGATCATTATATAGGTGGTGAGTGAGAAGTACAGGGGACTACAGAGGAGGTAAACTTCCTAGTTTATTGTCCAAAATTATTGTACATTCGTAGAGAAATGAGAAAGTTCCGTCTCCATTTTAGCGAGATATTTTTGGAAAGTGGCATCCTTAGTGACAGGCTTTGTTGCTGATCTTCCTCATGGGCCGTTAGTTTGTGCACATGCAAGGCAGACCGTAGCTGATCATTTTCTTGGTAGCTTTATGAGGCTCTGAAGTTTATCCCCTGACTTATAAAGCCAAACCAGACAGTGATGGAAGATCAGATGATACTTTTAATGATGGCCTTGTAGGAGTGTGAGTGAATGGATGAGTGATTGCACTTTTCAACTTTTGCTCTATTGGCAACAAAAGTGCACACGTTGCTGTACTTTCATGATTATGGAGATTAAAATTATGATCTAGCTATGGGTTATCCCAAGGGATTTGAACGAGTGACAACTATAGCATCGATGTTGACAAGTTGTTGTCCATTTCCACTGTTTTAAGGTTAAAGTTCCTCCCAACTTTTTTCTCTACATTATACTACTGGGCGAAAAAAATGGGCCAAGCCCAAAATGGCAAAATATTATGCTTTTAATGGTCTTAACAACAAATGATTGGTCAGGAAATTAGCAAGAATTAAACAAATATTGTAGATCTCTCCCTGCTCTATCAGTTCTGGCTCCATTTATGAGCTTGTTATCAGGCCCTTGATGGGCTGCATCAGGTGAGGCAGGTAACCAAATAATGACTAATTTTTTAAGAAAAAAAAAAAACATCCCAGAAGATATTTTTCGAAGATTTTGTACACCCAGACACGTTAGTTTGAATTTTACATCAAATATTTTAATCATCATGATTTTACCTTTGCGTAAAAGAAGACTATATAAGCGAATTTCCCTGTTTCTAGCTTTTCCCCAAACAGTTCACTGCAACAAAAGTAAACGAGCGAATGGTGGCACAGGAGCTCTCAGGAGTGCATCTGTTTAATTCCTGCTAATTTTCTCACCAATGATTTGTTGTTAGGACCATTAAAAGCTTAATATTTGCCATTTTGAGCTTGGCCTTTTTTTTTTTTTTGCCCAGGAGTGTACCTTGATCCCATCTATGTTAAAGTCTTACAAGGGTGGGATTTCCTGCACACATTATTATTGAAGAGTAGAGTTTGGTGTTATGATGAAGTGATATAATTAGCATGAGAACTTTTGTCACAATGCACTTTTCTGAGCATATTAGGAATATTGGCAGTACTCAACCAGCTGCATGCTTCATAAAAATAGAAGTAGACTGATTTTGTTTTCTACTTGTCTTCTTCTTCTGTCATTAAATTCTGGCTTAATTAAATAGTTTGGGTGAATGTTAAATGAGAAAATAACTGAACTCAATTCTACTTTTATAAATATTCCACTGCTGTTTTGGTGATGTGATATTCCAGCCTCAACCTCAGAAAAACTAAATACAGTAACCTTTATGAAAACAAATAAATAAAATCAAAATATATCTAATGATTCATATTATATTTTAAAACCTGGAACATTTTCTTGCACAACACCAGGATCAAACTTATTGGTACTCTGTCAATTAATATTTAGTGAAGCCTCCTGTGGAGAGAACAACAGCACTGTGTGGATTCGTGTAAGACCTAACAAGGATCTTGTAAAAGGATCTTTGGCCCTCTTCCATGCACAACAATTCAAGTTCCTTTATGAATTTATTGCATTTTTATTTGTTTGTTTAATGAACAATAAGTAGTTTCTACAATTGCAGTTTCTACAATGTAAGACCTGCCTAAGTTCATGCTTCGCATTTGAACACTGGACCCTGGCTGCCACCAAAAAAAAAAAAATGCTGAGAATTTTGAAAAGAAAAAGACATGTTCAGATTGAGGAGCAGATCAATGTTGGCCGTGTGAAAGCGTTTTTTTTTTTTTTTTTTCATATTGCCTATCCCTAATGAAAGGTAACTGGAAGTGCAGTGACCATGATCACCTCTCCTCATTATGATGGTCAAACCCGGTAGGGTTTATATATTGTACACAGTGATAGAAATAAAATGGCCTACCATAATGAGTGACAGTTTGCATACATAAAATAAGAAAATGTAAATCAAAGTGAAGCTGTTTCTTGTGCCACAGTAATGCCTGGTGATTTTTGGCTTTTTTTTTTGTTTCTGATACAATAAAAGAAGATTCACTAATCTGGAAAAAATAGGAAGGTCCATGTGAATTCCATGGCTTAGCAGTTGGAACTGTGTGTTAATATGAATGATACTAGAAGAGGTCTGGCTGGCATTTTACAGTTTTCTTTCCTAGAAACGGCATGCAAACCTCCTGTTTGTTCAGGATTGGCACTGCTTGGGAAAATGTGGGGTTTCTTTGTAATGGAAATTGTTGTAGAGGTCTGTTGATTGAAAGCTCTTTTGTGTTTGAAATCTGCTGTAGAGTATGTTTGTCATAATTTACGGGAATGTATGGTTTGCCAGTGGATTATCCATGGGGTTAGTATGTATCTGAAAATAACAAAAGCTGCCTCAGTGTAGTAATATCCTCAAAATAAGAGAAATATATTGTTAGAGATATTAATAACTGAAAAAAGAGATAAGCTCCATTATCATGATGTCATGATGGAGAATTGTTAGATATTTTTCCTTGGAATCCACTCATATGGAGCTGACCTAGAAAAAAACAGTTACTTATTTGTATTAGAAAGCGATTTGACTAATTTGGTAAATCTCATGCCAGCTGTTGTCAAGTGTTACCAAGAAAGGAGCTTTGGCTATTTTTTGAAGATATATCTACAAACTTTGTCTTGGAAGGACACAGGACGTGCAGGACGGCGAGAACTGGCTCACTGTGACACTTGAGTAAACAGCATTGCCGGGAAAAATATATAATTTTTTGCTTATAGCAGGTAAGCACATCATTTTTAAGGCATTAAAGGGACCCACAAAGTGTGTGAGATTTCACTTTCAGTGTAACATGTCATTCATTCATTTGTTTGTGTGCTCTGTACACAATATCATTAGCATTGGATATTGGACACTGTGTGTG
>CM075003.1:20624197-20717909 GCA_037576675.1 Pangasius sanitwongsei
ACCACTTCTTGCGGTGCATTGCAGTTTCATTTGCATGTGTTCTTATCATAGACAGTAAACGAAGAAGTATTAAGTCATGAGTTAAATGAGGCTACTTAAATAATACGTGTCGACAATGAAATTTCACGTCGACGAAATTTTATAGTCGACGACTAATCGTTGCAGCCCTAGTTTATAGATAAGCGTATTAGACTTTAAACTTGTTCTCTGGGAGGACAGAAAATTAAAATGATTTTTATGATTTTTTTTTTTTTATTATCAAGTAAAATCTTGAAATTATTATTAAGTTAAATCAATGCCTTGTTGACGAGAGAGGTCGGAGGAGAATGGCCAGAGTGGTTTGAGCTGACTGGAAGGCTACAGTAACTAAATAACCACTCTTGACAACCATTGTGAGCAGAAAAGCATCTCAGAATGCACAACACATCGAACCTTGGGATGGATGGGCTACAGTAGCAGAAGACAACCCACTCCTGCCAGCCAAGAACAGAAGTCTGAGGCTACAGTGGGCAGAGGCTCACCAAAAGTTTCTGTGAACGCCGTTACCTGTTCTTATTTGATCAGAGTGGAAGCCAGTGTGGTCTTCTACAGCAGTAGCCCATCTGAACAAGGTTCAATGTGTTGTACATAATTACATGCTTGTGTCAGAACCTGAGATTTTACAGTAGTATTGCAGTTATGCAGCTATATCTTTACATGAAAGAGAGCAGATGGCGTAAACCTCAATTTGCATTATAGTATGTAGACTCATTCTCAGACTCAAGACTGTGGTATCTGTAATTTTCCATTCATATGTTACAAGTTACAGTCATGTGAAAAAGAATGTACACCCTGCTTCAATTCTATGTTTCTATTTATCAGGGCCTTAATAACAATTGGGTGGTCCTCACCAACTTTTATAAACAAATGACCTCAGGTGACAACAAAACAAACACAACAGACTTCAATATGTGGTCAGTTTTTTCCAAAAAGTAAACCAGTATTCAGAAACCAGGTGGAAAAAAATAAGTACACCCTTCCTACTTCCACAATGATTAAGAAAATAATTAGCAGCCAGGTGTTAGTAATGAATTGTACAAGATTAGTTAATCATCCAAACAATTTGAAATTCATCATTCTACAGTGAGAAGGATTGTTTACGAATAAAGAGCCTTCAAGACAGTTGCCAATCTTCCCAGAAGTGGGCGTCCCAGCAAATTCAGTCCAAGGTCAGACCATTTAATGCTCAGAGATGCATCTGAACAAACCACATAAGTTCTAGAACAGTATCCTTTGGATTGACGAGACCAAGTTGGAGATGTTTGGAGAGACTGCTAAACTCCTACAGAGTTACCTCATTACCTCAGTTTATTGTTGCTAAAGGTGGTTCTACATGCTACTGAATAATGGGGGGTGCTTATTTTTTCCCACCTGTTTTCTGAATGGTTGTTTACTTTTTGGAAAAATTAATTGTTATTTAGGCTCTGATAAATAAAAACATAGAATTGAAGGAGGGTGTACTTTCTTTTTCCCATGACTGTATTAGTTTGTCTTTACTAAAAGTATGTTCATGAATCTTTGAAGCATCTCCTGTGAAGTATCCATTCCAGTCCTACTGTAGTCACTTATTCACCTGTCATCTTGCCTTTACAATGTTTCTGTGCAGTACTGAAATTTGGATATTTTTAGCATGGCTATCAGTGGCTGCTTTTGATTACGTTACTGGTGTCTAGAGTGTGATGCCCCAAGCTATACTGAAATTTACTGAGCTACTCCATCTGTTGTGAGTAAACACACTCAAACAATGCCAGATATCCCCAAAATCCCCTTGCCTGGTAGAGTGACCTCCAACATGGTTCACTTGGAAGTGCACACAAAACACAAACACATGGGCATACACACACAAAGGCTGGTGCCGGATGGTAATACCCGGGCAGATTAGCCATCTGTATGTCTGTGAAGAACTCATACATCCCATCTATCTCACTCTGTGACCTCTTGATGGTAATCTGACCCATTTCAAATGCAACTGTTACAATTCCAGGATATCTGGGAAGTAGGGGGCATAATTTTTGACATCCTTGTTTGAGAAAGAGCCGCACAGTGATTGTACAGGTTTCCTCCAGGTTCTTTGGTTTCCTCCCACCTCCCAAAAACATGCCAGTAGGTGGATTGGCTATTCTAAACTGCCCCCGGATGTGAACTAGTGTGGACTGGTGTCCTTTCAAAGGTGTATTTCCACTTCATGCCCAGTGTTCCCAAGACAGGCTCCAGATCCACCACAACTCTGACCAGGATAAAACAGTGAAGGAATGAATGAATGAGAAAAGTTAGGTAATTCCTGTGCTATGTTGCAGAGTTGCTCTCTATGGTCCAGCTCTGGACATCTGCTGTACAAGAGACATATGCAGCAGTGGACTGGAAGGAACGTGTGTAAAAACACAGACAGAAAAAATATTCTCAAATACTTAAATACCATATTTCTCCCTGCTACTCCCTCTTTTTCTCTCCTTTTCTTTCTCTCTCACCCCATTATGATTATTTGTTCATTGTGGACATGAGTAGAGAGCGAGATGGCAGTATTGTGTGACCACTTATCCCTGCCAGCTGGTATGGAACTAATCAGAGCTGAAATAGTTCTCATTAAATATGAGCCTCTTTTTTCCTGTGTCAGGTTGTATGTGTGTGTGAGTGTGTGTGTGTGTCAAGCTGAACTGTGTAACTATGTAACAGGTTTTTTTTACAGGCATTATACTTGCTTTGAGAATATGTTCCACAGCACATGCACTGACATAAACACAAATTCAGACACTCTCACTACAACCAGACCCTCACTCTCATCCTGCATGTTGCTGGTAAGAATAGTATGTAATGAGTTTCTTGCTGATTGCTTTATGACTTGTGTTTAGACACCCACAGCAATTAAGACACATGAAAGAGACAAGAGGAGATCACACAAGAAAAGTGTATGTGTGTGTGTGTGTGTGTGTGTGTGTGTGTTTGTGTATGTGTGTGTGTGTTATCCAGGGCAGCACAGTTGGATGTAAGAAAGAGAAAAAATATGGCAGTAGTCAGGTTGTCAAAGATGCCAAAGTTAAAAAATAAAAAGGTGAAGTCTTGCTACTATGAAATAAGAACTGAAGTAATAATTTTGCAACATGGGCAAAAAATGAGGGAGGAGAGGAAAGAGACAGACGAAGGTTCAGAAGCAGGACGAAAGCGAGAGGTGCTGGGAATGTGGGAATGGAGGCACGCGTCCAGCTGGCCGAGGCTTGCAGTCGTCTGATGAGCCAGAGCTGCAGAGCTGGGCTGCTGGCCACCTGAGCAGAGCTGCACAGGGATAGAGGGATGAAGGGATGGAGGGATGACTGGACCTAATCTCTTCCAGGTCTCAAAAAGTGCAGGTCTGTTCCAGAGAATTAAGCTTCCATAGCAAAGTATGCTGATTCTACTACATCTATTACCGTGAGTGCACAGTGAAATAATTTGCTTTTATATATGAGGGAGAGCTTTCTTATATAAGCAGTTTGACTAGGTTGTGGCTAGACAGTCAAATTTAATGAAGACATATGCACTGTACTAAACATATGAACTTTATCAGTTGAAGTATTTCATAAATTGTCCTGTTATATTTTTCTTTTCAGAAAACACTCTAATGTAGTTATGTCTCGCATAAAAGAATATTTTTCCTTACAAGTCTGGGCTTCTTACAGGTGTGCCAAAGTTTCTCTCTCTCTCTGTCTCTCTCTCTCTCTCTTTTCAGAGCTGAGCTCGTTTTATACATGACTTAAGTCCTAACATTGTGGTTGAAAAGTAAGAGCCCTGGCACATGCAGCCTCCCTCACAATAGTGTGATTTGCACGGCTTCACAATAGAAACTCGCGTCTGAGATAAATCATGCCGACACAGTTCTGTACTGTGCTGTACACGAGAAACAAGGCCAGGAAACATGCATTGGCCAATTCTAAAGCCTGCCTGGGAAAAAACTTCTTCCTGCCGTGCCACATGCGCATGTGGCGTAAGAAGCAATGCTTCTTCTGTTTATTGAGAGAGAAGGTGTGACACTGCACGCACTGAGATGCGTATGACTGTTGTGCCACTGTAAGTTTATGGTAGCTTCACCCTACCTCTTGAAGTGTAAAACTTTTTCCATGCTGCTTTTGGAAGTTTGAATGATTGTACTCTATTCTGCTACTCCACTGAGACATGATCTCCCAAAAGTATCTGAGATTTGAGAAGGATGCACATGTTATGGATGCAAAGCACCACTCCGAAATACCTGACCATCTCGGATGACAAAAATACACATTAAATTTGAAAATGATTTAGGCCTAACATACTACTTATAGTCAGCTAATTGAATTTATCTAGTTTTATTTCAACGTTAAAGCGATAGACTGATCATAGCACTTGACATGTTATATGGTAAAGGTTTGACACTAAATATTAATAATACAGGTTTTTTTTTTTTTTTGCTCAAAATATATTGCATTAACAATGTTCCAGAAATACAGTATGTGTAAGGTCGTTTTCACACGTTTTATTTCTGGACTCAGGGCTGTTTAAGCCTAGGAGCGGTTTAGAGATCTGATCCCTAGTCTTCTTGAAAACAGTGGTCTGGGGTTAGCGTCAACGGAAGCACAGCACACTCCGCATCAGATGCGGAAGTTATCTGCACTCAGTGACGCATGCTGAGGAATGTGGTTGGTTTAATTTGTCACCTTACTTACTTTGTTATGGTTATTAATATATAACCATATGTTGTTCATAGAACTGGAGCATTGTTATTAGTTTACTTTTTTGGTGCGAGTGCTTGCAATGAGAACATTGTGAAAAATGCATGTCTTATGCCGGTCTGCATGGCTAAAAAAATCTTCTTTAATATGAGATCTGCTCCATGTTTGTAGGTATTCCTGCACAAAGACATGCCATGCAGCCAAATGTGCTGTTCCTTGCCACTTGTGTGTTGGTACCAAAGGAATGTAAGAAAAAGCAGCAAACAGATGAACCTAGTGCCTCCCATTTTCAAACCTGAGTACACAAGTGTGACGTATGAAATTGGACAATTGAGCCACGGTTCAGTAAGCTTTCTTCAATGTGAAGGCAAACCTGTGTTTATGAGCCCCGCCCCCAAACAAACCCAGAGTCTGCTGCTTCCAATCATAGTTTGTAATTATGATAAAAAAAATACTGGAGATATCTCAGAAATGCGTATTGTGACATAATATATTATAATACTGATATGTTAGTGAAGTGTCAGTTTTGGTCTTGCATTTCCATGATAAATAAAACCAGCTGTTCTATAAGATTTAGTCTCCTTATGTTTCTGAAGAGCACATCTCACGTGACACACTACACTCACTCTGCAGTCTTAAAAACAGCATTGAATTTTTAACCATGATCACCTTTAATGCATGATTTTATAGGCAATTTGTATTGTTATATTGAAATTAAATAATAAACACAATTATCAACAAGTCTTTATAGAGCAGGAGACATAATCTATCTTGAACTAAAAAGCTTACTAGTGTTAACATAATGATGTCCAGCAGATTTATCAGGTTTGCAGAGAGAGAGAGAGAGAGAGAGAGAGAGAGAGAGGCCATTACAGAGTGATTTCTTACAATTATTGATGAGGCATGATGCTGAATCAGAAATGCAGGCGGTCAGATGCACTGCACAAACACAAACAAGCAGCATGATCTCAATCCTGCCACATTCTGGCAGACTGAAGAACTGCAGTTAAAACTCCTGTGGGGAAAATTCATTGCCCACAGCTGAAGGAGAATAAACCATTAAAGCCTTTTTGATTCCCTTCACGCTAGAATTAACCATGTATGATTTTGAGTGGTTACACACAGATAAAGAACAGAGCTCTGCGTCCCAGCACTGGGATCAGGGACCACAGTTTTATTAGGATAATCGGGCATAGTGGCAGTTTGCAGTCTAGTTCAAACCAGAACAAGAACAGATTCTTTGTCATGTGAACACATACTGACAGTTTGTCACTGTTGGCAATGCATGAGGTTTTGCAGAGCCTATGGGACATATTGGATTAGACGTGCTGTTCATGAATCGTGTGTAAGAAATTGAGAACAACTGTGTAATCCACTCCTTTTCTCTTGCTGCCTTGCAGAGAAACTCTACAACTCAACAGGAAGGGAGCTAAGAAGAGCCCTGTTCTCTCTCAAGCAGATTTTTCAGGTAAGCCACCTTTGATTTTTCTTTTGTTTTCCAAAGGTTTCTTGCTTATATTGAATAAGTGAACATACATGTAAAGTACATTTACATTTATGGCATTTGCCCTTACCCAGAGCAACTTACATTTATCTCATTTACACAAGGGAGCAGTTGAGGGTTAAGGGCCTTGCTCAAGGGCCCAGCAGTGGCAGCCTGGTGGTGCTGGGGATTGAACTCATAACCTTCTGATCAGTAGCCCAACGTCTTAACCACTGAGCTACTACTGTGGGGGCATTTTGCTGCAAAGTTCATTTGTCCCAGGGTCACTGCAAATAGGTATGGTTATTTGCACTGATAAACTGATGAAATATAGATAGAACTATGATGAAGCAGTTCTATCTTGATGCGAGTGGTGTCTTCCAGGATGACCCCTTCCCCACCCACAGGGCACGAGGGTTCACTAAATGGTTTGATAAGTATTAAAATGATGTAAATGTTTTGCTATGGCTTTCACAGTCACCTGATCTCAACCCAGCTGAACAGCTGTGGGAGCTTTTAGACCAGCATGTTAGACAGCGCTCTCCACCACCATCACTAAAACACCAACTGAGGGAATATATCTTGGAAGCATAGTGTTCATCCTCCAGTACAGTTCCAAGGCCCACTGAAGCTGTTTTTGCAGCTTGTGGTAGTGTGTTCCTTTACTTTTGCCACCTGTCTTTATATGGGAAAGTGAGTTGATTGGGTGTGCATTAACATGACCTCCACTGACTTCCACTGAATGTTTGAAAAATTAAAAAGCAATTCATCATCTGAAAATGGAAGTCAAATTTGTGTGAAATGCATGCTACTGTGGGTGTAGCCATGTTTTTATCTCATTGTGGGACCAAAAACTGCAGCTTTTATTTAAAAAGTTAAAAAGAGCTTGAAGATTTCCTTTAGATTACTGAGGTTAAGGTTAGTGTTAAGAGCAGGCGTGTGTGGGGTTTTTATATCTTGTGTGAACCAAATGTCCCAAAAGAATAGGAATATCTGACAGGTTTGACCTTGGGACATTTGGCTGGTCCCAACATGGAAAACTGCTTTTTTTTTTTAAAAACATTTATTTATTTATTTATTTATTTATTTTAGTTTTTAGTTATGAAAATTCTATTTTAAAAACTGTAAAAGAGCCAAGGTGTTTCCTGTAGGTTACTGAGGTTAGGGTTAAGGTTAGATTCAAGTGTAGATATAGCATCAGGTAGCTGCATTAATAATTATATCACTGGAGGTTCTCTGCAAGGTCAGTAGGACAAATGTGTGTGTGTGTGTGTGTGTGTGTGTGCGTGTGTTTAAAATCTGGATGTCTGGAAGATTTCAATTACACAGCTGTTGACAGGTGTGAAGGTTTATAGTATGTTTGTCATCAGGTGGACACTAGAAAAATGACACACACTCAACTACAATTACTCAACTGTTTATCCATGCATAAATAATGCTAAGTTATTTGAGAAATACTTTCAGATGCACTTTATTTACAGACAGGCACAAAAGCACTGTATACCGAGCATTGTAGTTCACATTTATCCAGACATATACACAGGAATTCCCTGTCATTATAGGCTTTTTGGCTGCAGAAATCCAAAAGACCAACCCTCTAATCATTTTTACATCAGTGATTGGGTGCGTCCTCAAAAATGTCAAAGCTGGAGAAATACTGGATATTGGTAAACTCTGGATGCAAAGCAGAAAGACAAGCAGAAAGTGGTGTAATCAAAGATTTATCAAAGTGTGCCCAGACTGCTGGTCTGCGGGTGTGTGTTTGTGTGTGTGTGTGTAAATCTAGCTAACACAGAAAGCTCTCTTCCCACATCTTATATTTAATGAGCTCTTAGGCCTGGCGAAGGAGCCGAGCCACGCTTAGCAACCAGCAGTTGCCGAGCCCTAAACACACAGGGTTACCATGGTCAGAGGAAATGAAGTGCGAAGCAGAATGTGCACTTTGGACTGTGTGTGAGGATCATATACACTATAGCCAATGAATCACAGTGACTCTCACATGTATGAACCTGCACAATCACAACAACCCCAACAAAGTGTGTCATTTACAAGGCCTAGTGAAAATCTATTTACATTATATTTGGATATAAAATAGCTCAGCATAAATGACTGACTGCTTTTCTGCTTTGTGTGACATTGTTAAAAAGCATTATACAGACTGCATTTAATCTCAGTAGTATTAGTGCTGAGGCATTCATTTTTGCTCTACCCCTGCAGGATGATAAGGACCTGGTGCACGAGTTTGTGGTGGCTGAGGGACTCATCTGTCTCATTAAAGTGGGGGCAGAGGCTGACCAGAACTACCAGAACTACATCCTCAGAGGTACTTTACAAGAGCTAATAGTAGAATATTACTGAACAGGAAACTTAGTCTTGTTCATTAATCATTGTCAGCTCCTCTAACAGGCTCTGTGCTTTGTATTGTATTTTGCCTCACACAAAATGTTGAAATGAATAAACTGTGAATTGAAATGGTAATTTAACTTCCACAGTTACACACACAGATTCATGCAGTTATCCAAATTACATATAAATATTCCAGCAGATTGACGATCCTACACCTAATACTACATTATAATACTCTCACACACCTAGAGTGTTTTCTGTAATGAATAGTTTCTGATGCTCTTTCATTAAAATCTGTAGAACACTGTTAATGTGCAGTATATTGTACATTTGTACATAACATAATGATACTGCACCTTTAACTTGACCATGTTGAAGGTTAAAACTTTATGGCTTATCTTAGAATCACAAAATTGTCAGATATAACTTTATAATTCCAGTATATCCAGATATGCACACATTATGTATGCTTTATTAGTGCTGAACTCCATGGCTTATTAATGTAAACGAATGCAGTAAATAATGTAAAGAAACCTTAATTCCATGAACTAACTTTCAAGAACATGTCAACTAGGGTGTTAGTTCATAGTGATCTTTAGTTAACCCTAGGAAGCCAGCATATGTTAACAATGTTAATGCTGTTAGCAAAGTAATTAACATTTGCAATAACTGATGTTTGCATTTTCATGTTTATTCTATTGCTGATTAAAAATTCAGATGACGAGCTCCTGACTGGCACAAAAGAAACCCATCATTCAGCCAAGAATTCTGCAAACTAACTACCAATAACATAATTAAGACCTTAGTGTATAGTGGATATTGTGGGTTCATTTTTTATATAATAGTTACATATAATAGTCCAGCTAATTTATGTATCATCCATGTAACAATGGTGTACTGAAGATTGCTTACTTGAACAATTTTTATATATGGTTAGTGAAACACTTGTATATTTTTGTTTAGAAGTGGCTGAAATGAGCTGGGGTGTGGAGCTTTACCTCTGTGGTAGTAAATTATGGCACCAGCGTTGATGTCTCAACATTTAACACTTGAGAAGTCCTCTGCTATATAACATACAGCATCGTGTCAAACACACATACAGACAACTCAACTGACACTCACTCAACTGACACTCACATGCTACACCGCTGTACAGTTGCACCTGCACGCCTTTATACATACATATACTGTGTGTTTATATTATACATGTACACACACACTGAATAAAGTCTAAAAAGATCTAAACATTAATGCACTTAACACACATGTTCAACCATGTCTGCATAATATCTTTACCATGTACATGCAAAGGCTAACATATGCACCATCATACTTGTGTGTTGACCTCAGTAATTACCATTTGCTAGCCACATTCTCCAGAGTTAGCACAGACAGTTGATTTATTCCTCCTGCATGACTGAGGTAAGGGGTCAGGCATGTAGGGGGAGTTTAGTGGACACTCTCTGCTTGGGCATGATGATACTCTGAGGTTACAGGGTGATTAGGAACCTCCACTACGAGGTCACCATCATTTCACAGGCCACTTACAGAGGCCAGGCCTCACACACTTAAGCGGCCAATAAAGAGCCTGGCTGGATGTTGCAGATTATAAATCTAATTCTTTACCCCCTTGATACCTTTTTATAATCAATAGTTCCATCTGAAACCAACTTTTAATTGCTCTTGTAAAATTGATGAGTAAAATTGGAGTGTGGAAAACATTTTGCACCCAATCTTACCGCTTTCCAACGTGTAACATGAGAGATTTTTGAGCCACATTTTTATAGGCAGTTTCTTTGTGGTAGTTCGCACACTTCAGGTATCTTACACCCTTATAATAAGATAGCTGATTTGAAATTGAGAATTTATGGTTTTAGTTTCTTTGTTTCATGGATCTTTAAACATAAACCCCCCAAAGTTAGGCCAAATGTAGAATAAAACACATGTAAGTGCTTCATACAACTTCAGGTGCACTTTGAATCTGAAACTATGGTTTTATAAATAAAGAAAATTGCACTTAAGTCTGTTTACATTAGAATAAAGTTACACTGGGATGTCATGGTATTACTGAAATGTTTAACTTGCCATATGAGCTCTGAGTAAATGCAGTTTGCAGTAGGCACTTGTCATATTATTTGCAAGTGGGCATACTGGAGAGTTTTTGTTGCATTTATCATTAAATGTCACCCAATTATGGAAGAAAAAATTGGAAGAAAAAATTAGGAGCATTGCTCTTTTTAGGACCATGTGAATAATGTTTTGATAGATATTAAAGGCACATTGTTGTTTAGTATATTGTCAGTTGCTAAATTCTATAACTCCTGCACCACGTGGCTGTCATATTCCAGGTGCTGGGTGTGTGTAAGTGGAGCTGATGAAGGCACTGACCGCAGCATGTTTATGTGCAATCAGTGTGGACTAGTTATAGGTTTGACTGACACACACTCCAGGCTGATTAGGCCTTTAACCACTAAATCTCCATCAGTGAGGAGAGGAATGAAGATAAACCAGACTTAACCACAGGATGATTAGTCTGCAGTTCAGAGTAAATCAGGGCACTGCTTAAACACTTCCTGTCTAGATTTACCCAGTCATTTACCCTATGGCCTTGATTTCCTAAGAGCTCAAATAACAAATACTAATATGCGTGTGATATGGAATAAATTGTACACATCTTACAGCTGATTTATAACGAAGAATTACAGGAATGTCATACGCAAAATAAGGGAAGGAAACAATGTGTAATTTTTGCATTGGATCTCAAAGAGACTCCTGGAAAAGTGAAACTAAGACAGAGAATAACTCTGATTAAAGCGTCAAATTTAATACCTGCTCTCTGGTCACGTTGATTTGTGCACCCTGCTGCAGTTCCTAAAGTGACCATCAGGCTTAGATTTGGTGGGTTGGAATGGGCTGTTGATTCAGAAACCAGGCTCACTGCTATTTTAGCTTCTCATTACCAACTAAGGAGAAAAGCACAACATAGATCAACTTCTGTCCCATGTGCATTTCAAAGATTTGTTTCCTCACACATACACATGTAGACACTCACTGAAATACAAAGTGCCTACACACATACATACGAGGAGCTTAAGATTTACAATTGCCCTTATCCTCCAAGAAATGGAATGTCAGAAGGTACACAAAACAACACATCCCGTCTCACACACTCGCAGAGACCTCACACACTCTCCAGGGAGAATGCTACATGTCATGTTTAGATATGCCTGCTTTACTGCTGGTCTGCTGGAAAGGTTTGCACGTCTGTGGGATCTCGCCTAGTAAAACGAGAAGCCTGAGACCCCAGCTCAGGCCCCCCAGCCAAGCACAACAGACGCAGGAGCAGCATCTGAGCCATAGGCTGCAGTGGGGGGTCGAGCCCCAGGTGCTGCTTCCACTTCTCGCTCCACTTTACTTCCCTCAGGACTCTCTTGCTGGGTTCAGGCCAGCTGAGAGCAGAGAGGGGCAGACGTTCATCATAGTGCATTGCCTGTCTGTGAAAAGGATTGAAAGGAATACAGGCACTCTCAGGAAAAAATATAATAACTGTACCTTTCCCTAGTCAATGATGTTGTAAATACAACTCAAAAGATTTTTTTTTACTTTGGAAAATCATGCCTGTATATATTTCTAATAAATACTTTTTTCTCCTTCTTTAACCTACTAAGACCGCCCACTAGTCACTGACACAGATATAAATTTATTAGTTCACACGCATAGCTAATGGCTAAACAAATGGAGAGCCAGTTTTGATTCATATCATTTTCACACAAATCAAAACGTCCTCAGTGAAGATAACAGAGCCACTGAGTTTTTCTTTAATTTGTCACCCATCTAGTTATACCATGTGAACATTCTAGGTAATGCAGAATTTTTAACCCATTGTTAAATAGTCATATTATTTGGAAATAAACACTTTGGTTGTCAAGTCTCTACAGATTATGTGTATTGTAGAACCACTGCGCTGTAGCAAACTGAACACTAATTTGCATACTTGTGAGTCCACGTGGTTGTCTCATTAATGTGATGGTTAATGCCTTCGATTTATTACCACAAATGTTTGCTGTCAATGTGCAGATGTGTTTATGGATTGTTGCTCGTGTGTGTTCACCGTAAAGCCTCGCTGATAAAGCCCCCGCTGCTTTTCCCTCATTGAGCCAGTTCTGTGGCTAGCCACCAAGCCTATTGTTTGTGCTGTAAGTATGTGTTTGCCAATAAAAAGAGCAAGTGCATATTTTTTACAGTGCTTCCTGATCAAGTATCTTCCTCGCTGATGTCGCAGTATATCTAATCATCACCAATGTGCTGCTCATAATCCATAGGTTCGATCTAAGGTTTCCACTTGTCTATAACACACACACACACAGTATATGAGGATTTTCACTGGTGGAAAATTTAAAATACTTGAGTAATTGTACTTTCTTACTATACTTAAGTATTATTTTGGCATATTTCTACTTGAGTATTTTTGAATTGAATATTTGTTCTCTGACTTAACTACACTGAACATCCCTGGCCCTACCACAGTAAGATGTTTCATTATGCTTGAACAAAAACATATTAAAATATTAATACATACATGTATTAAAAAAGGAAACGGAGTCATCTAAATTGAAAAAAAAAAAAGTATACTGATGTACTTATTGCTAATTTGCTACTGTTAACAGGCTACATTTAACTAAGTTAGCCTGTTTTCTTTGCTAATGCCAGACAGACTAGACTAGCATTGATTCTAGTAGCTAACATAAAGTGGGTGGCAGCAAGTCAGATTCTAGCTAATGGTAAATATTGGTTTTTACATGATAGTCTACTTCTGATTAATTCATTAGCAAACTGTGTAGCATTAGTCATATTATACCAGCAAACTTAATTTAAAGTTTTAACAGTTTTAGCAGTTCTAACAATTTTAGATAATAAAAGTTACTTTTCACATGAAAGCATGACATTAACTTAATTCTTTAGTTAAAAATGTTTCCTTTTTTACATTTTAATACTTTTCAGTACATTCAAATGTAGCAACTTTTTGACTTTTACTTGACTAGACGTTTATCTGGATACTTGCACTTTTAACTGAGTCCGATTTTGATGCATACTGTAGATACAAAATGTTATGCCTATACCCAATCCTTATTGTAACCTTTTACAAAAAGGAAATCTTTTGACTGTTTTAATTAAAAAGCCAGTTTCATGTGGCTTCTATTGTTATGGGGACATTTGGTCCTCTCATGATATAAAAACGTGTACACACACATACACACAGAGAGAGAGAGAGAGAGAGAGAGAGAGAGAGGTTTAACTAACATTACCATCCTTCTGCGGGTCGTGACTTCTCACTGTCTGAGTTTGAGGGTTGCTCAGTTTTCCCAGACTGTGAATGCATGTCTTTCCTCTATAAGCTCATTACAGGTACTGAGTTTTCCATCAGCAACTAAACCTCTACATGACCAGAGAACCAGGTCAACTCAGTTCAACCAAATGTGAAATATTTAAAAAGATAAATGAGAAAACTAGTAGGGAGAGCCTGAGCTGAAGACAAATCTGCATGTGAATCTGCTTCATACAAAGAGTCCAGATGCTAATGACTCAGCAGTACCATTGTGTATTTGTTTTTACAAGAGCCCTAGTCCCTTGTTTTGGCAATGCTTTCAAAGATTTCCTTCAACTCTCTATAGGCTTTGAAATAAAACACCATATCAAATGAGAACGCCTCCTATTTCAGAGAGTCTTCCAAACTCATTAGCTCAACACTGTGCCCTTACTGTACTAAAGTGTATCCTCTGCTGGGAAACAGCTCTGCTCTGCTCTGACTAACACTCCTGTTCGGGTAAGTCAGGGCCACGGGAGGCTTTGATGGAGCGGGAGAAGGAGAGTAAAAGAAGGACGAGTCCTTGGCATAACTCTGGCTGTCTCTGACATGGTGTGAGATCCATAAAGCTGCAGTTAGTTCATTCAGCTTTCCTCCAGCCGCCTGTTCTCCATCACAGAGTGTCTACTGGCACTGGCCCACATATAGCTACGTTTTTAGTGCCAAAATATGCAGTTTGTGGCACACACCAGTGCCAGTGTACAGTGTCTCAGGGCTTTGAGTTGGATTTTTGGATTTTAGACCATAAGCCTATTGAAACAGGTCTGGTCCAAAAACCGATGCAGTCTTTGTAAGTGGACTTTCAATATTGTTTAGATGATTAACAGTTTTCAAAGTTTTCAGAAAGATTTACTGGGTTTCTTCTGCTGTTTCTGTTTGTGTTGTCCTTGAGGTTGTAGAAATTCCTCTACTCCTCTCTCCTCCCATTGCACAGTGACTCTTAAGTGAAAGGCCAGGCATTGTTTGGTTAGCAGTAGCGCTGGAGATTCTGTTTGAAAACTTGTGTGTGTGTGTGTGTGTGTATGTACTGCCTGGCTGTGTTTCTGTCTGCTGGCTGGCTGTCCAACTCCACTACCTGTGACAACATTTCCATCCTGCCTGGGCCCAGTGGACCGGTATGTGTGTGTGCGTGCATGTGTGTGTATGGGACAAGAGAGAGCTATGCTGAAGACACATGACATTTTTATATAGCCAGCCTCTCTTTTGAACTTTCTTCTACTCTTTGTTGTTGGATTGAGAGGTGAATGTTTTTTTCTCATGAAGTACACCAGGCACTGTAGTCTGCTTCAGGAGGGAATCCGCAATGTCCTGCTGTGCTAACAGAATTTGACACCACAAACACATAATAAGCTCATTGGGGATAGTGAGTGCTGGCTACGGTTACCCGCCTACAGCCTTCAGTGTCTTTTGTGGTCATACATCTTTTTTTACAGGGTTTTTTTCTTTTGCATCTTTTTTCCTGCTCGTCGTAAAGCAAGATAATAAAATGTGGCTTATGGTGAATGTAGGTGTGATGTCTCATGGTATCTATATGTGGCCACTACTATTTCACACAATATTACTTTCACACTAGGATTCCTAACCTTGCCTCTCTGGAGCTGACATGCTCTTTCCTTGGAGGGATTACCTCACTGAAGCAGTGCATACTCGGCAGGCCTCCTCAGAGCAGCAGGGCAGGGCTTCCCTCCTTGAAGGCCAAGACAGAGACGAAACAGGACCTGCCGGGCCTTTACCCAAACACAGCAGAGCACAGCAAGCCCTCAGCAAACCACAACACACGTGGCCAACACAGTCGGCTACATCAAGGTTAAAAACACATTCCACACTCTCGTTAAAACAGTCAACAAAGCGTCCGCCCAAAGATTTTAAAAAGTCTGGACTTGTTTCCCCTCAAAACTGTTCTCTTAGGCTCTGCAGTATGAACTTAGTCATCACTGGTGACTGAACTAGCATTAAAGGGTCTAAAAAGGAAAATGGCCGAGGCGGCCATAAGTTACAAACGTTTATTGTTCAGATGATCAATGAGGTTCCACGTTCATTCCAATCGCAAACGTTTACCAGAAGTGCATTCTATTTTTACCATTAGACTTAATTGCGTGCAACTCCTTGCCAAACACGAGAGACTTAAAACAAAAACACTTGTACCATCGGTGCAAATAACACAATCCTTTTCTCTTATCCTTTTGTTTTCCTTCAACGAGAGTCTCCCCTAATGATCTGTTAACCTCCAAAGCCATTAGCTTCCTGATTTGATTAAAGAGAGCGTGGTGATTGAAACCATACATCGGAAGCAGGCCGAGCTGTAACGCTATCTGCGGCATGGCCTGTGCGTGGCTTCAGGGCCACTGGAAAAATATGTTAACATTTGTTTGCCTATTTAGGAGTGGCGGTGAGAATCTTGTGGCTCTGGGTATGTTTGTGCAAGAAGTAGCTGAGGGTAGTCTCTGAGTCTTTTGAGATCACTAGAGCAGCACCTCCAGTTGACTGTGGTCCAGGCCCACCTGGCTGACCTACATTCACACACCCTCACACACAAACACACACATGCTGGCTAGCTCTCATGCATTGTGTCTCTGTGCAACTTTTGCAGTGTTTAAGAGGATTGTTTGTCTCAGCTGTGCAAGTTGACATATGCTGGTTTCCAGTGATTAATTATGAGCACAGATGTACAGTATTTCTTTCCCTGCGGCTGCTCTTTGAGTTTTACTGACAGACCACATTTTTTCCACATGCTACTCTGATCTAAGCTTAAATCTCTGGTGTGACAAGATAATAGGTGAGAAAACATGACACGGAGTCTGCTCATACACAACCACTAGTTCAGTAACCTCACTCACACGGGTCCTGTGTCTCTTGCAGAACTCGGCATTGAATCTTTATCAGCCTTGGCACTGCCTCTTTCGGGTAGTTATTTTCCATCACATTAACCGAAAGGTGTGCTCCAAAAGTAAACAATTTTATCTCATCACAGCAATGATAAATGCATTACAGTTGGTTGGTTGATTTGTAATTTGTTGATAGAGCACTTCATGCCATTTGTAGTAGTGCCACATTGGCTAGACGTATAAATTGTGATGACTTCTCGACAATAGCTCAGAAAGCAAGGCTCCCAGATACTATCTCTCAAGGCCTGTGTGAAAGCAAAAGTAAAGGCACCCAAAGCAGCACATGCCTTTGGCCTAACACAATGCCTAGACCTCCCTGGGAAAGCAGCACACCATATGGATGATATATAGAAGCACTTTGCTATGGTTATATATCAGTTTGTCAAGGCAAAATGTGTGAAATGATACGTACTAGGTCATATATCCAGAGACACATGCAATTTCTTAGATTTATTCAGGTAATTGTCAGGTGCAGATGGTTTGGCAAGGGGATGCTGGGTGTTTCCCAGTGCCTTTGTATGCCTCCCTCTGGTTTTTTCAGTACTTTGTGCAAACACAGCAGTTCTTTAGTTCTCTTCAGCTGTTTCTTCATCTCCGCCCACTTCTCTCATGCCTAGGGTTAGCATTTCTGTATTCAGCTGATATATTCTCCCTTGCAAATAATTAAATTGGTAAGTCCCAGTTTGAAGTAATTGTTGGGAGCGTGGGGAACCTAGTGTGTTTGACCTCAAATTTGGTACTTAGAAATTATGAACATGTGAGACTACAAAAAACAAAGATGGGAACAGTGAAAGAAACCATTCAGATAGAAGTCTACACTTTAGACATTCAGTCTGTTGTGTGGAATAATCCAGGATGTGAAATTAAAGTGAATTTATGGATGCAGGTCATCTGAGTTGAGCATGTTAACGCATAGTCATACAGGTAATGACTAATAGTTGCTATGAGCCTTGACTGAGTATGATTTTGACATATGGTAGGTCATTGCAAAAACAGCACGAGTGTCCTCTGTAGTGCCATAATGATTCACCACAGTTCATCCTTCAACGTATTTTATGGTCATGAGTTATATTGCTATGCTCTCTGAGCTCTATGTGTTTTTGTAAAAGGGCAAGTGAGAATGTTTAAGTGTACAGCCTTAAACCACTCGCTTTCCATGTTCCTATTCTGTTCGGTTTTCAAGAGAAGACAAAATTAAAGTCTTTTTAACAGACATCTCTCTGTAATGCACCTTATGGCATGTTTAATTTATTGTAACTACTGCTTCTTTTGTTATAGTCAGTGCTGTAGAATATATTGACAGGTATTGCACAGCCATACAGGACATATTGACCTGTAGACAACCTCAAAAAATAAAACATAAAAAATAGTAATTTGTATAAAATGATTTATGAAATTTTATACCACAGTTGGCAAGCCTGGTCAGAGGTTGTGTGATGTGGCCATATGCAAAGTAATTCACCAACAGTTTACACTGACACTGCATGAATTTTAACAGTTTATAATAACATTTCAATGTTGTGGAACCTCTGCAAGACATGTTAGTTCAATTCAATTCAGTTTTATCTGTAGAGCACTTTTAACAGTGGACATTGTCACAAAGCAATTTCACAGAAATATATAAATTCTGGATATAAATTTTAAATTTATAAATTTATCCCTGGTGCTGGTCCTGTTATCACTTACATTATAGCAGTTATAAACAGTTCCCTTGCCAGCATCTTTCTCTCTCTCTCTCTCTCTCTCTCTCTCTCTCTCTCTCTTTGAAATTAATAGAACAGATTGTCATGTTACTGAGAAACCAGAAAGTGCAAAGTCCTCTGTCTTGAAGACTTTTCCATGGCAGAAAACATACTGACTACTGATTTACTAAGCTCAGAAACCTGAGACTCCTTCCATTAAAAAAATGTCTACTTATAGAAAGTGTCAACATATCAACATTTAATGTAACTATAAATTCTACAACATTAAATATAACAGTAAATGGTTAAAAAGACTGACGTGACATTCATTAATAAACTAAATATTGTAATCATTAGCAAATCTCTGTGGGTTGGAGAATGATCCGCTTTAGGGTGGAAATGGCACCACACCACTCAGTTGTTGATTATTTTTTTTATAATCGCATGACCCTTTGTGTTTTATTACTTTTATAATGATATGGGAAATAAAAATGATATGTAAAATTACTATGGAATCATGAAATTACTTTTCTTAGAGAACAATCAGAAAGCCGCCTACACATAAACATCATATACAGCTGATACAACAGATCTGTAACCTCTACAAACATTGATTCCTACCGAGACTACATCAGGGCTGGGTAGGTCATTCCAGTAGTTGTAGCCATTTGCTGGCAATGCACATTTTGGCTGTGATTATGCACCATTATGCTCTGCTTATTTTAAATGAAATACTTCCAGGCTCTTAAGTCTCTCAAATCAACTGTGTGATAGCTAAAGTAGCATGTCTGATTGGACGCCAGTCAGACGCAGCCTGGGTGGTGATGTGGTGAGAGCGATTAAAATGGGGACTGGATGATAGACAAATGATGATCTCCTGCTGAATATACAATGTGCAGGCCCAGTGCTAATAACATTTTAATTGGACTGTAATAAATAAATAAAAAAAGATGGTGGAATGAGGAGCCATATCAAATCGCAGTCAGTTGAGACAGGGTGAAGGGAGAGTTTACAGTAAAGCTCATCAAATATTTAGCACACAGTTAATGTCCACTTAAAGAGAATGTCATATATTTATGCTTGTGCTGGAGCTGTATTTATAATAACCTCTCCAGAGTACTTCCTGGAATGTGAAAACATATTTTTCTTTTTCATTCAGATTAAGGAAACAGCAGACATCTTTGTACACGGCAGAACCATAGTGGATGAAAAGCTAGCTGTGGTAGAGGAGATTGCTTGGTCCATTGCCTCGAAATCCCTCTGAAAATAAATGTAGCATGCTCAAATGTAGCATGCTCGTAGGAGCATGCGCACCAAGCTTGGCTGACCCAGTTCTGAGGAAAATTTGAAATAAAAATGAAACACGTGTGGGAAAGCAGAGAAAATAATACAGCAGAGTGAATCATGCAAGAAGGGACCAAGAGAAAAAATGCAGTTATTCTGGCTGTATGTGCTCATTGAATGGGAGTCTATTGCAATATTGAGTCTGTGTGATCTCTCTTCTGGGGTTTCCGTCATGTTTTGAGTCTGATGAGCGGGTTCATGCCTTTGGCCGGCTGTGGAGCGGGTCTCGTCGTGCATTCCTGCTGCCGTGACTGACTGATTGCTGTGGTTAGGTGGAGGGAGAGGCCTCTAGACCAGCCTTCCCGCAATCCTTTGCCAGCCTTTCCGTTTGGCTCCACAGGACAGCCGCAGCGCTGGTTCACACGGTCTACAGTCGCCCGTCCGAGGCCTTTGTGCACATTGTAGAGAAATGCAAACATCCGTGCCAAAAGCTGGAGAAGTAGGAGAGCAGGCCGTTTACACAGTGCAAGAGGGAGTGCTGAGTGCCAGGCAGCTTATTAAGACTCTCTAGGAGGAGCAAAAGATGTTTCTCTTTCTTTTTTCCTGTATCCGTTTTTCGTTCGTATTCAAGCCAGCATGTTTTGAGAGTGGATGTCGGCCTGCCAATGCCTCATTACTCTTTCTTTGCAGAGAGTGTTTGAGGGGGTAGGGTCTAGTGAGCTTGTTATTGCTGTGCCATGTGTAAGATACTGGTCAAGAACTTTTTTTTCTACTCCAGTGGCCACTCCAGTGTAACTAAGAGAATTTGGAAAAAAAAAAAAAAAAAGAGAAAGAAAAGGAATTTTCTGAGCAGATGCATGAGAAGTTTTCAACCAAGGTCAGCTTTAGATTTGATAGCTCAATGCTAGGCCAAAAGTCTTAAGAACATGCAAAAAACTTCTAGAATGAACGATGAAATAGGGGTGGCACAGTGACGCAGCAAATATTGTTGCCACCTCACAGCACCACAGTCCTGAGTTCGAGCCTAAACTTGGGTTACTGTCTGTGTGGAGTTTTGCATGTTCATGTTTGCATCTGTGTCCATGTGGGTTTCCTCTGGGTTCTCTGGTTTCTTCCCACCTCCCAAAAACATGCCAGTAGGTGAATTGGCTACTCTAAATTGCCCCTAGGTGCGAATGTGTGAGTCTCCTGTAATGGATTGGCATCCCATCAAGGGCATATTCCTGTCTTGCACCCTGTTCCTGGAATTCCTGGGATTGGCTCCGGATGCACATACCCTGACCTAGATGAAGTGGTTAATATAGATGAATGAACGAACAAATGAATGAATGAATGAGCGAATGACGATAATTACAAAAAGAGCTTACATTTTGTATAAAGAGTGTTAAATGGTAAAAGGTTAAATTAAACAATATTTGATGTGACTGTCCTTTGCCTTTAAATATGCTTCCGTTCTCTTATGTACACTGAAGTTTTGTAAGACAATTGGCTGATAGCACCTTGGAGAATCTGCCATGTTCCTCTGCAGACTAGCTCTAAGCTGTCCTACTTGGTTATGTGTCTCCTGGTAATACCAGACAGCCTCCATTATCTTTTTATCTGAAAAGTGATCATTTCTATTAACAAACTAATGCAGAAGACTAAAATAAACATCTAGGACAGTGCCCACAGTACAGGGTTTCATAGCAGTATGGGTATATGAATAGAATAATGTTGTAATTTAGCATGGAGTTGCCCAACCAACCTCAAATCCCAGATTGCCTGTTGGCTTAGCTGCTGGCTGAGAGACTGGAGCTCTGTCAGTAGGAGTTGACTTAGCAGCAATTACTCAAGCTGTGTTCCTTAATTATCCATCAGTCTCTTCTCACTTACACACATTCCTGCTTTCGCCCTACTGTGCCCCCTCAGAGAGGGCCACAGGTGCAGTGTCAGTCCCGTCACAGTCTCATGTCTGACGCTGACGGCTGATGTGAAAAGAGCTGTGTTTGGAGTTAAAGAGGAGTCAAGTGAGGTGTACAGTAATGGCTGTTGTCACTGACTGTTTGATGAGATGTGGGTTAAGGGAGTGAGGCTGAGGGAGTGTACAGGTGTTTCTTCTAACGAACAGCACACTTTATTTAAAATTCTGCTGGTATGGCATCAGTACTAACAAAAAAAAATTCAATGTTTTTCATTTATTTAGTGCTCTTTATACATCAGATATATGGAATGCAATTGCATGCAACAGAAACTATTAAGAATTCTGGTATGGTGGAAATAATAATGAAAGTAAATGCAAATAAAATAAATTATAATTGTTTCCACTTACTGGCATGTTTTTGGGAGGTCAGAGGAAGCCATAGAACCCACAGGAATACCCATGCGGACATGGCGAGAACATGTGACACTCCGAGTAACCTGAGCTCAGGATCAAACTGAGGACCATGGAGCAGTGTGGCAGCTTCATAAAGGAAGTTTATTCAGTAAATAAATACAAGTAATACAACTCAATGAGACCTCAAATGTAAACGCAAACTAGAAAAACTATGTTCCCTATTTATCAGGTGACTTATTCAGTGTTTTATTTCGTTATCATTTTCTCTTCACGTCTAGCCAAAGCAGAACAAGACAAATTATATCCCACTAGACTGGGTTTCAGAGCTGAAAAATGCTCCAAATTGATTTGCTACTTAAAAACCTGGATTAGTGATGAGCGGCTAGCTTTGTGACCTGAAATATACCCATGGGTGCTGTGGAGTGTTAGCTGAGCCATAGAGCCCCATTAGAGAGGCTTCTGGAGTGTGTGAGTAACGGCTCATTACATTACTCACCTGTCAGGAGAGAGGAGTGGACTTACAGGAGCATCGTTCACACTGCGGAGTTAATCAGTGCTTTACTGTGGTTTGTTTTCACAGCCCTATGACACTGTGTGTGTGTGTGTGAGAGAGAGATAGAGACAGACTGTCTGCTCATCTGTCATTGCACTTTGGCAGTTATGCAATGCTGCATATGTACATCATGGGTGGAAGACTGTGTGGAATGCTGTCGTCAAGGTTTTGAGTAATTAGCCTTGATTGATAAAAGATGAAGAGTCACCCCACAGCCAGTCGCACACTCGCGCACACACACACACACACACACATACACACACATACACACACCCATGCACACAGAGCTGCACCTGGGAATCTTGGCGCGTGTACAGTGCATTCATAACTCCTTGTTCCCCCATGCTGAGGAGAGAAGGACAGAATGGGATGGGGGGAACAGTGAAAGACACAGCGAGGAGCCTTACATTGGCTTTAACCCTAGTTCTCCTTCTCTCTCTGTCTTCCCCCCCCCACTCTCTCTCTCTCTGTCTCTCTCTCTCTTTCTCTCTCTCTCTGCCTCTCTCCTTCCTTCCCTCTTCGCTGCATGGGAACCTGGCACCCAGCTCCACAGCAGGCCCTGCTCCAGATAAAAGGGATTGTTTCAGGTAAAAACTGAAAGTGGAGTCGTGGCGAGTGCCAGCAGGCGATAAAGGAGCCATGTGCAGACAGAGCTGGGAGTTTTAGAGCCTTGCTAAATGGGTTTTAGTGTCATTCCTGGGTCAGGAGATATTAATGATTTTTCCAGTTATCCTCAAGGCTACCTCGTCAAAACAGCTATTAATATTTCAGGTAGTTGGATTACTGTTGCGACTGTTTCAGTTCAGACCTTATCGTTTGAAAACATCTGCTTAGTCTAGGAAACAGCATATACACATATATCGAGCTGCAAAGATGTGTGTAAGCTGTCATATTATTGACCTCACAGCTGAATTCGGGTCTTGAACTTCATGCTGAAATTATTCTGTCTCTAGGTAGCTATCACTATAGTCTGTATGCATTCAGTAAGCCTTTAGGCATGTTCTTTATCAAACAGCCTTATTGTGTGAGCTTCCTCCAGAGATTGTCTTTCTCACAGATGTCCGGCAGCAGGAGAACATGCCCACTGTAGGTCACTCTGCCTGAATGTTTGTGATTTTAAGGCGATTAAATCATTGGACAATGATGCCCCCTTAATTTCAAGCCAGAAACTAGAGATCTGTACAGAGCCCAGATCTAAACAGCTTGCATTATTTTAATAGATGTTGAACATAAATTTGACTAACTATGTCTCATTGGCTATATAGTATATGTAACATATACACTCTATACATGGAGTAAAAACCCTGTTATTTTCTTTTGATTTGAAATTAGTCGGGGGCAGGGATCTTATTTTCTTTCTCCAGACAGAAATTCTTAAGAATGTCGTGTTGACCTTGAACCGTCCTTTGCCTCCATCCGGTTTTTATTTCACCCCCTGTCCACGGTTGTCAAACGGAAGCCATGCGTTTTAGTGGCTCCCTCCTGCGCTCCCTGAGTTCTTGTTATGATCCTCTTTATGTGTCCTGTTACAAATGGCAGTCACGTTTTACGCCTCAGTGCTCTGGCCTGCTCAAATATTTTTCCTCCTGTCCGGCTGGACTGGCTGAGACAGCTCGGGCTTAAGGAGCAGGGTTTGGTCCAAGTTCTCTGAAGAAGTGTACCTACAGTATGTGTGCAGGTTCTAGCATTGCAGACTGCATCATGAGCCTGAGCAGAGCATTGTTTCATGAGTGTACATGTCTCTGTGTGTGTGTGTGTGTGTGTACTGTGCTGGGGAAAGCAGCAGCTGGCTCTTATTCTCATGCCATTCTTTGATCTGATTACCACAAAAATGTATGCATATTCTCTAGTTTCTATGTATGTGTTGTGAAGATGGGCACAGGATTTGTTCTATAGTTTGCACACTCACATGCAGCCCCGCACATCCCTCATTTGATGCCTGAGGTGTGTGCCAGTCAGACTTAACCATCAATTAACCATCTCTCTCTCTCTCTCAGCTCTTGGGCAGATCATGCTCTATGTGGATGGGATGAATGGATTGATCGGACACAATGAAACAGTTCAGTGGCTCTACACGCTGGTTGGATCAAAGGTAAAGAGCTCACCTTAATCTATGAATGTGTGTCTACTTTCTGTGTCTGTTACACTGGACCCATCACATGTTACTACTTTTACTCTTTTTTGCTCACCTCTCTAGTGTTACAATCTGTTTTGCATGTGTGCTCTATATGGCCAAAAGTATGTGGGCACCTGACCATCATACCCATATGTGGCTCTTCCCCAACCTGCTGCCACAAAGTTGGAAGCACACAATTGTGTAGGATGTTTTTGTGTGTTGTAGCATTACAATTTCCCTTCACTAGAACTAAGAGGCCCAAACCAATTCCAGCACAACAGGTCCCCTGTGCACAACGTGAGGTCCATGAAGACAAGGTTTGGCAAGGTTAATGTGGAAGAACTTGAGTGGCCTGCACAGAGCCATGACCTCAACCTCACTGATCACTTTTGGGATGAACTAGAACACCGACTGGGCACCAGGCCTCCTCAGCCAACATCAGTGCCCGACCTCACTAATGCTCTGGTATCTCAATGGGTAAATTCCCACAGCCACGTTCCAATATCTAGTGGAAAGCCTTCCCAGAAGAGTGGAGGTTATTGTAACAGCAAAGAAGAGACTAAATCTTGAATGAGATGGTCAAAAAGTGCTTATTAGTGTTAATGATCAGGTTTTCAATCTGTTTTTATACTAATAATTTGAATTAGCATATAAGAAAACCTGAATGGAAAACCAGAAATTCTTATGCTAATATTTTTTTTTTAAATAACAATGGATGAAACAACAAGAAAATGTTTCCTGGAACAGTATGTGTTTGCGTTTAGCTGTTGCTCTCTAGATTGGAGCTTTTTGCCATGCCTTCTTCATAAAATTGACATTATCTTTTGTAGTCTTACAGATTATCTTAACATTTGCAAACAGTAGCAAACTGGTTGTCCACTGGGATACAAAAAAAGTCTAGCCTGTGTGTGTGACCATTAAGTGACTAATCATGAGTAACAGTTCATCATCCAGCGACTTGTATCCATAATGAGGATAACACACGAACATGTGGATGGAAGCATAGTGTGTGTGTGTGTGTGTGTGTGTGAGAGTGAGACAGAAGTGTGACTGCATTATTAATCTGCACATGTCTGCTGAAAAAGGCAGCTTGGTCAGTGAGGCTATGAGCTGTCACAACATAGAATTAAATAAATATAACTATTAAATAGAAACGATAGGTCTCTGAAGATGGTAACCCAGGGTTTGGAATGAAGCTTGTTATATTCAGCAGCAAGGAACAGACGCTGAGAGCTGTCTTCTGAAATAGGGAGTAAAACTGTCACTCTGTGTTAATGAATAATGTTTTAACCGATCCTTTGTGTCTTGAAGTAAGCAAGTTTATTTAAATATGTAACTGTTTAAGCTACAGAATACTATATTAATATCTTTTGTAACTCTGCTGCAAGTTCAACTTTGGAAGGATTCCCATGTATGTGCAGATATTAACTCTGGACCAGGTTATAAATTAAATACAATTCAAAATATTTTCTTGTGTATGATGAATGCAAAAGTCCATGTCGTAGTGAACATAGACTTTTGGACCTGTCTCCCTCCTGTAGGCAGGAGTATTTGAGCACATTTCCACCTCCATTTGCAAACTTTTTTCATAAGAAGGGCAAAATATGCAGCATGGTTCTCATCAAGACAGAAATGAATTCATATTATTAAACACAGACCCATCTCTCTCTCTCTCTCTCTCTGTGACATACACATGGTGCAGCCTTTCTTTGCATCTCATCTATCTTTCTCATTTTGCTCTTTTTCTTTGATAGCTCGCTCTTGTGCTCTAGAGAATGCTTGTATATTGTTGTTGGACAGTAGCTTCCTCGTGCATTTTTTTTACAGGGGCTCCGAAGCCGACAGCTTTATAAATTACCCGCTGCTCTTTCTTCTGGCTTTCCCATCATCTCACTGACAGTGCTGTTCCTTCGCCACTCATGAAAAACCACCATGGAAGTCTCTGGAACAGCAATCACAAAGAGTCTGTCGTGGGGCATTGAAACAGGAGGCATTCATCTGTTCCTCCTGTAGCAGTTCAGTTATCAGGGCCTTCCACAGCAGCCGGGGCAGGAAAGGAATTTTTGAGTTCAGCAGGCTTTTGGGCCTTTTCAGACTTAAATAAATAAGAAACGATGAAAGATTGGACAGTGTGCCACTCTTTTGCATCATTGCTTCTCAAGATATTGCAGCAGTATACAGCAGAACTAGTATGTGTGTGAATGAGATTACAGTAAGAGTATTTCCTTTGTGTGTGTGTGTGTGTGTGTGTGTGTGTGTGTGTGTGTGTGTGTGTGTGTGTGTGTAGTTCCGTCTGGTGGTTAAGACTGCTCTGAAGCTCCTGCTAGTGTTTGTGGAATACACAGAAGCCAATGCTGCACTACTCATCCAAGCTGTCAACGCTGTGGACAATAAACGAGGTAATACACATGCACATACTTTACCATTTGTACATTACTATTTTTTGCACATTCCTGTACAAACATTTCTTATTTCTTATTATTTCTTATCTCTTATTCATTTCATTTATAATTTAGTTATTGAAATGCACAGGAGTAGGCCAGGATTTCATTTCACTGCAAGTTATATACTGTATTTTGTGACAAATAAAAATCTTGAACACACACACACACACATTTGTGCTTACTATACTATGTTTGAGAGAAAATAATATTTAAAATTAAGTTTTTGTAAGAGGAAAGGTAAGCAGGTTTGTTAGTGGGAAATGTGTATTGTGCATAATATTTATATTATACAGTCATTTCTGTCAATAATTGTAGAGTTGAATGATTTCAACACATGCAATCATCAGTGTGTACTTGGCATTACCGACTCTGATATAAATCTGTCTGCAGGTTGTAAGCCATGGTCCAATGCCATGGAAATCTTGGATGAGAAAGATGGCGTGGACACTGAGTTGCTGGTCTATGTCATGACCCTCATCAATAAGGTGGGCATGGGAGTTATGACTGCTCTGAATGAGCCGTGGCTAAGACTTGCCAGTGTGATATTTCTGGCACAGTCCACTGTTTGTGTCACGTCTACACCGGAATCGGTGTCCAATCCCAGTACCCATAACACCACGCGGCCTACCAACATGGCCGCCAAGGACTCCAATTCCCATCACACTCGTTCAGACTCACCTGATTACTAATCATGCACACCTGGAGACAATTTCACGACCACAGTATATAAGGACTCTCAGTGCACTCGCCCAACGTCAAGTATACGCTCTGTATTTTGTACCAGTCGTTAGCAAGCCTTATATTTAGTCACAGTCCCTTCTGGTTTTGATCTTGTTTCTGGTTTCCTCGTCTTTGCTCTTTGCCTAGGCTAGTTTATGCTGTCCATACATTGCCTGACCTTTGCCTGTTCACTGACCTTGTTTTTGTCCCACGTTTTAGATTTGCCTGCAAGCTTGCTTAATAAAGCTTTTGTTTACCTGCATCTGAGTCAGTATCTTCCGCATGACAATTTGCTGTGGAAAACTGAGGGGTTTTTTTATCTTTACAGACACTTGCAGGCCTTCCAGACCAGGACTCGTTCTATGATGTGGTGGACTTTCTGGAGGAGCAGGGCATCGAAGCTATTGCCCAGAGGCACCTCAGCAGAAAGGGCACTGACCTAGACCTGCTGGAACAATTCAACATATATGAGGTTAGCTAAAGTATAAGGAGATAGACCTTACACAGTCCATCTCTGGGATAATTGACTCCACTTCCCCTAGTCCAGGCCTAATGCATGATACTGGACACTATATGATATTGTTTATGAGCTTACAATCACATTATATGATTATGTGAAGCAAACTGGAGACTTGTAATTCATTTTTCTGCAGTCAGTTATACCCTGAATATATTAGGCTCTTTTCATCATTTAGATGACTCTTCGTCATGAGGATGGTGACGATGAGTCATCACCGCCTCCAGTGGGCCGCAAGGACCGACGTCGTGCAAGTGTAGGAGGCACACTTGAAAGACGGGGCCTAGAACGCAGACGCAGCCGAAGACATTCTCTGCAGAACGGCAAAGGCCATGCGTCTGCACCCGCCTCCCCTTGTCACAGCCACAACCCCAACTTCCTACCTTTTAATGGCCAAAGGATTGAGGATGTCACTGAGAGGTGAGGGAGTCTTGCAGGCATTTAGTGACAATGAAATGCTATTCAAGAAAGGTTTTCATCTATTCAATATTTAGTCCATTTATAATCTTAAACTCACACTCTCTCATGGCATATGAATAGGAAATGAGAGCTATTGTAACACACACATGTGGCTCAGGAGGAATCACTGTAATGGCACAATAAAGCAACTGCACTAATGTGCTAATTAGAGCTTTAATTACTGAATTCAGCTTCAACATCTCGCAACATCTCTTGCGGCTCTTTTCCCCGTCTCCCAAGGCCCTTTACAGGGAGCCGTTAGGAAAGCTCAGAAAATGCTTCAGCATGTGTTGACTTTATGGAAAGGAAGCACATTTATATTGGGTGTTAGCTTTGACAAGAGAGTTAGCAAAAGCCGGATAGAAATAGAGAATTTAATAAGACTCCAAGGAAAAGACAAAGTGCTCCTGCTACTGCAGAGTGACGTTCCAATTAATCACACACATTAAGGAACTGGTAGGAAACTGCAACAAAAAGCAAGCAGGAAGTCTGAAATATGAAGATATGTGCCATGTGTATTTTTCAGCCCTGTATCTCACTGTCAGCTATGTTTAGTGCCATAGCTCACTTTTATGGCATTTTTATTGTTTTTTTTTTTATTCTCCACTGATATCACTAATATCCACTGTGCATTTTAAAGTGCAATGGCAGGCTATCCAGAGTAATCCCCTATACTGTGTACGATGGTGCTATATCAGTTTTTACCAGTAATAAGAAGCACTCAGTGAGTCACAGAGGAGCCACATTCTCTCCAGATTATTATCATGTAAGGCAGCTGTGGATCTTGGATCTGGGGAATGTGGGAGAGTGTGTCTCAATGGTCAAAAAGTACCAGCGGGTAATATTGTAGCTTGTGATGAATGTTCTTTGAAAAAGATCTCCAGATCTCCACTGCCTGCCATTCGATAGAGCAATAAAATAGGAGTCTGCACACCAGTGATTTTTTTTTATATCCTCATCTCTTTATCTCATTCTCTTATTCTCTGCCATCTCCTTATTTCCCCCTTGACTTCTGTCAGACAGACCACACCAGTTCATAACTGATCGTTGATGGCAGGCTCCGTTGTGAAGGATGGAGGTTTTTCTAACCAGTACTGTTGGCAAATAGTTGAATTCATCTTAGTTAGACATCCGATCCTGAGGTCTGTTATTTGGCCAACCACAGGAAATTGGACGGACCTTTGAAGTGCTATGTTTTCCATATTAGTAATAAATAGCAGCCCACTGAGAAAGAAAGCGAACCTTACAGCAGTACGCTCCAGGCCTCTCTCCTGAGTAGCACTCCACTCTGTCAATGCTTCTGTAATGAGGGTAAACCAACAGTAGGTGAGCTATAGATAGGTTTTGTGTTTTATCTGTCACTTTCAATCAAGTGCAGCTGCTTAAAGAGAAGGTAGGATTTTGCAGTTTAAATCTATGAAGTAGATACTATCAGTAAATTACAGTTAAATGACTGTTACTAAATGTACTATTTTTGCCACTTTTTTAGCATTGGCATAAGATTACAACGCATTTATGAAATTCTTTCCGCATGCCATGACTTTGCAAAACCTTCAAAGTCAGTTTTACATTAGCTAAAGCTATTAGTTTAATACAGCTGAACCTTTTTTGATTTGTTGATGGTGTCATATGTGCTGTAGCTGCTGCAAGCAATGTGGGCAATTTAACTTCCACAAGACACCAAGTAGACAGGACTCAACCCCCTCATTCTAGTCCTTCATCCAAACTTCTCTCCAATGGTCTTCCCTCCAAAGTAATGTTGTTTTTGTCTAGCTAACCCTGATTCTCTCACGTCTCTCCAGTGCTTAAAAGGCACATTGATGTTCACTTGTCTTACCACTTGCTTGATCCCAATTGTGTAAGCTGTTGTAGTGTAAGCTATTAGTGGTGATGGAGAACCAAAATACAAATTTCAGCTTCCTGTAAGATATATTTATAACTCCACTGGAACCCTAGGCATGTACTACTTCATCAAGCCAGTTCTTTACTTCCTGTTACGCATTTGTGTGCTGTCTTTGCATGTGCAAGATGATTGAAAAGCAGGGAGGACGAGAAGGTTTCTGATTGGTTAATACAGCTCAATTATGTCAGTTGTGGATTAGTGTCTAGGTTGTTTTCAGAGAATTTATTAGTGAATGCAGTTTAGTGGAAGTGACACCAGCAGCTTTAAGTGGTATTTTAACAAGTTTGCATACTTGTTGCATACGAACTAACTAAATGTTGTGTCTCTCTTGTTTGTGCCACTGTTTCCTTTGTTTTGTCTGGTGTCAGTGCATTTTGTAATGTCTGCTGTCATGTTATCTATGTGCAACATTTCTTCTCTTCCCCCTGCCCTACTCTTCTTTTTTCCCTTCTTTCATACCTCCATCCGTCCCACAATTCCTCCTTTTCACTACAGAGAGGAGGTGGAGGAGGAAGATGAGGAACCACAGAAAGCAGAACTCTCTGTTCAGGGATCTGCCAGGTACTCGGGAACAGGTTCTCAGAGTTCAGTGCTCTAGAAATGGCAGCTAGAATGTAAAATTGTGCTCCTATGCTGTTAGGCTCACTAACATCCAGTGATTGCCCTAACACATTTTATCATGGTGCCACATCCTTTTGCACAACCCTCTGCTGAGCTGTTCTGTCATCTTATAGCTGGATGGCGCCAACTGTAGAGAAAGAGGAGGCTTCTAGCTTGTGTTTGCCCTTTAAATGCATGGTCAACCTCATCCCCAGCACTGCTGATTCAGAGGCACGGGAGAGCACCAGGGGCTGTTCTGGGATCAAGGTCATCCGCAGAGCACCAGTGTCCTCACCTCCTGTAACTCCAGATACTGGCCCCTGTGGTCTGTCTTCTTGGGCCTCCGTCAGGTCTCTGGGGGCTGTGCCCTCCCAGGGTTCATCTGTCACCTCCTCTGCCTCCACGTCCCCCAGTGAGGAACCAATTCCTCTCCCTTCCTTCCCCCTTCTCTCCTCTTGCCCGTCAGACTCGGAGGAGGTGCCTTTGGGGACCCTGCAAGGCCAGAGGGGCCGAGACACAGAAAAGCGCCCCAGGTAGTGCGGATACATGTACCAAACCCTCACCGCTCACAGTATAAATCCCCTTAGAGTCTCACTGATATGATAGACTTGCATGTTTTGATCAGACATCAGTATGTTATTTAGATGTATATAATTAGTCATTTGTAACAGTGGTTCAAGTAACAAATGCACAAATGACCAATTGGCAGCTACACTATATATACAGACTAGGGCCAAAAAGTTGTAAGTCTGGCCTATAGATATCCATCAGAGCAGAATTTCCAGATCTGTGTCTTTCATAGATCTTTGGCTGACTTGTGAAAGGCGAGGGTTTTTCTTCTGTCACTGAGTGCATCATCAACTTTGTCAGTTTCTGCTTTAAGACATCATTGGCAAAGTTGCTTCGGTCTTCCCTACCCGTGTAAAGTGCATATTCATTTTATTGTTGCAATTTAAAATGAGATGTTATCACACATTTATCACACATAGTCTATTTTCAATATAATGTAAATGCACCAAAGGTTTTAAACCCAAATCTCACTTTTCCATGATGTAAAACAGAGTACTCTCAGATGGATACTAACCTTTACTGACATTTACAACTCATCTGCCTTTTATTGTTGTATTGTACAACTCTCAAGCTGGGACAAGGCTATAAATGAAACCCAATACAAAAGGAAATGAGCTTGATGGTGTCTACAAGACCTACACACATCTGACAATGAGAATGCTTTGTGGGATGGCTTCAGCATGTTTTCCTCATTATGTCCACGGATGCACTGCCAAATGAAGTGAATCAAGGTTACAGAAGCTCTCGTGTGCTGGAAGCCTTTATAAAATGGTTAATTACTATGTTTTAATGCCAAAGTATCATACTTATTTAATCTGTTCCACAAAGGTCAATGATAAAAATAATACCTTGTAGCATGCACATATTAATTTGCTTATGTTAGATGAATTAGAGTTAGACCGTCTTTCAAATAACATTCACATTTTTATTAATCAAACACTGTCTTGCTTTGATTCACTTTACAGTCACTCACCTTCCTCTTGCTTCTGTGCTCCTTTCCCTCCACTGTGCCCCCTATAAAAGACCCTAGTTCCTTCTCCTCTGGTTTTATGCACTAGTAAACCTTTGACTAATACATCTTTATTGCATGTAATTTAACCTGACCTTTTCTTCTCGTGTTCTGTTCTCTGCATAGTCTTTCAGATATTAGATACTTACTCACACCCTGTTCAGCATTTGCTTCCAGAGCCACTCCTAGTGTTGGCAGGTAAGAGCTTCCACAGGGACAAACAACAAGATGGATAGGGTTATGCATAGATAGTATATACACTCTATAACAGAGGGATTCCCTTTTACAAAGCTAGAACTATGAATCATCCAAATATTCCTTGAGGATCCCTTTTACTGAGAGTTTAAGAGCTCTGATAAAAACAAGAATAGGTCAATCTTACCAGGCACGAAACATGTTCATTGTTGGCAGAATGATAATGAAATCATTTGGTTTCTTCTGATGCCACTGCACTGAAGTAGCCATAAACTCTACTCTGCTTAAAATCTGCTTAAAAAGTGCTTTTAAGATACTGCATATAGGTAATATCGAAGACTTTTTCCAGGTACAAAATATCACTACTTCTTTCACTGTAGTAGTTTTCCTTTGTTTTTCATCAGCGTGATGTTGCTGAGCCATTTTTTTTTCATTCCTTGTGAGGTTCTGTGTTGAGCAATTGTCTTGTAGTAAAGTTTCAAAGGGCTATAACCTGAGCAACTGAATTCCTATCTGGGAAGGAGATTTATGCGTGATAGCAGGACTTCTGTGTGTGCTTTGGGATGCGAGACGTGACAAGTTTTTGTTGGAACTTGAAGTTGTAGGAATGTTTTCAGTGCAAACTAAAGACAAATTATGAAACTCATCTTGTGTGCCATTTGATTATCCTTTGCCACATTTTTTGTTGACTATCAGCCACTCTAAACATGAACTCAATTAGTCAGCTGACTTTGGCCTGAATGATGATAGAGAGTGCTTAATTTCTCCATCTTCATTCAGCAGACAAAATGGCTATGCTGGCACATATCCTGGTAGGTCAAGTGCATCCAGTGCCCCTTCTACCCCCTTCAACCGCTTCGTCTCTACAGGAGGGTCACAAACCGACAGCAAACCTGACAGGTAATCTGCTCTCTCTTTGAATTTAACTTCATATATTTAAGAATTGAAGGCATATGAGTTCATGGAATATCCCAGAAATAAAGAATTTTCAATGTGCAATAAAACATAAAACTCTCACTTGTCATGTTTCGGTATGAATCTGTTGTCTCTGCCATGTTGCAGGCCAGCTCTGGGAAGTTTGCTGGCCTCATCATACAGGCAGCACCAGGAGTCTCTGACTGCAGAGCGGGAGCGGAGGCGCATTGAGAGAGAAGAGAGGCTGCACAGGATTGAGCGTGAGGAGAGAACTCGTTTCAGGTTTGTCCCCTTTCCCGATTTGTCCATAGGACGTCTAGAAAGGGGTTTCAGTGCAATTGAGACAAGACTTAAATTTAGCTACTAAACAAGATCATTCTGCCAAGGTGTCTCTTACAACAGTACTCACTTTTAGAAATATTCAGCTCAGCAGTCAAGGGCAGAGTCCTGTCTTATCGGACACTCCTGGGGTAGTTTTCCAAACTCTTTGAGCCTAACTAGGGTTCCTATCTATGGCATGGCCATAGCTCATCAGCCAGTATTTTATACAAATCCTGATCAGTAACATCTATATGATTTCTAGGATGCCAGAAACCACAGACTCACCTGTTTATCAGATGTATAATTAAAATAAGGTTTAATAAGGTTTAATCTCAAATGGTAAATTTGCTAGTTATTTTTGTTTTTGTTGCCTATACTTCCTTACCATTAATTCCACCAAGATTATTAACATTAGCTAACCAACAGGCCAAATACTATTTTTGTATGAGTTAGATGAATGTGTAACAAATATTTAAGAAGATAAATAAATGAATAAATTCTCTGGATTGATTTTCAGGTAAATTTTTATCAGGTAAAAATATTTACCTTTCACTGGAATACTTTATATAATTGTATACTTAAATGTAGATACATTTTGACTTTCACTCAAGTAGATATTTCTATTTTAATTGAGTAAGATTTGACACAGTAGCCATATTAGCCCATACCTTTACTTAAATACAGTTTCTCTGTACTTTTTTTGTGTCTTCTAATAGTTTTTGCAAAATTTGCATGTTCTTGTAGCATTATGCTCATGGTCCCTTCCTTTGTTTCAGTCGTGACTATGTGCAGAGGAGAGAAGAGGCCATACATGCTCGTGAAGAGAGGTACAGAACATCCTCTGAGCCATCCTTGTCACTTTTGTTACTTTCTCTTTATAAACACTGACTAGAGAAATTATTCCTGTCCAAACCCATTACACTACAAAGTTTTGAGTTGTGTCTAATATCATTTAGTCGCGGATCCATAGTAAGACACCTTGGATACAGGCACAGGAAGGAGCAGCAGATGACAATTTAATCAGTATAAGCTGCAGCTAAAACATGAGGCCCTGCTATAAAACCTCCACAGAAAGCAGGTCATGCTGCATAACTGTCTTTAGACATGGGCACACTCTTGATAAGTTCCATCCTACAGATATTCACACTGGAATGTGAAGAGAGCCACTGGTTTATTTTATCATATCTGTTAAGCTAAATCTTATTGAACATGTTATGGCTGCAAGCAGGTTTTTTAAACCCTTAAACTCCTAGGTGGACACTAGATGATTGAAAGGTTTCGGTGTACTAAAGTGCCTAAGCTAAACCTGATAGGATGGAAATGTTTTGTGGAAGAAAAAAAACACAGGTACACTCACTGAGCAATTTATTAGGAACACCTGTGTACCTACTCATTCATGCAATTATCTAATCAGCCAATCGTGTGGCAGCATTGCAATGCATAAAATCATGCAGATACGGGCCAGCAGGTAGGGTCAAAATTTGGTGCCAACAGCATGAATCCATGGACCCAACCTGCCTTGAGCCAACAGTCCAGGCTGGTGGAGGTGGTGTAATGGTGTGGGGAATGTTTTCTTGGCACACTTTGGGCCTGTTAATACCAATCAATCATCACCTGAATGCCGCAGCCTATTTGAGTATTGTTGCTGACCATGTGCATCCCTTCATGGCCATAATTTACCATCTTCTAATGGCTACTTCCAGCATGATAATGCACCATGTCACAAAGCAAAAGACATCTGAGACTGGTTTCATGAACATGACAATGAGTTCAGTCTTCTTCAGTGGCCTCCCCAGTCACCAGATCTGAATCCAATAGAACACCATTGGGATGTGGTAGAACGGGAGATTCACAGCATGAAAGTGCACCTGAAAAATCTTTCCAATGTTTCCAACATCTTGTGGAATCCATACCATGAAGAATTGAGGCTGTTTTGAAAGCAAAGGGAGACCCTACCCAATACTAGTATACTGTTCCTATTAAAGTGCTCAGTGACTGTATATCCAATGCTGGCATTTAAATGTACCTAATCTATAACAGGTGTTTGATAAGGTGGAAATCTGTTTTGAGAGTTCTGAATCTGTCACCTTTTATAAAAAAGACCGCACGGTGAAATATAAACAGGAAGATCCAAATTCATTCCTTTGCATTTAGTTATACAGTGTTTTGCTTTGTTCATACACTTCAAGTACCTTAAATAAAACTAACATAACTAGGGCAGCCATGCAAACAGGATCTGGTTACCAGTTAACGTCTAAGTGATGGAGCTGTTTAATTAACATACACTCTTGTTTCTGGCTTTAGGTATAAACAAGTGGAGCGTCTAGCAGCGGAGGATTACGAGAGGGAGCACGTGGCATCAGCGTCAAGAGGTCGCACAGAAATCACACTCAATCTGAGTCCACGCACCTCCTGCAACTCACGCTGTCCAATCCCATCCTCCACTGAGGCTCAGGAGAATAAACGTCCTCACACCCACACTGCACAAGGTGAGACAGATACAAGTATTCTTGTATACATTCTTCTAATCCCAACAATAGCACAGCCATTCAGACAGCACAAGTCTTAAAGAGCATAATTAGCCCTGTTCTCTGGGTGGAAAGATAGTAATATTCTGTTCCCTGTCAGTCAGAATGGTACTGGCCAATTATGGATGTCTGTGAACCCATGTATATTCAGTGTATTAAGGTGATCAGTGATTTTGTATGAGAAGTGGTTTGAAAAGATGTGGTTCTTGGTTTCACATGTCTCAAATGTGACTAAATTCCCCAGTCGGGTTGTAACTTTTAAAAAATTCATGTGCTGATCTTAACTTGTTTGTAGATTGTACAAAGGATGACTGGAAAAGCCATCACAATGGATTCATTGTAGTTTAGATGAGACTCGCAAACCTTAGAGCAATCTGCTGAAATTCCATAAAACAGCCTTAAATCTTTTTATGTGCCGCTGCGTCTGTGCTTGGTATGATCAATCATGCCTAGACCTGGCCTCTATCAACCATCTCAACTGGATCCATGTCCATATCTGAGTCACACTGTGTGTGGAGTTAGCACTTGGCTTGAGTTTCACACATTTTCGATAAGAATCAGTTGGGCTGGTCCTGGTGAGCCGCCATTGCCTTTAGCCTACATTAGCTGCCAGACTGGATGACAAAGCAGTCTATAAAAAAGAAGAGTGGTATTGAACCATAAAGGAATGAAAGACAAAATCAAGGACATTTAAGTTCTGAATTAGTGTAAGACGAATGTCTACGCTTTAAAGCCATGTAGAGCAAAGCTCCTGGTCAGATGGGGCCATGCATGTGTAATGGGATAGTGGTGCATTCCAGCCAAGAATCCGTTCATCCTGAACCCACTGCTTCATCCTTCTTTATGCACAGTAGGGTGAATGTATGACTCAGGCTGGCAGAGGATCGTGAGTGCTCTGCATGGTAAAAACTGAGTAGCATAACTAAAGAAAATCACATGTACCAATATGGCTTGTCTTGACTATGACTAATACTGTATGGTTACTGTACACGTGCATTTGCCCAGACACATATGGCCTGAAGGATATGAGGTGTTCTATCGTCTGCCCTGTTTTGTCATCCCCTATGCTTCTGTGGGATTGTTTTTTTCATTTATTTATTTGCTTTTCCAAATAAGGAGCTGGAAATGTAGTAAGAGTGTGAGTCTTACGGTAATAGAGGATGGAGGAATGGGCTGTGAAGAAATGAAGGCATGCAGGGTGCTAGGATGCTATGAGGAACACATGCAGCGCAACCATGAAGCAAAAACCCACCATGACCCAAGCACCTTGCAGGTGTAATAACAAAGGCCTATCTTGATCATCCTGGCAATCGAAAAACAAACACGGAATGTTGCCTCTCATTTTTGCTGCCGATTTGCTGTAGACAAGCAGGATGTGATTCCTGGAGTTGACAAGGCTTCAAAGTCATAAAAGTTTAGATATTTATTTGAGATGTCAGGGCAAATAAAAAATATGGCTCTTTTTTGAAAGTATTGTGTATGTGTGTTTGTTTGTTTTTAATGTTCAGAAGCTGAGCCAGAACCAAGCCGTGTAGAGTCTCCCTCCGTGTCTCCCGCTGTGTCTGGCCTACAGTGGTCCTCTGAGACAGAGGAGGAGCAGAGGTCTGTGGATGAGAAGGACATAACGGTGTCTGTGCTACATACAGAGCCAGACAACTCGGACAAAACAGGGAAATGGACATTAAGAAAAGATGAGCATGAAAGAGAAGGACAGGAGGTCGAGAAAGGTGAAGATGTGAAAGTGAAGGAGAAAGAGAGGGAAAAGGCATGCACAGAGGCAGTTATGGCAAATGAGGCAAGGACTGAATTAGAGGCAGAAGAGGAGTGTGAGAAAGAGCAGATAGTGGAAAGAGACACAGAGGATAGCACAGCCCTCAGTGAGAAAGAGAGGCAGAACGAGGAACTGAATGAGAAGGACAACTGCTCGGCTTCCAGCATCTCCTCAGCCAGCAGTACTCTGGAGAGAGAAGAGCGAGAAGAGAAGCTCATGTGTGATAATGACTCAGGTGAGAAAAAAAGACATTGACATTAACAAGTACTCCTATCGTGCTTAAGTTGATGGACATTTTTTAAATCACCGTTAAATGCTGCATCTTAGTAGCCCTCCATGTAACCAATGTTTTTCTCTCTCTTCCAATCAGGCCAGTGGGCAGAATGCATTAAGGCAGCAGAAATCAACGAACAGTGTGGCAAAGTCCTCAATAACAAGCGCTTCATGCTGGACATGCTCTATGCACAAAATAAGAAGCCTGCTGAGGATGAGGAGAAGGAGAACGAGAAAGAGAGAGAGGACCCAGGAAGCCAGGACTCATCAGTAAACAGCCTCGCCACTCGCATCTCAACTCTGGAGGCCCGGCAGCATGCAGGTGAGGACAATGTGAAGAAAATGGAAGTGCAGCACCTGGACAACCACGGAAATGTGCGGATCGTGGCCGAGAAATTTGGTGACTTGGTGAAGGGGCTGGTCTCACCTCACGAGGCTGAGCATGCTGGGAAGGAGAAGGCACCTTCACCCACGCCACCTAAAAAGGAATCAGATCACATCTGGGACCAGCTGATGGCCACACCTCGAGAACTTCGCATCAAAGAGATGGACTTTACTGACCTTTTGGAGGAGGATGACATAGACATTTTGGATGTTGGAAACATGATAAAGTCACCTGACCACATGACGCCCCCTCCCCCACCTCCGTGTATACCAAACCTCCCGCCCCCACCTCCCCTTTTCGGTTGCCCTCCCCCTCCCCCTGTACCAGGAGGGATGTTACCTCCTCCACCACCGTCCGTGGCGTCAGTATCTCCCTCGCTTATCGGTTCACCTCAACTTAATCGAGGAGAGCCACCACTCTTTCAGAAGAAGAAGAAGACCATCAGACTCTTCTGGAATGAGGTGAGACCCACAGACTGGCAATACGGCAGTGACAAGCGCTGCAAGGAGTCACTGTGGTCCAAACTGGACCCAGTAAAGTTGGACACAGCCAAGTTGGAGCTCCTCTTTGAGACCAAGTCCAAAGAACTTCCTGTTTCTAAGGTAAACAAGATAGTATTACTTGTAACGTATTTTTTCTTGCTGTCAGTAATGAATTACTCATTAGTATTTTTTTTTTTATTCTTTTTTTAGTCTTAGGCAACAGAAATAGTTTGTATTGAATTTTTTGTAGCTGTATATAAAAACTTAATACTTTGTCACAACCTCGCAAGAGAATTATGTCATTCTTTAGCAAAGACATTCTGCAGGAAACCTTTCAGGTCTACTTAGACAAGCACACGGTGTCGATTACGGCATGTCTCATTCGCCTCGGTGTCACCACAGTCCGTTCCCTATCGGACGAGCATATGAGATTTGAAGCAGGCCAGAGAAATCTCAGTCTGTCTGGTGCAAGACTGGTTCAGTAGGCTCTGATGGATGTCCTGTATTATCTTAAGGCTCCATCAGATCTGCCTCTGCAAATGTAACCAATGTCATTCCTGAGATTACATGTCTATTCATTTGATTTATGTCAGCATTAATCCATGATACAGTGAAAGGCTTTCCAATCTGACTCATCCTTTTTTCAAAGTTTTATTGTAACGCTGATATCAGGAGGTGCTGGACAGTGTTTTCTGGTATAATTTTTGGGTATTCGGTTATGATCTGCATTTTTCTGAGTGTCTTTGCCAGTCAGGGGTTCTCCTCTCGCCTAGCTGAAAGCAGCTGCTTCTCATTTCTGGCCCATTCCTAACTCCCTCTTTCCCTCTCTGTTCCTTCTCTCCTTCTCTTTCCTCCCTTTGTTTGGCAATGAAAGCAAACCCTCTCGCCTCTCACTAGTCCAGAAATATTCTCCATCAAAGTCCCAAAATAGCCCTCAGGTGCTTGCGTGTTTTCTAAGCGAGTTGCACTTACCATAGATTCCACTGGCATTCATATCTTGGAAAGCCTTGTTTTTCTTAATCACCCACATTAAAGAAATTCCGTTCCAATTCATTTTAAGGTAGTCTTCAGAAAGCTTTTTTTTTTTTTTTTTAATTCTTGCGTTGGGGACGGTAGATGGATATCACAACAGTTAGCCAACAAGCAAGCGAGCGAGCAGTCGTGCAAACTCATAATGAGAACCAAGTGAAGTATTAGACCAGATGGGTGACTGTTGCCCTGACATATGTTTCTGATGGTGACAGTTTAGCTCTGTTATGGTCCAAAACAGAATACATTTTACCATGATAGCAACCGAAGGTGGGTAGGCACATCACAAACTGCTCACTCTGATTCTCACCACACAATACTGGACACAAAACAAGGTGGAAAATGAAAATAAAGCATCTATTGCGAGCCTGAATGTATGAGTTTTCATGCTGAATGTTTTGCTGACTTTAGAAAACAGCAGCGGATGGGAAACGGCAGGAGATTATTGTTCTTGACTCAAAAAGAAGCAACGCCATCAACATTGGCCTCACAGTTCTTCCACCACCCCGCACCATCAAAACAGCCATCCTCAACTTTGATGAGTATGCTCTGAACAAAGAGGGTATAGAGGTAACATCAGTTCACTTTACTATCATTTTACTTTTCTCATTATATAAGGGAAAAAAACAGTGGTAACACCATAGTAAAATTGAACATGTGTCTCACATGCATATGCACTTAATATTACATTTTTATTCTAAACACTTACAAATGTGTTTCTCAGGCATTCAGATGCTCTCTTTCACTCAGGCATTATATCATTCAATCATAAAAGCCTGCCACATAAAAGCATATTTCTGTATTTCCAGCGATTGATGGCTGTCTGTAACTTTACTCGCGGTATTGACTTTTGCTGAGTTGGCAGACGAAAAGCATTAACTCAAGAAGTGCAGTTTAATATAACCTGTTACTATTGGTTTAAAAAAAAAAACTCTACTGTTCCTCTGGATTTTTACTAAAAATGAATTTTAGTCAGGAAAATAGAGATTGTTTATTTGTTGTAATTGTACAATGAATCAGTGAGATGAACAAATGCTAAAATGACACCACAGTATGAACCTGAGGAAAATCCTAATCTGTGTTTATGGATAATGATCATTTTTCCGTCATGGGATCTGCCATTCTTCCCTTGCTGTGGGAAAAAAAAACTATCTTGAACAAGATCTCATACTGACACACTGATGACTTTTCTCATGAACATGCAGTTATGCAAAAGAAGCAAACTACCAGAGAGCTGTAGCACAAATGAAACCATTCTATTCATTGAAATGACGACTATTATTTATGTATTGATGATTTTCTCCAGATGTTATTATTAATCAGACTGTTAGGGATTCATTAGGGGAATTATTAACTAGTTTTATAACTACATAAATTCATGCCATGACACTGGACAGTGATTCACACAATTCCCTCAGGTCCAATCTCTCTTACTGACTCACTCTCATTTGTGCGTCTCACTGCATACAGAAATTTTCCCTAAGTGTGTGTATCTTGATCTATGTGAAGACAAAAGTGAAAACAAAAATCTGATCGTTTCATTTCAGATTTAAGCCACTTTTAGTAATGTTGTCCTAAATTAAATACATCTTATATCTGGTCTTAATGCAATCATTCAAATCAGATTTTTTATTTTTTATTTTTTTACATCATGCATCTCTGTGTGTGCACATATTGCTTTCATCATCATGCGGCACTGGCAGTGTGTCAGCAGGACAAAAAAAGGGGAGACAACAACAGCAGTCAGTGGAGGGACAATATTTGGGAAATTGAGTCAGTCCAGGCATAACTGGAATCGTGTTTGAAATAAATGGGTGAACTAATGATAGTTAGTTTGTTTTATCATTTTAACAATTGTGGATTGTCTCATGAGTATGGGATTTTTGTTGTGTATGTCATATAGTATGTGCATTATGCACATTATATAATTCATTTATTCATTCATTCACCTTCAGTAACCGCTAAATCCTCGTCAGTGTGCCAGTGGATCCGGAGTCTATCCCAGGAACACTGGGTGTGAGGCAGAAATACACTCTGGTTGGGACTCTAGTCCATGACAAGGCACCATTCAGACATCTTCACATACCCATTTACACCTAGGAACAATTTAGTGTAGTCAGTTCACCTATTGGAGGTGGGATGAAAATGAAGAACCCGGAGGAAACATAATTGACATAATTGGTTTTGAAAATGTGCACCTATGGGCTGTTTCACTGCAGAGGTCGGTCCACACTAATGACTAATAAGGACTAATGTATGTGCGTCACAAATACAAATGTCAATCATCAGGATTTGAGTAAAAAAATTAATTGAGAACTAAAGCTTCAAATGTGAACATTGCTCTTTTTCTTCTGTCTAGAAAATCCTGACAATGATTCCCACAGAAGAGGAGAAGCAGAAGATTCAGGAAGCACAGCTGGCGAACCCAGACATTCCTCTGGGTAGTGCTGAACAGTTCCTCCTCACGCTGTCCTCCATCAGTGAGCTGTCTGCTCGCCTGCACCTCTGGGCTTTCAAGATGGACTATGAAGTGTTAGAGAAGGTCAGGACATTGCACAAGATTCACAGGCTTTACTGTCTATCCACAGCTGTTAGATCACGCAGCACACATACATTACACATACACACATTGCATTTGCTAAGACAGTAGTCATGTTTACAGCATGTGTAAAAGAGTCTCCGTCTCTCTCCATTTCTCTCTTTCAGGAAGTGGCAGAGCCCTTACAGGACCTGAAGGAGGGCATGAGTCAGCTGGAGAAGAACAAGACACTGTGCTTTATTCTGTCCACACTACTCGCTATCGGCAATTTCCTTAATGGATCAAATGTGAGTTATAGCCGTGCTCACGGCCTTTTGCCCTCTTCTCTTCTCTTCTCTTTTCTCTTTGAGGACTGAAAAAAAAAGCTAAAGAGGTAATAAAGGTTTGAAAGCACATTTACAGTAAACCATTGAGTGTGGGCAAGAGAACAAAGCAAGTCAAATTCGTGTCATGTCATTTGGGATATTTCCCGTTTTTAATTTCGGCTGGGTCTTCAGCACTCCAAGGCTGAGCCGCGTGCAGGCCAGTGACTTCCTGTACTTTACCACATTTGATTGAGATTCAGCTATTTACAAGTCAATGAAGCATTCATGTGAACATGCATACGAGCAGACTACTGACCCGCCTTGCTTTTCAAAGCATTCTGTATTATTGCTTAATGGAACTGATGGTAATCTACTCAGCTGTAGCAGAATAATGTCTGTAAATAGTGGAAATGGCCTATGATTAGAAACCCTTTTATAGAAATCATTTACTGGATGAGTTCCAGAGTGACCCATTTGTTCAAGGTGGATGTATTTATAGCGTCAATTTACTTTGTTACAGGAAATTTCCACTGATATTGTCCATTTTAATATCTTGTGTTTGTGCGTGTGTGTGTATTCAGGCTAAGGGCTTTGAGCTGAGTTACCTGGAGAAGGTTCCAGAAGTGAAAGACACTGTGCATAAGCAGTCCCTGCTTCACCACGTCTGCTCCATTGTAGTGGACAAGTTTCCAGAAAGTTCTGACCTGTACTCAGAGATCGGCGCAATTACACGCTCTGCTAAGGTACTTCAGCTAATCAGAATTATTATGCTTATAGAGCAGTTCAGACATGTTGAGGATACATTGAAGGAGACACAGTGTCTTGCGTAAGAATTCAGTCTCCTTGAACTCTGCCACGCTTCCTATTAATACAACCTGGAACTGAAAATGCTCTTAATTGGGATAGTTACCATTTCATTTACATAATGTCTTACCTTTGTAGTCTTGCCTTTGAAGGTCTAAAGTATCTTTTTTATTTTGACACAAAAGTTAAACCAAAAAAACAGATATTTGATGATTGCCTAAGTATTCACCCCTGGAATAAAACCTTTGACTGCAATTACAGCTGCAAACTGGGTGTCTCTATCAGCTTTGCACATCTGGATCCTAATATTTTTCCACATTTTTTAGTGCAATTATAAGGCTCTGTAGTGACTATGAATTATAGAATTATAGACAATTATACAAATTTTGCTTTTTTAATGAGAATATAAAAAGCAGGATTTCTGCTAGTGAAAATGTACTTTTTCTTGCATAGGTATGTTTTATATATATATATATATATATATATATATATATACAATTACATTACAGTTAGAAACACTATTATTTCTAACACATCTGTAGCCATTTCTAAAGCTATCAACACCTTGTCATTCCTTGATGTGGTCTGGAGAACTTCCTGTTTGCATCTTGCCACACCCATCTGCAACTTGAAATTGATGATGCCTGTACTACTCGGGATTAATAACAGCAGTGTTGGCTTGCTCTTGTTGTAGAAGGAGTGTGGCACAGCTGTACACAGATTTGTGTTCTTCTAACACACCACACTTTTTTTTAACACTTGAGGTTAAAAGTAATTAGCTGATGAACTGAATTCAATGTAAATGAGGTCTAAACTCTGTAGTGCTGTGGCCTTTGAGGACTGGGGCTGGATTATTCCCCTGGATTAGTTTTTGAGTTAAATACAGCAAAGCTGTGGAAATGTCCTTCATTAACTGAGTTTACTTTAACATAATGACTGTGATGTTATTCACAATAAAACACAGTCTCAAATGGTCTCAGCGGTAGCATACAAGTTAACACAGCTAGTAACGCCTGCACGTGTGTATTAGTGGACAGCAGAGATGTGGCTATGGCATATAGGAAAGCATGTCTTTTTTTTTTTTTAATGCAAAGACACTGAGTTGCAACTGGATTTATAAGAGTACATCTGCCCTGCTTTCCTCAGGTGGACTTCGACCAGCTGCAGGACAATCTGGCCCAGATGGAGCGACGCTGCAAAGCTTCCTGGGACCACCTGAAGGTCATTGCCAAGCATGAGATGAAGCCAGCATTAAAGCAGCGCATGTCTGACTTCCTGAAGGACTGCGCTGAAAGGATCATCATCCTCACCATCGTCCACAGGCGCATCATCAATAGGTAAACAACGTTACCTCTTTCACACTCTTGTCGATTCTTCAGTGTTTATCACTAATAGCACGAGTGGCTACTTGCAGCACAAAGGAGAGGACAGTGTAGAGAGGACAGAATGTATGTGCCCTTGTAGTTGAAGCAACCAGCGCCTTAACAATTTGCACAGACAATTTAAGGCTTCATGGACACTCATGTACTAACTGGGAAGTTCAGAAATCATTTAGGAAGAAGTAAAAATGCTCTGGTGTCAAAGTAAGGCAGAAGATATGAAGGATCTAAATCTGCTGTCTTCAGAAATTCCCTTTTCTGCACTAATGTACATTCCCTAATGCATATCACATTTCAAGCTTTGCCTTGCTGTAATGCAATTAACAACTTTTAAAATATTTTTAGAACACGGACTGTTGAATGTCTGGGAAAAAAAAGTCTTTTAAAGGTCTGGAAAGGGCAAGAACCCTGGAATCAGGGTTCAGTATAAACAAAAACCAGTTTGAGCCAAGAATATCAAAAGGTTTTTTTTTTTCAAATATAAAAAAAAAATTGCACAAATAAACAGCTGCATCCACCACATTTTACTGATTTTTGGTTATTGCAGCAGGTTTTAAAGGCTTTTGGGAAACTCTTAAAGAGATGCTGATTCAATCCCCCAGGCCTCTGATGTCTAGAAGGAAAGTATTAGAGCAGAGATTCCTCCAAGAGATAATGAGGGCTAGTGAATAAAGCATGGCGGTTCGAGTGCAGGCTGCAGGGCGTCTAAGCTTCTCTGTGCATGATCTGCAGGTTCCATGCCTTTCTGCTGTTCCTGGGCTACCCAGCGTACGCAGTGAGGGAGGTCAGCATCCACCGCTTCTGTAAGATCCTTAGCGAGTTTGCACTGGAGTATCGCACCACCAGGGAGAGAGTGCTGCAGCAGAAACAGAAGAGAGCTAACCACCGTGAGAGGAACAAGACCCGGGGCAAAATGATCACTGATGTGAGTGTGCCCTCTAATGGCTTTTATCATAGTGCATTGTTCAGTTCAACACTTCTGCCGCTAGATGGAGCAGCTCACCACTGGATTCTGAAATCCTTTTTTTTTTTTTTTTTTGTGACTGTAGCATCTATGTTATATAGCAAACAAAAACATGTAGCTTTAGTCTAACTAGTTCAATATATGTACTGTATATGTTATATTAGTAAATTCCTAATAGACTGGCAACTAAAGTGTATCCAAGGTTGCTGTTTACTGTCCAGTGAGCCTGTGAGGAGTCATTAATATCCAGTAAATTTAATAAACCTGATCCATTCCTGTTGCTGAACACCAGCAGAGTGCTTGCAGACCTGTGTAATTAATATCAGTGGTGCTGTAGCTGCGCCTGAGGCTACCCCTGATTCCTCAAACATGACCTGCTAAAGCCTGTCTCTGTGGGGGAGTCCCGGTTAGGGGAGGCCTTACGTGGTTTGTTTAGTTTGGCGAGGGATACTTTGGTTTAAAAGCAGTTCTTAGTCTAATCTCAGCATGAAAATCTAACTCTTTTCCTTTGCCCGAAGAATAGCTGTGAAGCAGTGTGTAAGTATTGTGAAAGGTGCAGCCGCTTAAGAGTTGATCTGTGTGTACAAGTTGTGTTGCTATACTGTGCACTTCACCATTTGCAACTGTTCTAAGACCTTAATATAGAATATAGAGAGTCTCCATCAGGACTTTGTGCAGGTCAGAACATGGAAAAGCACTCATTTTCCAAGCAGGAAATGTATGGGACTTCAGAAAAGGTTTTCTAATAAAAAAAAAATAAATGGTTAAAGTGAGACACTAAGATTTTAGACATTTCTTTAATGTCTACACTGACACAGCATACCACAAGTCTGAAATTAAATTAAAAAATAGCATGAGCAATAGCAAGAAAAAAGCATGAATCAAGTGTAGATACTTCTCAGCTACTTGTTATCATTTTTATTGTTTATACATCCTGTATAGATTTTATTTTGTTCTATAGATTTTATTTGTGTTTCTTTTTTCTGTCTCCATCATGTCTCCGTTTCTCCTTTCTAGAGTGAGGATGAAGATAGTGAGGTATGCGTGGCTGTGTGCAGTTTTTGTGCAGTATTTGTGTGTGAGTGCACGTGAAGCCCCGTTTATCCCCATGTGCACGTCAATATTTCATTAACTTTAACTATTTTTCTGTACATGAAATGAGTGTGACTGCAATCAGTGGCCAGAGACTAACACAGACAAGTCCCATCAGGGATTACATCATACTGATCATGATGGAATTGTTAAAAATATACACCAGCCCTACGAAAGTCACATTCACTAATAACACCTTCAGACACACACACACACACACACACACACACACACAAAGTGACCATCGGCAGTGGAGCTGGTGTTGAAAGGGCCTGCAGAGAGGCTGTGTGTTTGTGATCCTGTTACACAAGCTGTGAGAATAGGAAGAGAAGGAAGGGAGCAGGGTCACCATGTGGAATCTATAAGCAACATGTTAAATGTAGATATTTTGATGATAGTGTCGATGAGATCGTTAAAATAAACACGCGATGGACGGTAGGTTAGCATTAGTATTATGTTGCTTTCCACTGATTATTTTTGAGCAGCCCTGTCCTGTTGATTGTCCACCCACTAATGATAAGACAACAGACTAACTGTACTAAGCTCACTGTGCACTTTGGTGTTCTACAGTGCATGTTAGAAATCGTTTTTGATTGTTTTTGACAAATGCCTGCATGGAAAATTTCAAATTGCCAACAAAAAAACCTGTAAGCCAAGAGGCCCAACTGCCAAAGGGCCAAAGGAAAGAGGCACTGCACAGAAGCCAGACAGTGGGGTTTATCTGCTGTTTATCTGTTCTTTCTTCCACAGAGTGGTAAGTTTGCAGGCGCTTCAGCAGATGGTCAGGACACTCCAGCGCAGGGACTTGACTACGCTGAGGACGCAGCAGAGCACGAGCAGATGACCGCAGTGCTGCGAAACGGTCTGCAGCTCGGAGACACCACCCCTTCGGTCCTGCCTGGTCTGCGCACCCGCACCAGAGCCAGCCGAGGTGCTTACAAACCTACAGCCCTGTAGCTTTCAATTCACCTCAGATGCACTCTGCAGCTGTAGAACAAATTATCTTGGCAGCCATGTTCTGAAAGAAACTGCGCTTTCTGTGTTCATATAGGCCGCATGGGACTGTGGTCTTCTGCCAGTGAAGACACATCTAATTGCATGGAAGATACAGCAGATGAGATCATGGAGCGAATAGTAAAGTCAGCAACTCAGGGCCCCAGTCAGCGCAGTCAGCCTCGCGAGAGGAGACGCTCAAGAGCTAACCGCAAGTCCTGTGAGTCACTGCATGACATTTACAATACATGACAGAACATAAAGAGTTACAATAGCCGGTACAATATGCACTATACACTGTGTACCTGTATATGGAGAACCAGATTTTGTAGGATAGTAATGTCTTGTTTTACGCTAAACAGAAAGATGAATCACTGCATGGTATCTCAGTCTTTGACCTGCACCAGAACAGCTTCCACAGAAACACTGTAAACGTTCAATCCCAAGACGTCTAAAAGAGTAAATGTCTAAGCTTTTGCTCGTAATTAGTTTCAACTGTGTTTTGCTTTGCGCAGTTTTATACTTTCTTGCGAGTGCGAGCGGGCAATAAGATACGAAGCTCAAAGGACAAATAAAGGCCACGTTCATTAATATTCTGCAGGGGAGTGGGAGGGAGTGGCCAAACTTTCTGCAGATGCAGGTAGGATTGCTCAAACTTTCTGTGGAAGTGGAAAGGATTGGCCACAATTTCCGTGGGAGTGGGTGGAATTAGTCAAAGTCTTTGCAGGAATGGGAATGGTCGAACTTTCTGTGACAGCAGGCAGGATTGGTCAAACTTTTTGCGGGAGGAGGCGGGATTGATCACACTTTCTGTAGAAGTGAGCAGGATCGGTCAACCTTTCTGCTGGAGTGGGGGAGTTTGGTCAAACTTTCTGCAGGGTCCTTCAAGAGTGGATGGGAATGGGATTTGGAGAAAAAAATCAGTCCAGCTCATACCTCTAACTGAGCGCATACTTTGTTTTCGATAGTTTTAGTGCTTATTCTTTAGTACCAAGTATCAGCTTAGTACTTCGAGAACCACAGGGCTAGATTTAATTATGTTCATAAATTAAATCTGTGCTGTGGACGTACACAAGCCCATAGATTTTTTTGTACACTAGAAGAGATCCCTGACTGTAAAAAAAAAGACAGACAGAGAGAGAGAAAGAGAGAGAAAACCCCTGCTCGTATGTAACAATTGTTTTTTTTAGGGATAATTGGCTAATAAAAAAATTGTCTTCATGAATAACATAAATGTTTATTTTCTTCTGCAGTAAGAAGAACACTGAAGAATGGGCTCACCCCAGAGGAGGCACAGGCTCTGGGATTAGCCAGTGGCTCTGAGATGCAAGTGTGACACAGAATAGATTCTAGCAGCTCAGGGTGTCAACACACACACACACACACACACACACACACACACACTTCAAATCTCGATACACCTGATCCTGGACACTGCAACCTAAGCATGCTGATTGAAAGACTGATATTTCTTAACACCTACCACTTTTACTGCATTTTTAAAAGACAAGCACAGTATCAGCTGCCGTTCAACCTTCTAGTACACAAACCTCTAATACTTACACAAACACACACACACAAACTCTTGTAGCCCTGTTAGTGAAGAACAAGTTCTCTACAGAGACAAACGTACTAGTGTTTCTTACCACTGTGGCCTTGAGTGTGAACCCAAAGATCAGTGCTTTTAACAAGGCCGATCTCTTGCACCCTGGTTATCAAATATTAGCCATTTGGTGAAATCTTGCCTGCTTTGGTTAGTAGCACATTCATGTCCAATGGAAACTGCAGAGCACAGATTTATAGAAATCACTGACAGATATCAAGGGGTGATTCTCTCTGCACTGCTGTGGTATTAGTGAGGTTTTTTTTTTTGCACGTTTTTTTAATTTGATACAGATTATAGATTGAGCCTGAGATTAGACGTGATCAGCAATATGCAGCAACATGTCTGAAACACAGTGCTGACCTGCAGCACCTTCTGCCATTTGTACTGTAGTCCATCTGCTAAAAGTGGTCAAGAAGAATAGGCGTAAATCTGTTTCCAGACACAAATCAGTCAACCCTAGTCTTAGCCCAAGAAGAACTTCAAAGCTGCCACGATGTTAACTGTTATAAATTCAATTTTAATTCAATATTGTGTGATGCATGACAACTATACTTGTGGCATTCGGTCATGACGTGTGTTTGGGAAACAGAGGGATGTGGTCTCTTCAGCACAGCAGCACTCTGGTTTTAGAGGTTTTTAGGAGGAACACTTAAGTGTGATTTGATTACACAAAATCACGAAATGTCCATTCTCTAGTGTGAAACCCAAAACATTATTCTGACAATCCACACAGCTGTACTACACGACCCAGTAGTACTCCCCAGCACCTTACTACGTGTATCATGTCATTTTAAAGCAATGTCAAGTATTAACAAGAAGAAGTATCTTTGTTTTTGTCTGATGTCTTCTTCTCAGATAATCGAGTACTGTAAAATGAAAATGAACTAGAAATCTAATGTAGAAACTAAATGTTCCCTAAGAAGACAAATGCTGTATAATTGTGTAAATCTCTCGTTTTTTATTTTTGCATCTGTTGCATTTGTATTTGTATAGAATAGTGTATTATAGGTCAGAAGCAGTGTTATTCTGTGATGATTATAATTTAAGAAAAGTAAGCAAGCCATGCATTGTTCAAAACTAAGAGAAAGCAGGCGATTTGAGTCAAAGCGAGCTTCTGTGATGTTAGATTGATGCTCAGCGATGTTTGCTTTTGTGTAATATTTGTTTTGTTTTTTTTCTCTCCGTTTTTGCACAAACTTGAAACATGTTTGGTCCTTTATCCCACCCACCTTCCACTCCTGCTCAAAAGCCTTTCAAGATCATTGCACTTAAGTACATAGAATTGAGTCATGTCCAACCTTTTGCTGCAAGTGCCATAAAAAGTGGGTATCGAATGAGTACCAAGAATGTGAATTTATCTTGTTAATACTCACAGCGAAAAAAAGTATATACTGTATACAAAACTCTTGCAATAAAAAGCTTTTATGAAGCATCCAGAGAAATGCTGGTCATGTCGAGTGTTTTCAGTGCAAAGAAGGAATGGACACCTATACATTTCAGTACAATAACTGTAACACCTTGAAGTATAATAACTAAAATACTTGTTAAATCTTATTTCTGCATTAAAATTTGAAGCCATTTAACATCTCATGCTTGAAACATCCTTTTCCATGAGTCATCTATTATAGACTGTGAAAAATGTATATTTTATTAACGTTCAATCCTGTTACCTGAACATTTTTTTCCCCTATGAAATGTTTAGAATATTCCACAAGTCACATGTTCAAAAGTTCTCTCAATCGTTTTTCTTTATTGTCAATAATATTGTGATATTGCCTGACGAGGTCACTTGGAAAGTACAGCCCTGTTAGACAAATTATAGAAAGCAATTATTAATTAAAAAAAATTTAATTAATTAAAATTAAGCAAATCATTAGAATGTCCTTAATGTCATCATGCAGTTAGCAGGGATGCGAGTTAACATTTTGCATATTTGCAAATTCTATGCTAAAAAAAAAACTCAACCTTTTTACTTTAATGGTTAGATGTATGTATTTTTATTCAATGTTGAAAAAAATAAAGTTTCATTTTTAAGATTTGCAAGGACTAAATGGCACCGCAATCATGGAATGACCCCACTAGTCCAAGCACCTGGGACCAGCAGCTATTCCTTTTTTTTTTTTAAATATTCGTGGCAGCCCAGTGGACAAGCAGGTTCAAAAATCAGACAAAACAAGTAGAACTTGATGCCAATGGCATGGACTGGGATTCCTCCCACCAACAACCGCAGGCCTTCTTTCAGTTACTATTTTGTATGTCTAAAATACCCTTAAAATACACTTTAAACAGGAAGGAATCTAATGAACTATTTCAGACATTTGACCTTGCTGCGATCTTAACCCTGTTTGGATCAAAATCTCATCTGTTCATCTACTAGTTACAGTGATAATTCCCTATAAATCGTACAAACATTCAACCACTCTTCCTTGAGATATTGTGATAATGAGAATCTCAGACCTACTAAGCCGAAACAATAACGCCGCCACCACCTAGTGGCAGAGGCACAAGCCCTACTTCCTATCTCGGAATAACAATTTTTCATAACAAACATTTCGATTTGGTATGTATGTTTAAATGTAATATGCTCCACGGTAGTGGTGTGGCACATCTCAATGATTTAAGTAGATCACATGATCCCATGCAGCCACCAGACAGTTAAACATAAAGACACTTAACACGAAGAGATGTGAGCAGAAAACACAAGCTTAATCTTACAGCCGAAACATTCTCCTAGCAACTTGGTGACCATTTTTCAAGGCCACAAATACAATGTGCTACATAAAATACTTATTAGGAAAGGATATGAGCTATGGCTGCACACTCGTGCTCTCGCTGGGAATTCATATACTCATCTGTTTCCCCACAGTCTGTATTAACTAGCTTACCACACACTGTTACATGTTAGTATTCCTTTTAGCAATTATGTTTCTGGGCAACCAAAATATGAAACTGGCTAAGCTAATGAATTTATTATTCATCCACCCATGGGAGGCTCCATATATTTAACCTATTTCTTGCTGTAATGCGAGGCTGGGAATGTTTTGGAAGACCAGAGCACGGCACAGCTTGGTATTTCTCTGATCTAATGCATGATTAAGGTAAAGCACAGCTTGATAATTAGCTGATGAGGTCATTTGTTGAATCAGGTGCACTATGTTTAGTGCTCTGGCTCTACTATAGGCAATCTACCTCATCCAATCAATGATGGACTGAACACCACACAAGTCCTGATGTCACCAGCTTTTATTTAGGGTCGTGTCCATATGGTTCACTTGCAGTGCCATCAAGCTCCATTAAATTGAGCTCTAATGATGGAGAACCTGATGGAGGATCATTACAATCATCATTGTATGACAAATTTAGTGCAATGACAGACACAAACATGTCTAATGCAGTAAAGATGGTGGTTGTACAGGACCATACAAAACAACCCGAAGGTGTAGTAAACATTTCTGCCAATAGGGAACTTGCATTTCAAAGTCTCTGTGGTCTTCGTCCCCAAAGCTGTTGGCATGGACACAAAAATACAACAGCAAAGCAAAGATCTTACAAAAAACCAGCAAGATTACAAATCTAATTGAAATCTGAGAAACACATCACTAAGAAAAAGAGCAAAGACAGTCAGAAAACTGGGATTCACAGGAAATACAGTGCAAACTAAGGTCTTTTTTTGTATTTTAGATGTACAAATCAACTACAAGCAATGATAAAATCATTGGAATATAAATGTATATGGATTTCTGCTCTTTTGTAGCAATCACGCTTCACTGTCCCTGAACAAATGTTTGCACAGTACTAGAAATTGACATTTGACAAATTTTTCCACTCAGAAATGAGAAGAGAATACACATTTGCATTTTAAATTTAGTATTGCTCATATTCAACTTTGTTAAAATATAACCGTTTCCTGCTTACAAGTTTCTATGTGCGTTTTCAGGGATGTAACATTAAAACAGCTATTTTTTTTTTAAAGCACCAAAGCATACACAAATATGACCCCTTTTTGGTCAAATATTTGATATTTGAACTGGTATAGTGCAGTTTACATACGGAATCATAACTCAAGTTACAAGGTTACGTGATATGTGATAAAACAAGCATGTACTACGAAAAGAATAACTGAGAGAAAAAGCAATGTCACAAGCAGTTTACCGACTTCAGCCTGGAACACTGCAGTCATAAAGCAATGCATGGCTAATTTAGTGAACTGAGTATCCTAGTTTTTTTTTTTTTTTCTTTTCTCTGTTTTCACCAAAACTGCAAACTGAAGAAAAATTGAAGAAGAAAAAAATGAAGGAAAAAAAACAAACAAACAAACAAAAAAAAAAAAACAGTACGATGAATCAAGCATGTAAAAGATCAGACGAGCACCCATGATCTATATCTATGAGCACATGGTAAGACCTCGCTTCCCTGGAATCAACTCCAAAATATTTGACTAACATTATTTTGCGAATTGCACATCATAATGAGCTTTTCTCCAGACTTTTGTGCATTAAGTTTCATTGCATACATGTTTGGCCAGGCTAGCTTAACTGGGAGAGCGATGTCAGCTTATAGATTTTAAAACAGTTTTTCCTAACTGTTCTTTCAGTTGTTCGTATCGCCAGTCCTTTAAGGTCTGAGCTGAATAAATTAGTCCCTTAAGGAATTAAAAGAAACCACACTGACGAGATGATGGAGGAGCACACTTATAGACAAATAAAGCTCAACATCCACAAGTTTAAAAGCCTTAAATGGTTTTATCAAAATGTAATCCCATGTAAGCTAGGAAGGGAACTGAAGGTTCCAATCTTTTTTAAAAAAAAAAAAAAAAAAAAATCCACAAGAATTCAAGACTTATGACTGAAATATAGCACCAACATACTCTAAGTTCATGGCAAGTCTTGGGTTTTTAGACTCTGTTTTGCACTTACAAAAAGACAAACCTAGCAACAAGTGTATCGTGGACTGGAGGCTGGCCAATTGCTCAAGTTCCCCTGAGATTGAAAAGTGCAGTCACAGTGATGTCATCTCCCAGCCTCCCTCAGGGCAAAGCTAGTGGGGAGCCTCCAGCATCTCCATCAGGAACGTCTCAATGGGCGTGTCTCCGATCAGCTTGAAGAAAAAAAGGTGCTCCAGACACTTGAGCCCAATGGAGCGCAATGCAGGCAGCCTGAGGAGGAGCTTCGCAAATCTAGGTGAGGAAAGAGAGAAAGGGATGAGGGGGGGGAAAAAAAAAAAAAAAAAACTTAGTATCAAAGAATTCTGTTCGCCTGCCATCTCAGGTTTTTCCTCATGATAACGCCATGCTAATATGGACATTTCTCTACATAAACTCTACTTATTTACATAAATCTACATAATGTTAGGTTCCATGTAAATGTTATGTTTAAAACATGATGGTGCACATTGACTAACTGTAACCGTACAGCCAAATACAAAACACACATCAGATTACTGAGAGCTTACAAGGACTCAGCTTTCACACTAACACACCATAGCTGGTTGCACCAGTTGACCATAAGTTAGGGTGTAAACTCCGTATTAAACCATAGGTTGACAGTAGTTAGTTTAAAAATAGCCTGGTGTAAAATTTCTGTTGCAACACAGAAGCTTAAGGTGTCGTCATTTGTAGTGTGTAAAGCGTTCATAAACACAAAACTAAAAAAAATTTGATGTCTCACCCTCACGTGTCCTTTTTTTTCTTGCTAACACTAGCAGGCCAGTCCCTAACAGCACTGAATTCTTTCTGAACGTGTGCTTCAAACTCGCAGCCTTGAGACTAATCCGTATGGTGGAAGATGCTGCAGCCCAAACCAGGTTATGAAATATTCTTCAGCAAGTACCTTACAACAGCATTTTCTTACTACAGAAATTCTTTCATCCAACAGCTTTAAGATTACGAAACTGAAACAGAATAACTTTTGGTAAACATTTTTGGCATTTTTATCGCTTTGTCTGACTATTTTTGCTTGTGTATTGGTATTTGTAGGTAGTAGTACAAAAGGCACAGATATAACTGAAAAAAAGTAAATGGATTTTTGCAAATCAGACAAAGGTAAAGTGTAAAGCACAGAGCGATGTGCTTCATCATCAGCTAATAGGCAACATGACAACATAATTACAACATAAACAGGAAATACTAGAGCAATGATCCTGGAGTATTGTAATGATTGTGATTATCCTTACAAGAAAATGGTGATTAAAATGATCCATCTGTAATTTGCACTAGTATGTGCTTGTTCTGCTGCTTGGGCTCTCATTCACCAAATTTAAACGCATTTTCGAATGAATCCTAGTAACGAAAAACAGAAGCGTCCATGTCTGACAATCTGTGTTTAAATACGCTAAATGACAGAATCAAATGTAATAATACATTAATGACGTGGCTAACTTGCTATATTGGCCGATAGTGTATAGTCGTTTATCCTACGATAACAAGCAGTTGCTTTTTCTACCAGCCTCAAAGCCCTTTTTACAACAGATTTATTTTTTTTTAACACTTGCTACCATATCTGTTCATTTTAAAAACCTGCTTCTGCATGTACCAGCAGGTTTTTGTAACATCAGCTTGAGGCTTAGCATGGAGTAACAGTAGCTTACACTGCAAAAATTGCAAAGAGAGTTGTTGAGAAAGACTTGGCATACCTCCCCTGCTGCTCAGGGTATTTCTGCCTGCAGTAGGCCTCTAAGGATGCATACACTCGCTCTCGCAGGAGTTCCACCTCACTCGTGTTGCTCAGACCTTTGGCATCTACACAACAACATAGAGGAAAGAGACAGACTGACACAGGTTACTGCACAAGCCTTAAAAGTACAGTGTTATGTTACCAAAACGGACACTTTCTGCTGAAAAACAAACGCCATTTTTGCACCAGTGCATAAAAACATTTAAAACCATTTTCATTACTTTTGATTTAAGCTTTTGAACGAAACTTGGTTTTAAAATTCCAAGGTAATCACAATGACATTTGTCAATGACACACAATGATATTTTGTCATCAGCCAACACCGTAAGACATTTGCAGTACAGATCAGGTCGTGGTGATAAACGTGATCTTTTGTGTACATATGATGCACGTGTGAAAATGGTGCATGTGTAGTACAAAGAACAGGTACTACAAGTCCAGAACTGCCTGAATGGAATTATTTCCAATCTAAAGGGTTTAAAATTAGCAGGAAATTTGCATGTATACACTTCATATGGCGACTCGGATACATCAAACATCATCCTGCTCCAACTTCTGACTACACATTGACGGGTGAATCAGCCAATCAGGGAGCAAGGAGAGAGTGAACAAGTAAGTGAGCGAGCAAACAAACAAAATAAACAGGAGAACAAAAATCCAGTATAATACTGTAATAAGAGGGAAAAAAATTGATTCACGAACAATAACGTTTTAGCTTTTTCTTGGTGAACAGGCAAGACATTGATTTGGTAGGAAACTAGTAAATGGTAAAGTCAGCTAATTTATCCTAGTTGGGGAGTTTGTATCTTTACCCAGCCACAGAACTCATAACCTGGAGTGACTAACAGGAGGTGTTTGTCTTACTCTGATTTTTTTTGTGCACACACTTGGTAGGTGAGAGTGAGAGTTTCTGAATGCTTTCCCTCAGCAAGTGTATTTTTTATTGAGGCATGCTAACACTATCAGGCCAGCCGTCCTTAACAGTCCTGAATTCTTTCTGAATGTGTTCCTATTGTTAATGAGATTAATCTGTGTAGTTCTTCACAATCCATGTTCTGAAATATGGCTTATCATGGCATTTTTCTACCAGCTGAAATGGGGGGGGGGGGGGGGGAATCAGATCAGATCTCTCTTCCTAAACCCCATAACCAGTAAGATCTGATAACTGCACCTGGGTTAAAGAGGATGATGGCTCGCAGACATCCAAGCTCAGTCTTGTCCATCTGCATATCTCGCATTTTATTTACCAACTCAGTGAGCACTCTACAGTGGGAAAGAGAAGAAACAGAATGATGACAGAGGAAGGAACAATAATGACAACAACTTAGAACCGCAAATCCCGAAAATACTTTTTGAGTTTTCCCTGCTTTAAACCACCATACTCGGCTAACGAAGAGATGCTGAGCTTAGGAAAAGTGCGAATGATCGCTAATTAGCACCACATTGGTGACTGACTGAATTACAGCTTACAAATCGTTAGCACTGTTTGATGAACTGAAGTGAGAAGTAAAACGTGAGGAGTCTGGTACTCCTGTCAATACCTGTCAAATATGGCCCCCACCTCCGGGCTGCGTGCACTTTCCCTGTGGAGATAGAAGTGGAAAGAGGAATTGTAAGTAGTAGTAGTGCATATCTCTCCTTGCGAGACATTACACGCACCTCTCAGTAAAATGCTTTAATACATGAAAGCTTATGCTTAAAGCAGCCAATGACTCGTTATTATCTACAGCTTTTCCGCTGCAGTATGAAACGATGCACTGTAAGTCAGTATTGTGAAACTGATTTTACTACATTTTTAGATGGTTGCAGAAAACAAACCTAGAAGACTTAAAATTACCTTATGAATGCTACATTACCTGTACACTATATTAACTGGGCTAGTCTCATTTGTTATACACATTAAATATCACAATGGGGGAAAATAATTCATCTGAGGGAAGGAGGGAGAAATGTATAGAGCAAAGTAATGATGTTTCTAAACGATATTTTTTAAGATCGTTAAGCAAAGACGTGCATGTGGTATCACTGTATTGATGCACCTCCTAAATGTTCCCATTACACCGTTTTTGAATCAGCCTGATTTTCCACGTTTTTAACAATCGTTTAACAAAACTGCACACAATTTAAAGTTTTAAGGGGAGACACAAACCCAATAACAGCAAGCATGTAAACTGCCCGGAGAGGAGTCTTACCAGTCAGAAGCACACAACATCATGATGTGTGCTGTGTACATGACAACACAACCGCAAACACTGACACTAACACTGCCGACTGGCAATGCTGTCGACCGTGTGAGACTCGGTGCGAACACAACACCAAATCAACGGTTTTAGTAAATCGTAGGCTGGGAATATTTCAATTGGATGCCACTATGAATTTAAGCTACATGCTGGCTGTATACTACAAACAACGAAAGAACAACATGTAAAAGAACCACTGCTGAAAGTATCAAGTATCCTCAAAAGTAACTCGTATGTCTTTTCAGGAAACTTCACACAGCTGAGGTGCAGAATGTTTTTGGAGGGGCTGAGAGAAGAGCCGACATCGCGACACAAATAGAGAAAGAACAATGATGGCAGTGAAAGCGGCAATGAAATGAAATGGAGCAAGCGGGAGTCTATGGTTTTTAGCTCATTTTACAACAAAAGGGACAGAGAAGGAGGTGCACAAACATAAACCATTGTGTTGTCTTGCTCAAAAGACGTACATTTGCATCAAACTGCAAACATTATTGTTTCTCATGTCAAGATTTCTTTCCTCTATTAGTTATTCATTCTTATTGAGATAATTTTGTGCTCTCAAACATGGAAATTTAACATTCAGCATTATATCATTGTTCAGATAAACATGCATCGCTTCAACTGATTCTTTTCATGCAGGAATAAAGGTTTGTACTTATTTTACGCAGATGAACAGCACCTGAAGTACCAGTACTAATGCCTTATAGAAATGATTATAGAAATGTATGTAAATCATTCAATCAAATTTGTAATATTTTGAATGGCAATGCATTTCTACAGCCTTATAAATAAACCACTAAGCTACTTAACAATAAGTAGCTGAAGTGAAGTGTCACCTGTCTCGGAGCACGTGCAAGCCTGTAGTCAGCAGGAGTCCGTCCTCCACCCCGATGGAGCGGTGAGAAAGTGAGGCAATAAGCAGCTCATTCCACCCTGAAACACCGATGCAATGGGGAAGAAAATCCATTTACTTCTATAAGTTTTATCCTAGTTTTAAAAGCCTAACCAGGCAAAATAACTGCACATGGTGGGGTTTATATTCTAACAAAAACAGCATTTCTCTCACCAGAATCAAGTTTCATTTAAAAATTAAATGGATATTTAGGATAGTCATTGGAGGCATGATTATTCACAGACAAGCATACCCTGCCTCCTTAAGCAAGAGTCCTGGCTTACAAGTTACAGTGTGACAATAGGTGCTGGATGTGCAGGAGAGAAGTCTGTTTAGAAAGTGAATGCTTCTACCTGCACGTAGCAGAATGACCTGGTCATCCAGAGGCAGCTCAGAGAAGTGTGGGATGCGCTTGGCCCACTCCACCAGGCCAAACAGCTGTTTATCTGCCGCCTGGCAGATGTTAGTCACTGGGTCAATGGCCTAAAGGACAGGAAGGGGGGATGAGTTAATGGATGGTTTTTCATGAGAACCTTTATACTGCAATGACAGTGAAAGGGATAATCATCATATGAAGAACTCCTCAAAATTCAGGTCAAAGCGCTTTGCTACTTTACATGCATAAAAAGTATAATAATTTGGCATATCATGAATGGAAGAGACAAAAATGCTAGAGCTAGAGGCGACAATCATTAAATGTATGTTCTTTTTAAAAGTATGATTAAAAATTGTTTGAAAATATAAGTAAAACTGTGGTGACCTTCAGATATTTGCAGTAGAAATGCTCCAAAAATGATCAAAACTGAATGTATTAGATTATTTTTATATGACTGTTTATGAAACATTGCGCTCAGGGCCCTAAGCGACTGCTTTCACTGCTTGCTTATTCGCTAGAAATGGCCTGGGTGTTCAGTGTTAGGACTTGATTTTAAAAATCACTAACAATACAGTGAGGATTATTAGAGGATTTTTATTAAAATCAGTTTTAAATGAGACCGGCAGCCAATGCAGCGCTGCTAAAACAGGTTATGATGGCTGATCCCGCTTGTCTGTTTTAGTTAGGATGTAGACACTAGGCTTGAGGAGAATGACGATATTAAGAACTTTTGTAATGTCCATCAAGTCGTGGTGTTTGCAGCTTTTAAGATCGACAAAAATAAACTGTGTTGTACCTCATCATGTGTGTTTCCTTTTAGCCTATTTTGTACTCTGTATGAACTATAATAGGCTTAATAACCTTAACTTACTTCAAACAAAACATCTTCTCCTGATGCATCTTAGCTTCTCTTGTCCGTGCCAAACAGATAAAGCCGTGCTAGCCTTTCACGCACTAAATGTGCTCACAAAACATGGGGGCTTGAATTATTAAAATGAAACAACGTGTTGTTTATCAGGGCTATTCACTATACAAGAATTCAAAAATTATCTCTGCTGCTGTTCAACACAGCACATGCGTGCTTAGTTTATATCATTTGAATTAAATTTTATAAACAAGCTTAGTTACAGCTAATAGCTTGTTTGGTTAATGTACAGTCCCATCTTCAGTGTGCAGGCAGTTATTCCAAAACAAAACAAAACAAAACAAAAAAAAACACGACACCTAGAGCTGACATGTAACCCTCTAACCATCTTCATTTTTTTCTATAATGACTATTTTCATTTGCCTATCACAACGCAAACACTATTATTATAGAAATATAAAACACTATTAATTTTTTACAATCATTATTGATGAAGCATTATTTTCATTCAGAGCTGGAGTTGCATAATTTTTCTTAAAGGACAAGACAAATGTGAAGTGCTGTTTGTTTTTGTTGTCTGTTAAAGGGAACCAAGGACTACCAAAAAGATCTGTCAATAATGGACCTTGTAAAACTGGAGAGACATCACATTAAAGAGTGTTTTTTTTTTTTTTTTTTATTATTCTTACGTGATATAAAATGAATGGGCCTAACTGTTTATGGCCCACTGCAAGGTGTAGGACCTTTCTGGTGTGTGAGAAATCGAGCCCACCACAAAAGTCAAGTCCAAAAGTAGATCTAATCTAGCGCTCACTGTTAAAAACAGTAAGATAAACACTCACAGCACCAGTAGAGCTGCTTGCAGAGTGCAATTCTGTCTTGTGATCCACGGCTGTCTCAGCTTCCAGGATCTTCTCCACAGGCATCTCCTCATTGGCCGCAGTATTACAGTCATAATCTCCATCGCGTTCCTTATTCCTCTGCCGCTCCTCCTGAACAGCTGTGGAGTGCAAGGAATAAGGATTTTCATAAATCAGGTGTGAACTGGGTTCACCATAGAAAAAGCTCTCCCTGCTGCTGTTTTCACCCCACACCTACTCATTTTTGTCTAAAATAAATTTGAAAAAAATTATCAACCAATTACATGCATCAACCGCATAGGCAGTTCAGAAATAGTGCGATTCCATGGTAAAACTGCAAACCTGGCAACTTATCTATGTTGTCTGGGTCACACTATAAATGTAATGTGGCCACAGGTTGATGTGGTGGTAGTGGTAGGATCATAAAACACATTTGACCCTGTTCACACGTGTACTTCGGGCCATGCACTTATTATCCGAATCTTAAGGTCAAGTCTGAAGAGAGTCAAAAAAGACCAACCCAAGATAAGAACAAACAATGGTATCCCCATGACAGGAGGATGAAAGCATGACTCTAAATACACACCCTCTCTCTTCATGCCCATGGCTAGGCACTTCTGGTAACGGCAGTACTGGCAACGATTGCGCTGGCGCTTGTCCACAAGACACTCTTTGCTGTCTCTGCAGATGTAGCTCAGGTCCTTCCTCACGGTGCGCTTAAAGAAGCCTTTACAGCCCTCGCAGCTGTACACTCCATAGTGCTTCCCTGAACAAGAAACCACAAATTAGTGAGCAAAGAATTAGTGAGGCAGGATTACTTTTACTAAGCATATTGGATCAGCACTGATCCTGGAACAGTCCTGGATCAATATTAAGATTTTGGCATATATTTGCAAAGATCAGTTTTAAGCAATGTACTGGTGAGGTACTGAGTCGTAATCCAAAACAAATGCCATAGCAGTGAGTAAGCCAGTGCTAAAATTACCTGCTTGATTACAGGAAAAAAATCTTAAAGCCTCTGTAAACTGGTATGTCCTTCCTAAGTACTCACCGGAGGAGCGATCCCCGCAGATGGCACAGAGTCTTTTTTGGGACAGCATTGGCCCAGTGCCTCCTGGAGACTTCAGGACAAAGGATGGCTTCACATCATCAGAGCTGCTGACAGTGTGCAGCTCAGACATCGAGGAGTTAATCTAAGAGAAGCACAAAGACAAGAAAATGGGGTGGGGGGGGGGATGGTCAACTCATTGTCCTCTATGACCTCAGTGTGGACTAAGGACACTATTAGTTCAGTGCAGAAAATCATTTCAGTTTTCATCCTATGGGTATTTTTGTGCATGTAGTTGACTGTAGCCTACCTGTGGGTTGCTGATGGGTCCGTAACCCACCGAAGGAGTCACTGGCACACCCGGAGAGCCAGTGGATGAACTGATGACAGAGAGGGGGGAGTCCAGGGAACTAACAGGGCTACTGACGGCCGAGGTGGTGGGCACCAACGAGTTCATAGATGCAAGCCAAACTGGCCAATTTAGAGGAGACTACTGGTCTTCACTATTAAAGAGGAAGAGAATAAGAATAAGTGCAAGTGACACACACACACAGAATACATTTGATTAAAGAGTAGGTTATAATAAAGACTTCGCTGTTTGGCTCCTTAAACTGAACAGCTGGTTTTCACTATTAACTGGTTAGAACCCTGGAGAAAGCCTGGGCGCCACACTGATAGCCAGCTCCTGAGCTCCAGCTTCCTCTGCACTGGACTACACTTTCCTTCACTGACTTTACATGCAGTGTTAGCGGACTACTGCGGTTAGAAAACCCTCGAATGTTTGTCTCGTAATTTAAAAAAATGTCGTGCTAGATCTAAAACCTTGCAAACGTCAACATCTGTCGGCATTCCTTCGAGTACAACATGTAAAACTTTTCCAGGTAGCTAACTACATGCGAGATGAAGGGAGAGCAGGAATGTCAACAAAAATGGCCGAAGAGGCCTGCGCGTCCAACAGCGCCCAGCGCTATAGCTAGCTAGCTAGGAGTTTTCTTTTAAAGTGTGTTTCTGTATCATCAGCAGGCTGTTTGGTCAGACCTGATTACAACCTAAGTTAAAAAAAGAAAAATTAAAGATAAAAGTCAAACAAAGCTTTTGCACATCTGTGTAAGTGTCGCTAACATAAGGGGCACGTTACCTCTCAGCGCAGACAACTAGCTAGCCAAGCTAGCTAAGCCAGCTAGCGCTATCGGAAATTCACCCGAATACAAAAGAGACGCTACGACGCACCAACGCACTTCACTTATGTGAATGTTTTCCTGCTCCGATGGCTATCTTTTAATCCAAACGAATATATAGAAAGAAAGAAAAAAATTAAAATAAAATAAACCGTACGACGCTGACTAGCTATCAAATGCAAACGCCACCAACAGTCTCAAACTCCCTAGCAACCAAGCTCTGCGTGTATGCTAGCTAGCGAGCCTACCAAACAAGCTTAGCACAACTATTTACTTACCTGTTAACTTATGCAAACATTTGCATCTGCCTTGTGGCTAAAAACCACATGGGGCGCTCGGTGATCCGCTACAGAATTTAAATGATCTATAAATAATTTACAGGTAAAATATTTATTTTACCAAACACGCAATATGAAGCGAATGTTTTGCATCCGGGCAAGTGTCTGGTTAGTCAGCCCCCTAGTGGCCAGAGAGCGCATTTCCCCTCGCGAACCAGCCACAAACAGCCAGCCATTCTCTCCTCACTCTTATTACAATCGGGGAAATCAGGGGGAAGCCTTTATGGCTCGTTTGTGTACAGGTTATCTCTGGTTAACTGTGCTTTAAGTGACTAACCAGATGTATTTCAGTGATGGTAAATAATAACAAAACAAACGAGGCTTATGTAGTCAGTTTCATAAATATTCAGTAATTAGGGATTTTTCTAGCAGTAGAACCTGCATGAACTCAACTATCACATCTTCAGTTAATTAAATCATAATTTTAAAAAAAGTAACAGAGCAAAATGGTGCAAGACAAAAAAGCATTTTCCTACTTTAAAGAGTTTTCTATCTATCTATCTATCTATCTATCTATCTATCTATCTATCTATCTATCTATCTATCGAGCTGTGCTACTCTTATGTTGTTATATTACTTGTACTACTGATGACAGTGAAGACACAATATGGTAAGTCCATCATTATAAACATAGCAAATAAACCATAATTATCAGTGCTGAATAATAGAAAATAGTAATAGTAAATAATAGTAAATGTGGAAACAGTCCATTAATCATACAGGTTACTGTTCATTTACGTGTAACAAAAAAGTAAAAATAAAAAAAAATTGTCACTGGAGCTTGTTATTATCTCTGTCACAATACTATTTCATAATTGTTAATGTAGAATAAAGGAATTTTACTAACTGTCTGCTGAGAGACAGTGGGAGAGTACTTCAAACCTGTTCAAATAAGTTCCTATGTGTTATTTTGTTGGGTTCACAAGGACAGGAGTAATATTGCCCTGTTATCATTCTCTAAACTACTTTTAATCTCAAAGGGCTGTTCTCGATATCTTCCCTATCTTGGAGTTTCACCAGCACAGGAAAATTGGGCCAAGTTTCTCCTGAGAAAGGCACACAGAGCAGGAGCAGTACAAAACCAAAACCAAGCAGAAAGCAGTGAACAAGCTGCAAAGGTATTTATTTTGAAAAAAAGATTTGACATTACTGACTGATTACTGTGCTAACAGCATGAGTCCAAATCTAAAGCTCGTGTGCACTCTTACCCTGGGTCTTCTTCTCTGAGCAGCATACTGCAGAAAGTGTTACAATACCCCTTTTATTCTTTTTTATTACCCCCGCAGTATACGCTTACATTTATTACATTTCCAGATATAGAATGTATTTAAAATAGCAAACGATAGCTCAGATTTACTGATTGAGGTATACAGTTTCTGTGAAGCAGATGAAAAGCATGTGTGATCCTTACGTGTAAACAGATTTAGCCAGGGACTGTAACACCTTTGGAAATCAGCTTATAAACATGGCTGGTAGGCCATGGTGGATTGGGCTGTTAAAGGACTATCAGGCATGATCAAAGTGTAATGGTTCCTATCATTTCTGTTTCTAAAAAGGCAGGACTGGTTGAGAGTTAAAGCTATGACAGGAGACATAAAGACATTAGATGCAGTAATGCTCACCCCTGTACATTAGATGTAGTAATGCTTACTATCTGTCAAGAACGTAAGCACTATGCATTCTTGTTCTTCAGGAATCATAAAGCACACAGTTTAACAAGAGTTAAGCAGTACTTATGCTTTCTACCCAGTTGCAGTGAATCTCCTTCTAATTAAATGCAAGCACATTTCTGGTTGTCTGAAATCACATCTTGTAATACCACGATCAATAAATGACAAAGCCGGAACTTGAATAAAAACCCTACATGTATCAGCAATCTCTTCTCATTCCAACTCCTCAAGGTTTAGACCTTTGTTTCTTGCTCCTAATTGCATTACTTCCTGATTTAATTCCTTTTTTCCCTTTATCGCAAATACCCGCAACATTAGAATTTTAAATTCTCCCCTATTATACAATAGTTGCCAGTTGTGGAAGGTGAAGGCTAACACATGCGTCCTCCAAGACACAACTGCATCTTTTCAAACTAATGCTCAAGCTGTATTATAGGGCAGTGGAACACACTCGGAGGAAAGCTCTATTTGCACTTTTCCACATACAGTGGTTCTCAGACGCCTACAATTGGCATAGTGTCATAGTGATAGACATGGAAGAGAGTCTGTAACATCCCTCCCAACCAGAGAGCACAACCAATTTTGCTCCCTTGGCTTTCACTTATGGATTGCCATGGCATCAACAGGATTTGCACTTGCATTCGCCCGATGATAGAGCGAACACTTCTGTTCTGCTCCATTTGGGAGCCAGAACACAGATGCCTTTTAAGGTTTGCCTTTCAAGGACAGGCAGTCAAATTCAGCACTCCTCCCCTGCACCACAAAGTTCAAGTTTTTCTTTGGTTCAGAGACATCGCCATGTGTTGGCCCACTTGGACAGCATAGTGACAATTAGATTTTTCTATCATCAGGCCAGCATAAGGTCAAACAGCTCTCTGTGCCTTGCATGGAAACTATTTAGTTGGTACCATCCATGGTTAATGGTTAGCCTCAAGGGGACAACTCATCTACTGAGATCAACTGTGCAATGGTACAGCTCCAAGGAACATCCCCTCATCATGGACATTACTTAGAGGTGTGCCACTCCAGGAAGTCTGCACTGCTGCTACCTGGGCATCACCATCGACTTTCTCCAGGTTCTACAAGCTTATAATTGCCCCTCCCAGGGGCATGAATGTGGCAGTCATCTCTAAACACCTTTCTAGTTAGTCCTTAGGTCTGTCATGTGGCAAATGTTATCAAGGTGATCCTCTGCTTGGCTGTGGCAGTTAGGAGGGGTGAAACAGAATGCTAGCTATGTACACTTAGAGTACTTTATTAGGAACTCTGTATACTAATACTGGATAGGGGCCCCATTTGCCCTTAAAACAGCCTCAATTCTTCATAGCATGGATTCCACAAGATGTTGGAAACATACCTTTGAGATTTTGGTCCTTGTTGATCTATTGCATTACGCAATTCCTGCAGATTTTTCCAGTGCACTTTCATGCTGCGAATCTCCCGTTCTACCACGTCCCAAAGGTGTTCCCTTGGATTCAGATCCGGTGACTGGGAAGGTCACTGAAGAACACTGAACTCTTTGTCATGTTCATGAAACCAGTTTGAGATGACTTTTGCTTTGTGACATGGTGCATTATCATGCTGGAAGTAGCCATTAGAAGATGGGTAAATTGTGGCCATGAAGGGATGCACACGGTCAGCAACAATACTCAAATAGGCTGCGGCGTTCAAGCGATGATTGATTGGTATTAAGGGCCCAAAGTGTGCCAAGAAAACATTCCCCACACCATTACACCACTTCCACAAGCCTGGACTGTTGACACAAAGCAGGTTGGGTCTGTTGGTGCCAAATTCTGATCATACCATCTGTGTGCCTCAGCAGAAATCGAGATTCATCAGACCAGGCTACGTTTTTCAAGTCTTCACATGTCCAGTTTTGGTGAGTCTGTGCCCACTGCAGCCTCAGCTTTCTGTTCTTGGCCACCAGGAGCAGAAGCCAACATGGTCTTCTGCTGTTGTAGCCCATTTGCCTCAAGGTTCAACATGTTGTCATTCTGAGATGCTTTTCTGCTCACCACAATTGTACAGAGTGATTATCTGAATTACCTTTCTGTCAGCTCAAAGCAGTCTGGCTATTCTCTGTTGACCTCTCTCATAAACAAGGCGTTTCCATTCGTAGAACTGCCACTCACTGGATATTTTCTTAATTGCACCATTCTGAGTAAACTCTAGAGACTGTTGTGTGTGAAAATCCAAGGAGATCAGCAGTTATAGAAATACTCAAACCAGCCCGTCTAGCACCAGCAATCATGGTCAAAATCACTAAGATCACATTTTTTCCCATTCTGATGGTTGACATAAACATTACCCGAAGCTGCTGGCCTGTATCTCCATGATTTTATGCATTGCACTGCTGCCACATGATTGGCTGATTAGATAATTACATGAATGAGTAGGTGTACAGGTTTCCTAATGAATTGTTCAGTGAGTGTATGTAACTGGTTCTGTGAACCCTGGATAACCACCAGAATTCCTTTTAATTCAGAAGGAGCACCAACCCAGTAAGAACTCAGTAAGAATGTTCCAGGGAAAGACCACTGTATGAAAGCAGTATTTACTGCAAATTGTTGGAAGGTCCAATAGGTAATCAAGGTAGATTAGATAACCAGGGAATTCTCTCCGCCCCTACCATTACATAACTAGCATAGCGGTGTTGGGGAAAATTAGGTATCCTTGGTTACAGAAGTTTAGAAAAAGTAACTAAAATGTAGAAAAGACCTGTTTGAATATGTTGGTTAAAAACAGAGGTTTGGTTCTGAACAAATGAAATATTATGTCTAAATTGCACTTCGCATAATTAGTTAGTAAAATGGATTTTTACACAGTTTGTTGTAAAGATCCCTGCAAACGTATTTTTAGGGATGTAAACAGGTTTCCACACAATATGATACAATTTCATTTCTTAAGGTAACAATTAGATACCTGCTGATACCATTGAATTTCCTTTAATATGATACAATACGATTTAATTTAGTAGTCTCTGATCAACTTTGTTCAGAATCTGGTGCAGACCCACACTTAATTCATGAATGATAATGGAAATGTAGAGAAGGACTATTTTAAGTATCAAAGTTACAGGCAACTCACCTTACTAGCCTATTTACACATCTGTTTAAAAAGCAGATTTTTTTTACACACCAGTTATCTGTCTTTTTCAATATTGATCTATAATCAGTTATGATCAGTAACAATCAGTATGTGATACTTGCTTCAATTCATTTCAATCAGTGCCTTTTAAATTGATGCATCAATCCAAATTGCATGATTGTTAGCCCCTAGGAATTTTACCACAACTTCAATCTATGATAAAAGCTTCATTTTCGTTTACATGGACAGCCCTTGAATGTATATTATATCATGTTCATATACTGATAAGTTGTGATAGTGTGCATTGTTGGCTGTAGCTTGTTGTTTAAATATACTTGATTAATAGGAATTTATTAAAACCATACCTAAACAAAAGCTACTAGAGCATTCAAGGCTATTAGAACCTTTTTACGCCTACTGGTGTTTTTTCAACCTTAAAACGTTCTTAATGGGGAAGCTTATGCGTGAGAGTGCATATGGACATTCTCATAGAAATTTGCTTGCTGTTAAACAATGCAGAGGCTCCTGAGGAACATATGGGAATGTAAATTTGCAGCCAAATGGGCCGTGGCTCTAACTGACACAATTTGCATATTGACATTGTCCCCCATTTGCTCCTTTGGCTGTCTCCCCTTGACCTCCAGGGAGTAACCCCCAAAACTGCAACCCAGGCTCCACCTGCCTGACCTCACCTTCACTCCACTCCAAGTGAGCGTGGGATGGCCAAAGCTCCCAGGTTCAGAATGGAACCACATCAAATTATTTTATTATAAAAGTGTAGCAGAGATAATGAAAACTGAGTACTATTATATAGTTTCAGAATGGAACATGGTAAGTGAAACATGCCATGTAATGCCACGCAAGTGTTTCCAGTTTTCATTATGGCACTTATTAGAACAGCATCAATGCTAGAATTATACTGTAACAATGAAACACGTAACAGTGCAAAATCAGCTATTTTTTAAAAATGAATTATGAAGTTTCAATAAGAGTTGCATAAGTTTATAAATTTGTTCGTTATTGATGCAGAACAGTTTCCCAAACCAGCGCTATTATCATTGCAAATCAGCTGACTGTTTTTTGTGTGCAGGTTTTTAAAATAAGCTATAGTGATAAATGTTAATGAATGACTATTGTAAAGAGTCAAATCAATTGTAATGACTTTTTTGGTAATGCTTGCATTAAAGGTACATCATGGTTTTTAACACGTCTGAAGGAAAAATGTAATGCAATGGAGACTTTGGCAAAGGTGGACATTTTTAAAGCTGCATTAGGATTTTTTTTAATTATTATTTTAACAACCTTGATAAAAGGTTTTTTTTTTTTTAATGTCTTGTTAAGCAAAAGTGTTAAGATAAAGTATCAATAGTCTTAATAGGTTTGTGGTTTTATTTCAGTTGATGTATGGATCAAAAAAAAGTGAATATGTGAATGAATGACTTTTTATCAGAACAATGAGATTTATAGTATTTTACCAAGCAAGGATCAGTATGAGACTTCCAACTGAGACACCCTAGCATTTTATGTGTGGATTATAGAGATTATGGCCTACTTTCAGCTTTCACAAAGAAAGATCAGTGTATCTTTTGCAGGACCACCCTGGTTACTTCATGTTAGAGTTTTTGTGGTCAAAAAAATACTTTTAGGCTAAAAATGCTGAGTTTTCTTGCTTAACGTTATAGTTTTTGCTAAATCTCAGCTCACATGACTTCTAGCAGTTAATATATAGTGTTAACTCTGGTGTTTGATATGCCATTTGAGCCTTTGTGCAGGCAGTAAGAATAGCCATGTCCTTCTGCGTGGACCATTAGACATTAGCAGGTCCTCAATGATGTAGTGTTTGTCATCGAAACACCCTGGACAGCGATATTTTAGGTAAACCCTCATCAGCACCCCTTTGTCACAACACAGTTCAATGTTAATGCCCTGTTGAGGCCACTAACTCACTGGTGGTGTCCTCCTCCATGCTCCTTTCTCAGCCTCTGCTCCTCTTGTGCACTGTCCAGCTGCTGGCGACCTTTACCCTTCTGACCCTCATTCCTGACCCCAGTGAGCAGTTCCCACGCCACGCCCTTTTGTGCAGAGCCTGCCATGGCAACACGATGGTCAGTGGTAATATATACTCTCTAAGCAAAAGGCATAAAGGATGTCATCTGATTTATTCTGCTGCTAAGCTGCCATGGCCCCCACATATGCCCAACATTTGAAAAGTAAGAAAACATGTGAGAGAAGATTTAGGCTGATGGTGAGAAGAATAAAAAGATTAATTTGACAAAACCTATAGATGTGTGCTGATTCATTCAGAAAAAAAAACAGTGCTTTCCTTATTAGAGTTCTGTTTTTTTTTGTTTTTTGTTTTTTTTAAAATTCAGGCTCAATTACTTTTCATATAATGTTTAAAGATTTCTTACCATCCAGTAGAGTAGGAGATTGCCTTGGTGAACAATGATCATAAGTTTATATCACACCCCAGTAACAGGGTCGAGGGAATCATGTTTGCTTTGCACACCCTCAAACAACACTTTATCAGCCAGGTTCAAGTGTCTGAGACACACTTTTGACCATCTGAAGCACCGTCACACAAACCAAGGCCCTTATTAATTTCTGCTCCATCCACCTGTCATCTGGCATCTCTCCCTCTCTCCTTCTCATTCTGCCCCCTTGGTCCCCTCCCTCCTTGCCCTCTGTCACTTTCACCATTTATTGTGGCTGGAGAGATTTTCTCTTTTGAGGCCTAGTCTCTTAGGTAACCCCAGTGCTGCATGTAATGAGATGGATAGAATGAGAGGCAGAGAGAGATGTAGAGACACACACACACACACACACACAAAGATACCGACAGAGCGAGATGGAGCAAGACGGAGACGTAGTCAGACGCAAACCAGAACACTCTCATATGGAATTCCCAGTTTGGAGCTTTGTTGGTTTACAAGTGATCCATCTCAGCAGCAGATTCAAAGGTAAAAGATTAAGTAGATTAAGAGATGTCTGTAGCTTTTGGACAATCAATCTTGATTGAAGGAGAAAAAAAACTACATAATGTTTTCTGGTGAAATCTGTCCAGTTTCTCACACAGCCAGACGAGAATGTAGAAACTTGGCTGTGTGTTGGATAAGACACATTAAAAACTAATTTCCTGAAGTAATTTGAAAGCACTTATTTTAATTAAGTGTACATTTGTTTTTGGAATTGTCATGTTTACTTTCTAGAAATTTTACAAAAATTGTATAGGGCTTTATAGGAATTTCATTGTACATTGGGAGGGATGGAACTATGATTCCAGAATGGGAAAGTTTTACAATTTTTGAGGTTTGATTTTCGAGCATAAAAACCATACAGTGTATTTAATATTAACTTTTATGTTTTTTTTCTCATATGATGAAATTTCCATGTATCATGTGTATAATCTTTCTTAATATAGCAGAAAAGAATGGACCTTTTGCACCTGGACATGTGATGGAGCTTCACTTTACCCGATTTTCCTGTTTCCATTTGGCTGTCAGAGGCTGATTGTCCAAACGCAATTCTTGCATCTGTCTGATCACTTAGCAGGAGTTGTGGATGGACATCATACCTCTGGCTTGCTGCTACCCTCAGCAAGTGATATGACAGGCACAGAAGAGTTACTTTAGAGGAAGACAAATGAAACTTGCCATGTTCCCAGCAACAGACGCACTGACCAGGTTCAATGACACATACACAAACACAAATGCAAATAAAAAAAATCAATATTTTAACTAACACGTGAGATCTGCACATATATCAATACAATATAAAAGATGATATAGACATTCTCAAATGTTACATTCACTTTATTTGGCATATCCAGCTATTGTCTGTCCTTTACTTTACTGCCCATTACTTTTTTCCCCCTCTATACTATTTAAATGTTCATTCATCAGTAAAACTCAATATTTCTTTGGCATTTGATGAGTTTATATCGCACAGGAGTTTAGTTTGATAGCTATAACGATATTCAATGAAAACATCTTTTTTTCATCTCAGAAACATTGCCAGATTACGCCCTATGCTGACATTCTCGGTGGCTGAAAAGTTAATCAATACTTTTGTTTTTACCCGCATTGATTATTGTAATGCTTTGCTGGCTGGAGTGTCAAAAGCTACCCTAAGCAAGTTACAGTTGGTACAAAACTCTTCTCTTTCTTCTGCTGCTAGAATCCTGACTAGGACCAGTGCAAGGAATCACATCACACCTATTCTGGAAGCCTTGCGCTGGCTTCCTGTTAGGTTTCGTATTGATTTTAAAATTCTCATTATTTGTCTGAGCTGTTAACCCCCTACATACCAGCACGTGATCTCTGCTCTTCCGAAGCTGGTCTTTTAACTGTTCCATCAACCCGTCTTAGAGCTATGGGTGATAGGGCTTTCTGTTCATTGACTCCAAAACTGTGGAATTCCCTGCCCTCTGAGATTAGAAGTGCAGAATCTCTTAGTGTTTTTAAATCTTTTCTTAAGACATATTTTTTTGGGGTAGCTTTTCCATGTGATTAATTTGCTGTTATTGATACTGGCTATATAAAATAAAGTTTATTATTATTATTATTATTATTATTATTATTATTATTGAAATAAAAATGTCAACAAAAGACTATGGGAAGTGTTTGTTTTCTGATTTCTGTTATGTCAGGTTTTCCATGATATGTCATGGCATAATGCACTGCAATTTTGATATTGTAATGACTAGAAATAGCTTTAATAATAATAATAATAATAATAATAATAATAATAATCCGATATAATATTTGCAGAGGACACATAATATGACATAAATTCTGTCATATTACATATGCAGTAAACCTTTAAAATGAACCTATACTTGACCAAAATGAAATAAACAGTTTCAGGCTTTTTTTTTTTTTTTTGGCACTGTGTGTTTTATGTTTTCTGTGAAATCACATGACTTTAGAGAAATTGCACCGATTGGTTTACCCAATGAGACCTCTCAATTGTGCAACATGATGACCCGATGCAGCTATTTTGGATCCTCCTTTTACCAGATAAAAACTGGTGATAGGGTAAAAGCAGCACATCGACCACTGGTCCACACTCAAAGCACACACACACACCATCTCTGAAACTACAGAGAACATGGGTTCTCTTCTGTATTTGCTGCTCTGCTCAGGTTATATTGCACAGCTGGTCTCTGCAGAAACGTAAGTTTGTGGGTTTGTTATTTTGGTGCCTTATCACAGCTTGATTGCTGGTTATTTGAACTACTGTGTAACATTCTGTGAAATTCAACTTGCCAAGGACTTATTGCAGTGACAGTGACACCACTCAGTGCACAGATTATTGCACAATCAGTGCTCAGGGCTGTAGTGACTCAGTGATCAGGGCTCTGGGCTTCTGACTGGAAGGATGTAAGTTTGAATTCTGGTACTGCCAAACTGCCACTGCTGGGTCCTTGAGCAAAACCCGTAGCTCTCATATGCATAGCTGAATTGTAAGTTGCTTTGGATAAAGGCATCTGCCGAATGACATAAATGTAGATTAAACTAGGATATATCCGTGTAGGTCTGGGGTTTTGACCAAATTTTAAGAACATTTTTTATGTTTCATTTGTGTAGACAACTGTATTTTACTACCATATGACCAGATTTCACATTCATTCTTCTATGGCAAGGGTTATCATCTATACTCCTGAAGACCCAATGCATTACATGGCTTAAAGTTCCCTTCAGTGGCCCAGCTAATAAAGGGCTTGATATTTATCATCACAAAAAAAAAAATTCTTACTGTCAGGACACCATATTCACATCTGATTTAAGCAACAAAAAAAAAAGTGTTTAAAATTCACAAAATCTTTTAATAGCTAGTATGATATCCTTGAAATAAAGTGCATTTGGGGAAAAAAAAGACTGAATGCTTGTAACTGTGAAAAGTAATTCACTAATTAAGACGGTTCTTTCAACTAATATAAATGATTTTGCAACAAAGTGAAAGTACCCATACCACTGAAACTAATTTAATCCCACCAGTAAGTCCTGGGAGTTTCATATTTTTACATATTAAATAAAATAAAATTTAAGCTTCTGGTATTTTTGGAAATATTTTAGAAGAATGATTATGAAATCATATGAAAATAACAGAGAAACTGTAAAATGTATAGTCTGGAGACTATAGTCTGGAGAAGACACATGTTCTGTGATTTTTCCATGACTGAAAATCCTTTTGAATATGTTAGATTCCTGGTGACGGCTCCCAGCATTTTTCATGTTGGTGTGAAGGAAAGAGTGTCAGTCCAGGTTGGGGAGGGACTGCTGAACAAACCTGTGACCTGTTACTTAGAGCAGGAGGTGGGACGTGTTCTTATGTCAAAGCGGGAGACTACACGGATCACTGAGAAAGCAAAAATTGGAACACTAGACCTTCAGGTAAATAAAATGCACTTGAATTAAATAAGTCAGATATGGAAACCTATACAGTGATGGGAAAAAGACCATAAGCCCTCCTTTAGTTCTATGGTTTTATTTATCAGGGCCTAAATAACAATTGTGTGGTCCTCACCAACTTCTATAAACAAACAAATAACCTTAGGTGACAACAACTATACAGAACAGATTTCAATATGTAGTCATGTTTTTCAAAAAGTAAACCAACATTCAGAAACCAGGTGAAAAAATAAGTACACCCTGTAATTCAGTAGCATGTAGAACCACCTTTAGCAACAATAACCTGTAAATGTTTCTGTAGGAGTTTACCAGTCTCTCTTATCATTTTGGAGAAATTGTGGCCCACTCTTACAACATTGCTTTGCAGTGTATTGATGTTTGAGGTCATTCGTTTATGCACAGCTCTTTTCAGATCCTGCCACAACATCTCAGTGAGCTGCTGGACAGATTGCTACACATTTGTCTCAAGTATATTCTGGTATAAAGTGGAGTTCATCATTGTCTCAATGACTGCAAGTTTCCCAGGTCCTGTGGCTGCAAAACAAGTCCAAATCATCACCCCTCCACCACCATGCTTGACAGGTGGTATGAGGTGTTTGTGGTGATACACCGTGCTTGGTTTTCACCAAACGTGGTGCACTGCATGATGACCAAACATCTCCACCTTGGTCTCATCAGTCCAAAGGATGGTGTTCCAGAACTTTTGTGGTTTGTTCAGATGCAATTTTGCAAATCTAAATTGTGCTGCCATGTACTTTTTAGAGAGAAGGGGCTTTTTCCTAGCCACCCTTCCATGAAAGCCCAGTCTTTTTCTAATTGTGCTGTCATGAACATAAACATTTAATGTGCTTACAGAGGCCTGTAGGTCACATGATGTAGCTCCTGGGGTTTTCTTTCTATCTCTGAGCATTAAATGGTCTGACCTTGGACTGAATTTGCTGGGACGCCCACTCCTGTGAAGATTGGCAACTGTCTTGAAGGCTCTCTATTCATAAACAATCCTTCTCACTGTAGAATGATGAATTTCAAATTGTTTGGAGATGGCCTTATAACCCTTCCCAGATTGATGATCAGCAACAATTGCTTGTCTGTGGTCATGGCTGATGTCCTTTCTTCTTACACGATGTAGACACACCTGAGTGCTCCAGAGCACCAAACTGACAAAAGATCTGCTTCTATAGAGGTAGTCACACTTCTTGATGATTAACTACTCTTGTGCATTTCATTATTAGCACCTGACTGTTAATTACTCTCTTAATGATTGTGGAAGTAGGAAGAGGTACTTATTTTCCCCCAACTGGTTTGTGAATGTTGGTTCACTTTTAGGGGAATATTGATGACATTTTGAAGCAACTTATCTGTTGTTTTTTTTATTATTATCACCTGAGGTTATTTGTTTGTTTGTGTAAATTGGTGAAGACCACCCAATTGTTATTTAGGCCCCGATAAATAAAAATATAGAGCTGAAGCAGGATGTACGTTCTTTTTCCCATGACTGTAAAACATTCATTAATTCATCTTCACTAACCATTTTATCATGGTCAGGGTCACAGTGGATCTGAAGCCTATCCCAGGAACACTGGGACATCCATTGTATATACCAATATATACACCAGTGTTCCTGGGATAACCCCCTCGATCCATGACAATCCTGACCAAGATAAAGCAGTTACTAAAGATGAATTAATGAATGTTTGGAGAAACACTATCCAATTCCCTAAGGCTTTCTGGAGGGATAGTGCCTGTCTGGCATGGAACTTTAAGACAAATAAAATATACGGTATATGGATTATTATAATTTGTATATGTATGTATTTAATTTATTTTACTTGGTTATATTTTCAGGATATTGCGTCTTTGAATATTTCTTATTGTGAATTTGTCACATATTTTATTTCTTCTTATTTCTTCACATTTTCTTCACGCTTCATTTAAATTAATACCCAAGAGTGTTTACAAAACATTTTGCACCCAATGTTCCAGCCCCAGAATGAATATAAAATTTGAATATATGTTTTGTGTGCTGATACCAGATCGACTAGTAAATAAAGAAAACCACAAAATAAATGACACATCTTAAAATGGAGAAGTGGTACAAACACCATTTCTGTCACTGTTTGTGGTTTAATTAAAAAAAAAAAAAAAAAAAAAAAAAAAGCATCCCCAAAAACTTCTTCAATACTATGTGTAAATTTACACAATACTATGTGTATTTATGACTTGGCCCATATTCTTTACATATATTATAATTATACTCTTATTAAAGATTTTGCCAGACAAAATTGCAAACTTACCATGGGCCAATGCAGAGCCACCTTATCTCAATCTGGTGTGCGATGTTGGTGAAAATAAGAGAAAGACAACTCGAGTGTTGGTGTCCCAGCACAGAGGCTACATCTTCATTCAGACAGACCAGCCCATGTACAACCCCACACAGACAGGTACGACAGAAATTACTCGAAATAGAACTATACACTCTGTTGTCTGTTTAATAGATACCTAGATCTATCAGCCATTTTATCTGATAAACCTTCCATTAGGGTTGGGCAATATAAAGATATACAGTATGTGTACCTGATATAAATGCCAATGAACTAGCTATACCGAATAAACAGGCAACTCAGTGTATATACAATATATTAAAACAATTTTTAACAACTTGCATATCTGTAAATCTTAATTCTATGTAACTGTATTTAAGCTTAATCAAATGTCAATGAGTCAATTTAAATTTCAGTTCAGTACAGGATTTTTACTCTGGATCATGCCATGCAGCCGATATCCGAGAAGATACATGTGTACATAATTGTAAGTGCTTCATCAGATACAGAAATTTTTAAAATGAATAAAATGTAAATAAATAAAATGTACTGTGCCTTTATCATTGCCCTCCATCTCCATTTAACTGTGACATCCATTGCAGAATGCAGAAGGAGCCACAGTCAAGAAAATGTTGGTCAGTTCTGATTCAGGCATTCTCGTCAAGAACTATCCTATTCCTGATGTTGCACAGTATGTTTATATTATCCATTCTATTACTTACTACTTCTCGTGATTTCTCCATAAAATTTTTTCATAGAGCTGAACTGAATAGATTGGTATTTTCATGAGCATGTGAAAAGCCTTTAGGTTCTTCATCATCACACTTTCTGCAGGCCCGGTGTGTGGAAGATCAAAGCCCACTACAGAGGTGATGAGAAGAGTGCTACTATTCAGGAATTCAAGGTTCAAAAGTTTGGTATGCAAAAAGAAATATTCAATGTTTTTCTTTGTTGTTTTCTTTTTCTTTTAATATTGTTCTTAGTAATTATAAGAGCAACACTCTTCTTAAGAAAATAGATTTTTATAGTTATGTTTCTTAGATTTCAAGTACTAGACATTATTATTATTATTATTATTATTATTATTATTATATGTTTGTCACAATTCTTTAAAGAAGTGAAGTAACATGCAAATTATATACATAAAAATAAATAATTTTATAATAATTTAAAAGTCACTCAAAGTTCTGAGCATACTTAGGAATATATATATATATATATATATATATATATATATATATATATATATATGTGTATATATATATATATATATATATATGTAGGTGTTAAATAATGATTTGTGCAAGCTCATAAACGTGAGGCATTGGCATTTTTTTCTAGACATCTTTTAAGATATTTCAGATATTTCCCCAAATGTAAAATTGTTCAACATTTTCATGAATTCAATTAAATTAAACCATATCCTTCTGTTCAGTCCTTCCTAGTTTTGGTGTAACCATCATGCCTGAAACTGACCATCTCCTCGTGAGCGCCGAAAACTTTAAATTCTCCATTGATGTTTCGTAAGTTTTACGTAATTTTTCATTTTCTTATTAATTTGTAAAAGCTTTAATGGATAATTCAGTGGATAATATTGAATGGTATTATTAATTTGGTTTGGCCAGTTTTTTCCTCTTTACTCTCAGCTGCTTTATTTGATTACTGATGACATACAATTAATCCAAAATGCAGTAGTACACATCAAATGGTATAGCTAAAAATGTCGTCATTTTTATATTTTAAACATTAAACAACCAACAATAAAAAAGCATCCAAAAAAACAAGCCTATATGTTCTCAGTTGCTATTTTCAATGTTGCAGATGAACACATCTGCACTGACATACTGTAGGTGCAGAGGCACAACAAGGCGTGTGATATCAGAAACTGACTGTGTGATTTTCAAACCCACCTTGGTCTAAAATTCTGTTTGAGTTACTGCCTGTCTCATTTCTTACAACCTGATTTTGTGGGCGCACTTCAGTATACTGTAAATTAGCTACTTCACCCAAATACTAAATAAATATCACCGCCTGAATAATTTTATCTAAGAAATAAGAACACACAACTCAACTAAATGTGAATCACACTGCTGACATTTTATTACACACAGACCATCTGAGAAGTAATAGATGTAATAACTAGAATTAGTTGGCAATTTGCAAACAATTAAATTATTTTTTATTAATGAACGGACCAAATTAGACAATGTAGATTCTGTATCACTTATGTAATAGCATTAAATATTTTCAATTCAACATGTTGTAAATCACCTTATATTTACTCACTAGCTACTAACAATTTTTTTCTCCTACTCCTGTCTTCCATTTAGTTTTTTTCTCACTTGCCCCACGACTTGTGTACTGATTAGGAAAAAAAGCTCTTGACATCACTCTGCACTCACCTGCTTTCCGGCTGCCTTGCATCCACTTTCCATAGGAATAAATGTAAACTTGTCTTTAGCAGTTGAGGAAAATGCCTTGTGTAAAAGCAGACTAAAGTCTTTTTAATGGAAATTCTGCACTGACTATTTAAACTTATATGATAAAAAAAAAATCTGTTAACCAATGCAATACATTCACTCAATAGATATTCATATGGAAAGAAAATCAATGGTGGATTTCATTGTCGCTTTGGGGTGAGAGGGGAGATTACCAATGGGCCAAATGACATCACGTTCATCAAGGGGCTAGAAAAAACTGGACCAGTAAGTCAGTTTGCAATATTAATAAAATAAAAGAACAAGGAATATACACACAGAACATTTCCTGTTGGCCTGTGTTTCTCCCTTTTAGGTAAGAAATGGTGAAGCTGAAATCACTCTTAGAATCACAGACATCCGGGAGAAACTGGCACCCTTAAAGCTGGAAGACGCAGCCCAGGACGGCGTGCGGTTCTACATTGCTGTTACTGTCACAGATAGCTTAAGTAAACACGTGGGAAAGATCATTTGATGCAAGCTGTTATATGAAAATTAATTATTCAGATATATTGAGTTTTGTTTCATTTATAGAGCCGTAATAATATTAATTATAATTATATGGCGTTGGTATTTAATCGGCATTTTTTAATAGGTATTTAATAGGCTTGTGATCATAGGTTTTGGTGGGACACGATGATTAATAAAGACATAGCTTCAAACAAAATTAAGCTGAGAAGCTATCACACTTGACTTATGCTATAGGTTACTATCTAGTGAAGCAAACTTGGAACTGGCACAAAGCCGACAAAAAAAATCTAGCAGCTGAGTGGTTTTAGATGCACCTGTGTTGAACTGTGTTCGATACAGCAAGTCTGTTTTCATTGTCATAGTCTGCAAGGTGCACACAGGAGAGCTAATATCATTGACCAGGGTTGCCAGGTTTGTGCAAAATTTCCAGCCCAACTACATCTCAGAACCACCCAAAAGCCCAAAAAATTCAGCCACTGGAAAAGGGAGACACATTTATCTTCCTTTTCTCAACAAGGTCACTGTGGGGCACATGCATTTCTGATGTACAGACATTATTCTCCCCAATTGTTGCAATAGAAATGGTTCTGTACATCACCGACAGACTGTCTGCACTTACACTTTTCCTTTGCAAACATTTGTTAGATTTAATTTCAGTTAGTTTGCTATGAAACAAGATCTTGGTGGCTGTGAATTATTTTTAAACAAGCTCAATTTGTTATAAAAACTGTGATCATAGCATCAGTCTCATTAACTGGCCTGTCTGCTGCGCCTCCTCAGAGCATGGGGCAGTGTGATTCGTGCCCCAATGGGGCCTCTATTAGTGCTTGCTGCAGTTCCTATTTTTGACCACTGGGTGCAGTAATAACTTTAAGGAGCTAAATGAGGCATTGAGCTCGCTACCCCACAATTGCGCAACAGGTGAGCAAATCAAGGGAACTTAGGGAAGATTAACATTTGCCCCATGGAAGTACCGCCATTGAATAGAGTCAAGATGTTATGTACATGAAGTGCGAATAGATCAAGTTGCTGTAGTGCTGTAGAAATGAGGGATGAGACGCTGTCTTAAGTGGACATAGACTATGTTTCATCATCATTTTGCTAATGCAGATTGTCAGTTTATTCTTCAAATCGAGACAATTTTTTTTAAATGTTCATTTTAAAAATAAAAAAAATGTACACAATTTAGCAAAGTGTTTAGGTGAATCAGTCCATTTATTCAAACAGGATGACTTTTTAATGAGTAATAAACTCACCATGGATTGATCATTTTGGTTGTTCAAACTGATCATGGCTTAGTGTAAAATCACTTTATGTCCCTGCTAGGTGGTGAGGTACAAGAGTCTGAGATATTACTTCCCATCGCGTCACAGAGATACAAAGTGGACCTGGACAGAACCAGACCACACTATATTCCTAAACTGCCTTTTGATGTTAAGGTAAGCTTTTCCCTTGTAAGCCTGATTTACATTAGTCAAATCATAGTTGTTAAGTTGTATATCACATTTATTAGGTAGTGGTGCGTACTCCAAATGGCCTGCCAGCTAAAGACGTTCCAGTGAAAATTAGTGTCTCACACACCGTAGAGGAATCCAGAACTGCAACAACAGACAATGAAGGAGTAGCGTATTCTGTTTTCAATCCTAAACAGCAATCACTGCAATCCATTTCTGTTGAGGTGAGCAGTTTACAAGACTTGGATTTTTTTTCCAATACCAGGATCGTTATGTCACAGACATACAGTGAATCTGTTTTCTTTATTAATATGGTTTATATTTTGATTAACATCATGTTTTGATTAGCTTAATGTAGATAAAACTGCTGAAATCTTAATAAAATGATTGTGATAGTGGTTATGTTATGTGCCCATATCTGACAGGCAACCGTCGATGGATTCAAGACAACAAAAGATGTGGCCATTGCTACTTCCTCAAGCAATAACTTCTTGTATATCAGTGTGAACAATAGGGTTTTGTCACCTGGAGAACAGCTGAATGTTAAGTTTGATGTTGTCAATGGCCGACCAAATGATGGATACATTTACTACTTGGTAAGAAGACTAAATTGTAAATAAACCTGATTTAAAATTAATAAAGCTTTAAAAAGCCTCTGTCAAATACTGCTAGTACAGGGTTTTGCTGCATACATTATTCTTAACAGCTGGAAATGGCAAATATTTGGAGTTTTTTAAATATATATTTTTGATAAAGTTATGCAGCATATAATATGTTACTTAATATAAAATGTTTGAAACCACTTAAAGGACTTTAACATTATAAATTATAAATGTGTCTGCTGGAATTGAAACTCCTTGAGTGTTCAATTCTATTTATTGCACATTACAAGATTAAGATCTAAATTTTTGTATGGAGTTTTTATAGCTTGCGCAGTTCTTATATCAAATACATTTATACACTGTATTATATTCGCCAACATTATCATGCACATAATGTCTAAACTTATTAAAATAATCATGATCAAACATTTCAGTATAAAACTGCAAGTATGGCCAGAACTGCAAAAAGGTGAAATTACTTATTTAATATTCATCCACTTAAATTCCATTTCCGTTCTATGGACCATTAGGAAATATAGAGCTGACCATGTGGTTGGTTGATTAATAAAAAGCAAAATACATATATAACATCATATTTTGTTGTTCCTTTCTGCATTCAACTTTCTCATCTAATAATATAATAATAATATTTTGCAAGCCTTTACAATCAAATATCAATTCTTTAGCAAAGTTCCTAAAACTTTCTTAAAACATACCTTACACAAAATCAAAGATATTTGTGATATCTTTATTACAACTTGTTTTCATTACAACTTTCCCTACATTGCCTTTTTCTACTTTTTCAACATTTAAGTATGAATTTTCTTACATATACATGATGTGTACTCTCCTCAGGTCCTCAGCAAAGGTGCTCTCAGAATGTCAAGTTCTGTTGAAATAGGAATTACAGCCACTATCAGCCTCTTCCTCAGCCCTGACATGATTCCATCCTTCCGCCTCATTGGATATTATTATGACACAAATGGTGAAATTATAGCAGACTCAGTCTGGGTAGATGTCAAGGATGTGTGTAAGGGAAAGGTAAACTATATTTCACGTACTGGTTACTGTGTTTCAAGTATGCTACGACTAAACGTAGGATTAGCAATGCAACTCTTAGTGTAGAAAATGTAGCTTTTTACTGCAGGTTAGCATGCTAGCTCTTCTCTAGTTTTTATGCAACTCTTTTTATGTGTCCTGCATAGGTTGTGGTAACAGAAAAGGAACCAAATACTAAAAATTATTACAATCCGGCACAAATCGTTGATCTTAGCATTGATGTGGGAGACCAACAAAACGCAAAAGTGGCTTTACTGGCTGTGGACAAAGCTATCTATGCCCTGAACGCCCAAAACAAACTCACCCCAAAACAGGTACAAAATTCAGACTAAAGATACTTATAAGATATTGACATTGCTTCTGTACATTCTATAGTCTGCATCTTTATATTCTTTACATGTTTGTGTGTGTGTGTGTGTGTGTGTGTGTTTTTAATTACATTGGCAATTTATGTATGAAAACATTAATCGTGTTAAAGATAGAAATGAACAAACAAATCACATTTAAGCTGAAGATCAACATAAGACTTTCAGCAGGAATAAAGAAAGACCCCAAGGGAGTGTGCAAATATAGTATACTTTTTTTCCAGCTGTATCATGTTATTAATTCCTAGTATAGCTTTACAGTAAACCAAATGTAAGATTATTAATCTTATCTCTAGTCATTTTTCTCGTTCCTCTGACAGATAATTTGATTTCATTTAAATTTTAATTAATGCATTAAATGCCCCATTTCATACACTTTATCAATATCAATACACACTGTGTATAAAAATAAAAGTCTCCATAAAAAAAAAACTCCATTTTCTTTCCCCAATTTGGTATTGTCATTTCCCACCCACTCACTAGCTGACTCTCGCTCATCACACAACAACTACCAACCGGGGGGAGTGGGGCAAGCACGTGCTCCCTCCAAGCCACATGAAACCAGCCTCTATATCATCTCAATCTGCCGCTTATACAGCGTCACAGGGCAGTGTAACACCCTAGGAGGAAAGCTGTATCTGCCCTATTCTGCATGCATGAGCTCACAGATGCCTGCAATTGGCTAGTTTCACTCTGATTGACAGGGTAGAGTGAGTAATACCATCTCTCCCACCCAGAGAGCAATCTTTGCTCCCCTGACTCCCAGCTACACATGGCTATGATATCATCAGGATTCAAACTTGTGACGATAGAGTGATTGCTTTCCTGTTGCACCACCCAGGAGCCAAAAATAACCATATTTTTAAGATATGTTTCTGTGGGTTAATAGAGCATCATACAGTCTGAGCGCATGAAAAGCTTGCTATTAATCAGTGACTTTTTTTTAATGCAGTGCTAAACTATTTGGTTTCGGTGCAGGTGTTCTCCTCTATGCAGACTTATGATCTGGGATGTTCATATGGTGGTGGTGGGAACACTGCTGCAGTATTTAATGATGCTGGATTGAATTTCATCTCTCACTCTCAAGCTATCAAGTCACAGATGAGGATAGGTATATAGGGGTAATGTGGGGAAAAATCTTAATCGTGTTAATAAACTGGATAGCTTGATGTTTTTATTTTCTTAGCAAAATCTTATAATCCAATAGTACATGGAATGTTCATTACCAATTTGTCCTATTTTGTCTGTAGGATTTGCCTGTGAATCGGGTTTCAGGAGGCAGAGACGTTCCATAGATCTCCAGAAAGAATTGGCACAAAAAGGTGCTGCATTGTTTGAAAGTCTTGAAATAAATCTTTTATTTAGTTAAGAAAAAAATAATAACAATGTGGAGTGACGTGAGTGCCATTACCACGTTGAAGTTGATTATTTCTTTATAATAGCACGAAGAATTTTCCTAATATTATTTTTTTCTTACACGTTCAAAAACTGTGACCTTGTAAAATCTGTGCGCTTATGTACACTTATGTCTACACTAACTGTTAGTTAGTAAACAGTTTTCAGAGTTTGTGAATCTTTTTGTAAGATTGTAAGAAAGCATGGCCTCATCCTGCAATACACTTCTAACACCTGTTATAACCATACAGAATCTTGCTTCAGAGGTGCACTCGCTAATTTCCATGCCATTAATGTTAAAATTCCAATTGATGCATTGCTCATAAAGATGTTCTCCTCTTTTTTTTAAGTTAAACCATAGTGACCATATACCATACCATAGTAATCATGTTTACTATGATATAAACAAAATAATATAGTATTTATGAGCTCTGCATCATCAATCAGTTACAATACATCTTTAAATCAGTGATTGTTCTGTGCACATTCCTCCAGGTGCATAATGAACATTCAGTGATTTTTGTAATTTCTTAATATTTTAAGAATGTTCACATCAATCATTAGAATGGGGAAAAATGTGATCTCAGTGGTTTTGACCATGGTGTTGGTACCCGACAAGCTGCTTTGAGCTGACAGAAAGGCTACAGTAACTCAGATAACCACTCTGTACAATTGTGGTGAGCAGAAGAGTCTCAGAATGCACAAGACATTGAATCTTGAGGCGGATGGGCTACAACAGAAGAAGACTATGTCGGGTTCCACTTCTGTCAGCCAAGAACAGAAAGCTGAGGCTGCAGTGGGCACAGGCTCACTGGATATACTCATCTGCTCACTGGATGTTTTTTTGTTATCATACCATTCTGAGTAAACTCTAGAGACTTTTTTCCCCAAGATCACGGTTTTTCACTGTTCTGATTAGCCTTTCTGTAGCCTTTCTTTTCCCTGTTCTGTTTAACATTACCTGACGCTGCTGGCCCGTATCTGCATGATTTTATGCATTGCACTGTTGCCACATGATGGGCTGATTAGATAATTGCATGAATGTGTAGGTGTACAGGTGTTCCTAATAAATTGCTCAGTGAGTGTACATGTCAGTAATTTGCTTCTCCGTTAAATGTTCAATTCACATATCTTTCTACTTTTGTCTCCCGAAGAAACTGAGTACCCAGATGCAGTACTGAAGAAGTGTTGCCGTCACGGCCTAACACTGCTCCCAATGAAGCTGAGCTGTGAGGAACGAAAGAAAAGAATAAATGCAAGTAATGAATGTGAGGAGGTTTTCCTGAAATGCTGCAACTTTGCTACCCAGCTGAGGGAAAAGAAGAGGCAGGAGGAACTAAGAAGTGGCCATGGCAGAAGTAAGTACTACTATCAGCCTATGGTTCAGTTACACACACACACACACACACACACACACACACATACAGACATAAACACACACTTCTCTTTATAAATTAAATAGTAGGTCTTCAGTCTAGTGCTGCTTATACAAGATGTGTGTTGGTTGATCCAAGTTCCTAAAGCAATTTAGGGAAAGTATATTTCAAAGTATGATGATGGTGCAAAAACCACTATCACAAATAGAGAGAGATAAGATGAACACCATATTTTATCAGCTAAATCAGGGCTTTTCAAGCTTTTTTTGGCCAGTGCCCCATTTCATGGGCCCAAAATTTTCACGAACAACCCACTCCCACCCCGAAACACACACACACAAATGACCATGCCATGCAAAAATGTTTATTTTTATTTTAAATAGCTGCTCTGAGCTAGTCTCCAGTGTAAAGGCTTTGACTGACATCACAGTATGTTGGATGTGGTTCTGTTGTGGTCTGGTGTAAACAGGGCATAAGAGGAGCTCCAAATTGAAGAAAGGCTAATGAAATTTTTTATTTAGTTTTAATTATTATTTTAAAATATTACACAAATGAAGTGGTTACAAGAAGTGGTTGTTTAAAAAAAAAACCTCCTCAACCCCATGTTTGAGAAGTGTTTCCACTATGCAAGATATAACATCACTGCTTGCAGATATGGCTTAGCCCTTGCTCACAGAATAAAATAAAGAATTAAAACTGGTTGTACATGTATGAGTGGAGGATGTAATAAAAAAGACCTATGGAAATGAATAAAAGACCTGCACTGACAATATGGTGTTAAAATGTAGCCCAATGCACCCTGGACAAAACCATCACTCAAAACTGGCTGCGCAAAGGTTAGGAGATTGAATGGAAAATGCAGTCAGCATCACATCTCATTTCTCCACCTTTTTTTTTGCACTGAATTCCCACTTTTTGTGCGATCCAATCTCAAATGCACATTTAGAAGACTGGTACACTAAACAGAACGTTCGGTAAGTTTGAAGGCGTGAGAGTTTTTTAAAATGCAAACACTAACTATAATAGGAAAACCAGGCAGTGTTAGTGCTCAATAACAGTCTAGAATAGTTCATAAGTATGCGATTTGAGACACGACACTAGTTTGTTTAGTGGAAATTTGTCCATTTTCACTGCTGAACCACGCAAGTGCAGAATGTCAGGATAGTGAAAAAGATTAAGTAGCACATTTTAATTTAATTGTGACTTGTTTGAATGTGATGCTCAGTAACATTTCTAAACATTAACACACAAAATCCATCTTCGATATTTCTAATGTTAATTTGTAAAATAAACGAATGAAATAAAAGAGCAGACTGTGAGTTTCTCTCAATCAAGCGACCCCACATGGGGTCACGACCTGTAGTTCAGGATCCCCTGGTTTATTTAGTTGTTTGTTTGTTTGTTTGTTTATCATTATGAGCTACTATCAAAGCTGTAATAATTGCTATAATTATTATTAGGTATCTATTGTTATGAGCCTAAGCCACTTGAATTGAATGGGTTTGAAATAATGCTATTAACACTAATGTGTTTCTTTTTGGAAGCTGTTTATTTCTTCATGTAATGTGCAGTAACTTACAAATTAAAATAAACTATCTCAATTTGAATCCAAGTGTAATTTTAATAATACTAGGAAAAGTGTTAATATGATCATTCTCTTTGAGATTTGGTGTTTGTTCAGCACTGGAGCAGTGTGAATGTGCTTACTGCTGTTGTTGTTGTTGTTGTTGTTGTTGTTGTTGTAATGTAACCCAATATAAACATGCTCATGATGATTTAACTGTGGTCTCCTCCCCTGCCATTACCTCCAACCTCAACCAACCAGCTGATAGTGCCAGTGATATTGAAAACTTTTTTGACAACGAGGTCCAATACATTCGCCGCAGTTTCCCTCCCAGCTTTGCATTTAAAGTTATAAGTGTGAATGGCCAGATTACGTAAGTAGACAACTGACACACACACACACACACACACACTTCTGTCTCATTCTGTTCCCCCACTGTTCTACTGTGGTTGCATGGTTTAATTGGTCTTCTGATGTTTGTTTTAGACATCAGATCATTCTCCCTGATTCCATCACTACCTGGGAGATACAGGCTGTCAGTTTATCTCCCTCTCATGGTAAATCGAAATTTTCTATTGGCCAATAACTGGTTCCCTGAGTTACAATACAAACCTGTGCTTTTGCTTGGATATGATTGAACGGTCTTCACAGACATTTAGCAATGTTACACTTACTTATCACTTTCAGGTTTTTGTGTGGCCGAGCCTCTTGATGTACGTGCATTTCAGGACCTGTTTATCTCTTTGCGGCTTCCCTACTCTGTCACGAAGAATGAACAAATGGCCATTGTTGTGGTTATCTACAATTATGGCAGGAATGAAAGACAGGTGGGTTTAAAAAAAACTCTAGAACACAATGTTACGTCAGTATTTACACTGGGAAGGTTCTTCATATTCCACATAGAGCTGGGTTACGCTAATTTGTCTGTAGCAGAGATAGTGTTTGAGATAGTGTTTATCAATAGCATCTAGACTTTTGCCTGAACAAGAGCATTTGCCCTTAAGCCTGAAAAAAGAGAAACCAATTAGAATAGTGCAGCTTTCCAGTTTCGGTTTGAAAACCAGCTCGTTACACTCTGAGCTCAGAGATACGGAGGTGACGAGTGATGAAGTGCCAGAGGTTTACTCCAGGAGGAGAAAATGAACAGTTAAATGTAATTTCCCTGTATTAATCACTTTCAGTGCAACTGTCATAAAGATCTTTATAGCAGTGTTATTAATATGATGAGATTGTTTGATGGTAGATTATGCCTTAAATGATTATAATAACAAATCTGTATCTTCATCACACCTACTGCTATCTGCTCTTCACCCAAAGTATGCGCATATCAATATAATAGTACAGATAAATCAGTGACATTATTGTTCTGTAGTTTTTTTTGTTTGGGAACTGTAGACTGTGCATGATTTGATTTTCCGCATGAATTTCACATGAATTTGATTTGCATTTCACATGAATTTTCAAAATGTAATATGTAGAAATTAAAATTAAAATGTCCCAACCCCCTCTGTTTTTTTTTTTTTTTAACAAATTGCACCCTGACTTTATCTATAAAACAAATCGGTCTCTGATTAAAATTGTGTGTCACATTAAGATGCTGTCTCCTCCAATGTCCTCGGTATAATTTTTTTTTTTTAATTACAGTCAGAAACATGCATTTCAGCATGACATACTGTGGATACATCAAATTGTCATTTCTCATTGTTTACATGTCTCATTATGTAACTGAACTCTGAATATAGCCCAGTATGAACTATTGCAGAATACTGAGGTGTTTTATGTATGTACTATACAGAAATACCCATTATACAGTGAGACAACAGTTTTTTTAAAGAATGAGATATTGAACATATTACAATTTTTTGCATAACTGGATGCTTCAGCCATGAATATCTTTTTTTTTTCCTATACAGCTTGCCGTTCATATGAAACAAGTAGACGGCTTGTGTTCACCTGGGGCTTCATCTACTGATTCTTATATCAACATCAGTTTGGACCGTGGTAGCTCTGAAACAGTGACCTTTTCTGCTGTTCCACTGAAAGAGGGTGAAATTCCTATCACTATCCATGTTTATGACAGAGAATTTGAAATGGGCCTGGATGCCATTCAGAAGACACTGCTGGTGACGGTAAGAGGAGATGGTTCAGATGTTTGGTAGATTGATTTATTGATGTGAGAGAAATCATGTGCTTTCTTCATTTTGCAGAATGAGGGAGTCCGTATGGAAGACTCAGAAAGTAAATTAATTAACCTGGACGGTAATGCATAATGATTTCTTTCATCGTTTTTATTCCAACCTTATCATTGTCGTGTATACTATTTTTAAATGCATGAAAATGATTAAATGCATGAAAATGAACTTGGAGTGTGTTCCAATTAATTCATATTCACATTCAGACAGCTTGCTTAAATTACAAGTTTGATGTGTAGACATTTATTAATTCAAATTTCTCTACACAGGTAGAAGTGAAAAATACTTATTTATTGATGGATTGTTTCCAAATGGTACAGTTCCTTCCTCAGATGGCAATATCTTTGTCAAAGTTGAAGGTATGGAAGACAATCTTTTTTTTCCTATGTAAAAAACAATAAGCAATGACAGTTTGTTGTAATTATCTCTCGTGTCTCAATAATGAACAGGTGAGGTATTTGGTATAGCAGCAGCCACGCCCCTACTTACACCAGACAATGTGAAGAAGCTGATCAAGGCCCCTCATGGTTGTGCGGAACAAACTATGATCAGGATGTCCCCCACAGCTCTGGCCATCCGTTACCTGGACTCAAACAACCAATGGCTGGAACTAGAACCTGAAACGAGAGACAAAGCACTGAACTTCATAGAGCAGGGTAAACGTAGAATCAATGCACTAATCACAAAAAAAAGGTGGGGGGGACTAAATTTAGAAAGATTTAGAAAGAATTTCTACTCTTCTGGAAGATAGACTTTTGAAAGATTTTGAGCTTAGAATATCTACCTTCCACTGATCGTACCTAGTAAGGTAGAACTATTTGATGTGTACAGTTTTTTTAGCCAACTTGTTTATTATCATGTACACAGAGACTTCACTGTACTACAAGACTATACATATCAATGCAGATATATTCATAGAGCAAAGACAATACAAAACCCATTCAGCATTCAACCACAACAGAAACAGTATCAGGTACTTCGTTACTATACTTAAGTATTATTTTGGCATTTTTAGGTTTTACATAAGTATTACTGAAAATGAATATTTGTACTCTTGTTTAATAACATTGCCAAGAAAAAAACTTCCTTACACTTTTATTTAGACCTTGAGAGAATTTAGACAAATGTCTCTTCTTCTCTCATCCAGTCAATGACTGTATGCTATAAATCTATTAAATGGGTTCAGTTAAGCATCCAATCATTTCAGTTTGTCATCCAATCAAGTTTATCAATGTAGAATCGTAGCAGTTCATCATCTGCGGTGACCTTCTTATGCAGTAAGGTTTTTAAGTATGTCGGAGTAAGTAAATTCTCATATAAAATCCTCTTTGCCTCTCTAGAAGGCATGAATTCCATCTAATTTGATCTAATTTGAATAAGCCTGTTGAAGTAAGTTTTGAAAATTTGCCAACATTAACGGGCTCTATTTAATTGTTAGCTTGTTTGTTGCTAATGCAGACTAGGATAGACTAGCATCAATTCCAGTAGCTACCATAACTTGATAAGTAGTCAAATCAAATTGTATCTAATGGTAAATACTGCAAACGTACACAGATTGAATTATAATTTCAGGCAAAATGGCATAGTTTTTGATAAGTAATAAGTCACTTTTCATATGAAAACATCAGTCAAAACATTTACTTTTTACTTTAAAAATACTTTAGTAATTTATTTTTACTTTCACTTAAGTACTTGACTGATACTTGACTTGACTGATTTGAACACATTATTTATACTTTCATTTAAGTATACTTCTCAGTACTCAGTACCACCCCTGCGCAGTACACAGGGGATATACATTGTAAAACTTAAGAGACCAATTAGGATACCATGTTCAGTGTAGAAGGTGAAAAACAGTGCAGTGCAGTAATAAAAGTGTTTTCTTTTAAAAGGTTTTAAGTGTTCTTAATGAGGTTAATGAGCCACTTGATGGCTCAAGAGTAGAATCTTTCTTGTACCTGGTAGTCCGAGTGCTGATAGTTCTTCCTGACTGGAAGAATGGAGAACCGTGGATGTGCTGGGTGACTGGTGTCTATTAGGAGCCTCCTAGGAGCCACTATCTGCTACTGAAACAGTGTGTGATGAATGTACTGCAGTGTGGGAAGTATTGTATATAGATACCCAGTATACTACAATGGGATATACTGTACATTCCCATTATACATATACACACACAAACACACACACACACACACACATATATATATATATATATATATATATATATATATATATATATATATATATATATA
>CM075003.1:20718009-20729800 GCA_037576675.1 Pangasius sanitwongsei
TATATATATATATATATATATATATATATATAGCCATAGCTGTATATAATATATAACCTCATAGCCATAGCTGTAAAAGACTCACTAAACTTTTCGGCTGAATGAAGATTTACCACAAGAGGGAGGCATTACTCAACTGAGCTGTGGTTGTATACATCATTATGGTGATGGCCATAAGCAAACATCCAGGAATACTATGCTGCTTTGGCATTCTAACAGTGTAACAGTGGCCGTGTGGCATTGTAACAGTGGTATTTTGACAATGTAACAGTGTAGCAATTTTGCTTTGGAATTGTAACAATGTCACTGTCAGTGCTTTTAGTGGTGCTTTGGCATTGTACCAGTGTAACGGTGTTGCTTTGACATTGTAACAGTGGTTCTTTGACATTGTAAAAGTGTAACAGTGGTGCTTTGACATTGTAACAGTTTAACAGTGGTGCTTTGGCATTGTCACAGTGTAACAGTGGTGATTTGACATTGTAAAAGTGTAACAGTGGTGCTTTGGCATTGTAACAGTGTAACAGTGGTGTTTTGGCATTCTAACAGGGTAACATTGGTGATTTGACATTGTAACAGTGTTGCTTTGACATTGTAACAGTGGTGTTTTGGCATTGTAACAGTGTAACAGTGTTGCTTTGACATTGTAACAGTGGTGTTTTGGCATTGTAACAGTGGTGATTTGACATTGTAACAGTGTAACAGTGGTGTTTTGGCATGGTAACAGGGGTAATTTGAGATTGTAACAGTGTAACAGTGGTGTTTTGGCATTGTAACAGTGGTGATTTGACATTGTAACAGTGTAACAGTGGTGTTTTGGCATTGTAACAGGGTAACTGGTGTTTTGACATTGTAACAGTGGTGCTTTGACATTGTAACAGTGTAACAGTGGTGTTTTGGCATTGTAACAGGGTAAGAGTGGTGCTTTGACATTGTAACAGTGTAACAGCAGTGTTTTGGCATTGTAACAGTGTAACAGCAGTGTTTTGGCATTGTAACAGGGTAACAGTGGTGTTTTGGCATGGTGACAGTGTTGCTTTGACATTGTAACAGTGTAACAGTGGTGTTTTGGCATTGTAACAGGGTAACAGTGGTGCTTTGACATTGTAACAGTGTAACAGTGGTGCTTTGACATTGTAACAGTGTAACAGTGGTGCTTTGACATTGTAACATTGTAACGATGTTGCTTTTGTATGATTTGTTTTTGAATTATGACAATGTAGTAAAAAAGAGTATTTGGAATATTAGTACAATTTGCTTGATTGTTAAGCCAAAAATGTACATATGTAAACTTTTATACTTTCCCTATGGTTTCTGTTTCAATTCTACATTAGCACTGTTTGTCCCTAACTGCTGATCATTTTTACAGCCTATGACAGGATTTTGACATTCAGAAAGAATGATGGCTCATATGGAGCATGGACGACACATCCCACCAGTAACTGGTAAGAGCTTCTCTAAGCAGGTTACAGAAGTACCAGTCTTTGTAAAACACTATCTTATTTTGTTAAACTGCACTGCCACATACAGACCCACAAGTAGTGGTCTTAAGTAGACTTAAGAAGATAGGTCATGGTGTGGCATAAAGACTGCCATCTGCTTATCTGCCACTGCTTCCCTCTAGGCTAACTGCCCTGGTAGTGAAGGTGTTATCCCTTGTGTCCGAGTGTCAGTTAGCAACTGCCGAAAACACAGAGATCGTCTCACAGCTCGAAATTCGGAAATCAGTCAATTACCTTATTAAACAGCAGGGTGAAGATGGGTCATTCAGAGATCCTAATCCTGTCATTCATAGAGAAATGCAGGTCAGGAAATTATTTGCCTTTTCTTTTTGATTATATTAGTTTCTCATTACATTACATGAGAAAAGACCTTACACACAAGATATTTCAAGTTCATTTACATTTAGCTATTTGTTACTAGCTGAAAACATACTAGAGTGATATAGACCTTATGTTGCTTTTATGCTGTTTCTCTTCTAGGGTGGAATTGGGGGTGTTGAACAAGATGCATCCCTCACTGCTTTCATAGCCATTGCTCTTAAACGCTCCCTTCCTTTCTTGGACCAGGAAACTGATTCTGTGGTAAATAGCACTGTGTATGCAGTATCAGTAAATAGCACTGTGTATGCAGTATCAGTGTTTGCAGATAGAGGATACTGTAGCAAGACAATTAAACATTTGGCTGACTAGAAGCATTAACATTGCATTGTTGCATTTAATATGTAATACTTAGTATACTGCGTGTAATATTTCAATAAAGTTCTCAGTAGTTCAATAAAGTTTTTAATAAAAGTCTCAGTACAGCCTGCAGATTTCTTTCTAAAATAATACACAGTAAGGTAGCACGTTAACTGAGTAGTCATTTTTGTCCTTAATGTTTAGAAAAGTAGCATCTCTAAAGCCACCGGATACCTCCAATCCCGCGTTGATAAACTACAGAGACCCTTTTCTCTGGCAATTACAACCTACTGCTTATCCTCTTGTCTTGAAGACAACAAAGTGGCTTTGTCAGCTTGGGATAGACTTAAACATATAGGAATAAAAGGTAATAAATAACATAATGCCGTAGCATATTTGTTTCACCCAGTTGCTGGGAAGTGGCACATATCATGATGAATAACATATTACCTATGACCTGCTCTGCAGAAAAAAGGCTACTCTGTAACTTCCTGTGCTATCTTCCACCATTCAGAAGGTGACTGTAAGGTGTGGCGGGATGATGAGGACATGCGATTGCTAGATGAGAGGAAACAACACCTGGTTCCCTCAGCAGTGGCTCTTACAGTTGAGACCACCGCATATGCTCTTCTTACTGCTGTAGAACTTAGAGATTTTGAAGAGGCAAAAATGGCTGTCTGCTTCCTGTCCTCCCAAGAGAACTATGAAGGAGGGTTCAAATCCACACAGGTGAGCCAGAGTCAGGGAAGTCATTATTTCAGCTTTTTTACCCTTTATATTGTTTGACTGTTTAAATGAACGGCATTAGATTAAAAAGAAGACTTTTTTAGTTGAATCTATTGAAACAGTCTGACAAATTTAATTATTTTGTTCTAGGATACAATTATAGCTTTGGAAGCGCTCTCCGAGTATGCAATGCAATTAGCCCCACCGCCCTTAAATACTATCACTGTGCAGTTCACCAGTCCGAAGAGGACTGAAAAAGAGAGTCTGGTGTTGGAAAAGAGAGGCGAGAAAGTGGAGACAGATTTAAAGGTATACCAACTTGTGCTTTGTGGACTGCTGGATAATTTATTCACCAGAAACAGCGCATCTAAAGAAAGTGATCTTGATTTTGGCAATTTTAAGCTATTCAGGCACACATTAAACATGTCACCAGTGGTGATTATCCTTTAAAATGATCATGTGTTCATTTAGAGCTAGAGCAAGTTTGTTCTTGGCATCAGTTTTTGTCGTCTTTGTTTCAGAGACTGCTGGGAAGTGACATAAATGCAAAGTTTTCAGGGATAGGGCAAGCAAAAGTAAAGGTAATGCAGACATTAACTAATATCTTCTGCCTATGAATTTCTGAGAAGTGTCAGATGTTAATACATCTGATTTTTCTATTGCTCTTCATAGGTGGTGAAGGCTTACTATGTCCCAGACACTTCCTCCGAATGTAGTCAACTGGCAATAAATGTGACAGTGACTGGCAAAGTAGAGTACACAGGTAAGGAAATAATACAATTTTAATTTTTTTTTAAAGAGTTTACATTTTTTAAATTTATTTTACGCTTGTTATTTTTAAATTTCTTTATCTAATGCATGATTATGGTGCAAATTAACAGTTGTTTATTTATTTATTTATTTTAAAAAGTATATCTTTCTTCATCCTCCTCCATGAATTATTGTCATTTTACTCATAACGACTGCCAGTGTTGCAAATGAATGATGAAAATTTTGCCGAAAGGATATTTCATCTCCTGAGTAAATAAATGGTGTATTATCCAGCTCAGGTAAAAGAAACCTATGACTATGACTACAGTTATGATGATCCAAATGAAAGGAGGGAGGAGGAAGACTTCCCGCGCTCAGCCATCGAGTGGTTTGATGCTCGCACCAGACGCAGACGGGACACCCAGCAGAGCCAGAACTCTAATAACCAAGTCATGTACGAAGTGTGCATCAGGTCGGGAAAACACAGTACTCTATTTCACTGCATCACTGTTTTCTGAAGCTCAGTGGATTTGTAGCACTAATGCATGTAAGTTGCGTGAGGTATACATCTGATACCAAGACTTGCAGACTAACAGTTTCAGAATGTCTCTGTACTTGTAGTCACTCCTTGGAACGGAAGCTCACAGGCATGGCTATTGCTGATATCACATTACTCAGTGGCTTTGAGCCTAAAACCGAGGATCTGGATTTGGTCAGTGGTAGCACTGGTTCTGTACAATATGAGTTTCCAAAGTGTATATGTTCATAGATACAGTATAATTAATATTTTTACATACTATATTCAGCCAACATTGCATCACCATTTTTAACAGTTAAAGGATGCAGAAGTCCCATACATCTCTCACTATGAGTTTGCAAATGGAAGGGTCCTGTTATATTTTAATGAGGTGAGACAAATAAACCAACACACACCCACACACAAACACATACACAGACACAAAAAAAGCAGCTAAGCAACCCTGTGGCCTCTGTTTACAGATATATAATGGGAAGGAATGTATTGCATTTGAAGCTGTACAAAGGGTGCCAATAGGTTTGCTACAGCCTGCTCCTGCTACATTCTATGACTATTATGAACCAGGTAGGAACATAACCCTTTTGCTGTTTTTCCATTTTACTGAATCAAGTTAATCTGACATCTCCACTGAGTTCATTCGGTATGTCAGTGGACATATAATTAACAGATCTGATTTATTTTCAGTGACATTTGTGTCATAACCTATAACATAAGTGTCAGTTTCTCACACTGTAGTTTTGTGTTGTTCATTATAACATAGTTTATATAAGCTGTTATGCCCACTGTACTTCACAGAAAGAAGATGCACTGTGTTCTATGCTGCTCCAAACAGGAGCAAGATGGTGTCTGCTCTGTGCTCTAATGAAGTGTGCCAGTGTGCTGAAAGTAGGCATTAAGCTTGTTTTTTCATTATTAAAACAATATATAATATACAGTATACTGTATCTGTAAGTGTATCTTACTTCTTTAACTGCCAAATATTTTTAGCAGACATTAATTAAAATCTAAACTATTATTTAATGTGAAGCATTAAATGCTAAATTAGATGGGAAAGATGTTGTGCTGCTTAACTTTGTGTTAAACCGTACCTCACTATGTCTGAGCAAGGGTCCCGTGGTTCACGGCAGCCTTGCACAAGAACCTGGTCCTGTTTGTACAATGAAAATAAAATCTGAGGAAAAGTCAACATGCACACCAGATACTGATAGCTTATTTGTTTGCAGGGGCCTGTTTCAAAGAAAAGCAGCCATCAGAATTATCAAGTATAAAAAAGGAGGCCCGCTTCCTGCATGCTTGCTACCAGCCTGTAGCGGATTACGGTTTGTACTGTAATTTAAACACTACTAGAGCATTAATTCATTTGTCTTCTTATGGAGAAAAAATTATCTAAGAATTTAAACACATTCATTTTGGAATTGTATCTGCTTCTGAATTTAAAATGTACATATGTGATTTTTATGACTTTATTTGAATTTGTAAGTGAAGCTTTTCTAGTTGAATTATATAAAGTTGACATTGGATTTAAATGCAACTTTTGTGAAAGTGTAGACTATTAAAATTAATTGTTTGGTGGCACAATTCATTTCAAATTAAGATTTTCAAAACAATTCAGTAATTGACTCATTGGCTGAAATGATGGCGAATAAATCTGTGCTCCTTTGCTTTTCCGAAGTCCCTGGATGTAGTATTTTGAAGTTTTTCAATGCTTTGAACAATTGTATTTGAAATAGACTGTGGCAGCAAAATTGAATTTGAATCCACAAAGTCAGTCATGAAATACAACTGCAGTCTGATGTAATTCAACTACAATACATCACTTATAAATTCAGATCAAAGCATAACAATTCAGATTTGTCCATTTTAAATACATATTGTAGTGACATGTTTCTTATTCCATATCCTAATCTTTTGGTTTTTAGATTTGTTTTTAGAGGGCTTTCTTTAGTGTTTTTGAAAAATGTGTACATAGATCTTAAAGAAGTAAAAGCACTTCTTCTGAGGCTACACACAGGCAGAAAAAAACGTATGAAATGATAAATCGTAAAACTTCTGATCTAGAGGCTTTTAAACAATTTTTGTCTGCAAAGCCTTGGTAAGGAGGAAACATGTACTGGATCAATGTCTGTGGTGTGCAGAGACCAGCCAAATGGTTCCCACTTTGTCTTTTGTAATTGTGATTGGGTTGTGTTGTAGGCTTCGTGGTCACCGTGAGCTCAGTGGACGATAAGAAATCCTTTGACTTTTACTACACCCGCGTGATTGAGGTCCTCAAATTCAGTAAGTCTTTATAACCCTTGTAATATGCTTAGTATGGACATGTTATCTTGGTCTTGGATTTTGGTTTGCAGATTTCAGTACTGTGCACTGCATGTCTAAAATCTGCCATTCTGACTCATAGATGGAGATGTCCATGTGGCTGTAGATAAGATTCGTGTTTTTGCCAAGAGGAAACATTGCAAGAGTCAGCTGAAAGTAGGGCAGACTTACCTTATCATGGGCAAAGATGGCTCTACTACTGACCTCAAAGGACAGTGAGTGTTATCTTGTACTTTTGTGTGATCCTCTGGTTGAATGATATGTACTAGATGACAACTGTTGCAGTGCTTTTTGTTTAGTGTGTAGTGCTAAATGCTTTGCTACAATCCAGTATAAAGTATAAACCACTGACACACCCCTTCCCTCTTTCAGAATGGTGTACCTTTTGGATTCAAATACATGGGTGGAGCAAAAGCCTCCCAGGGAGAAATGCATAGCATCAAACATGAGGATATACTGCAAGGGATTTAAAGAGTTCCTAGTAAAATACCAAGTTGAAGGCTGCTCCCAGTAATCCAGTCAATCAATGACAAAATTATGATACAATAAGTAGACCTGAATCGAATCACAGTAGTACAAACTGATTGCACTTTGGGGACCAACTTGTTTCTGTCACTGAGAATCTGTTCCAACATCCAAAAGTCTACAAATGACCACACTCTCACTGGAAAGACTTGTGGTGTCACATGTTTGGAAACCTCAATTATTTTCTTGGCAACAGAAATGATCACCAATTATTCCTAATTATTCTTAGTATATGCACCCTTTAGGCAAATTTATATACTGCTTAATTTGCTTTTAATGATCTTATGTAATGTACTGTCAGTTACAGATAGTATATGTCATCTTGTTATTTTTGTATCTTCTTGTATCTTTGCTGCTGACAATCTTTTTATTTAGAGACTTTTTATATGTACAGGGCATTTGCTCTTATAACATCGAATACGGTCCTCCAAATAAAATAATGAATCTAAAAGTAATGTGTATGTCAACATAAAAGTGAATGTAAAGCACAACTATAAAAAGTTTCAGGATAAGAGATCAACATTTCATCAAACTTAAGCAAAATGATTCAAAAAGTCATAAAGCACTGACCACACACAGGTGACCACATGATAGCATGTGCTTATGTTAGCATATCCACACACTTATTCATTTGGCCAGCTCTTTCACCTGTACAAACCCTTCCATTTCGGGCTCGTCCAGTGATCGAGCCTCACTCAGCAGTTCAGAGGGGTGTTTCAGTTTCCCCGCAAATACTTCTGTTTATTTTGTTGAAGTTGCCCACCCTCTACCCTGATCATGAGGTGAGGAGTGTGAGAGGAGCCTTTGTGCTCAGGAGAACTCAAAACTGTCTGTACGTATGAAAAGGGCAGGACAGAGCCACACTCAAACACTGCAAACACGTATCCTTAAGATGTTCTTAAAATGGTATGAAAAATTAATTGCTGAGTCGTTTAGTTTAGGCTGCTGGGAAAGGCAAAGAGAATTCTTTCAGGTGGAGCAGAAAGTATAGAGAACAGTGAGAGAGAAGGAGAGGAAGTGTGAACAATCAGGAAGGAAAGGTAAGGAAGGTAACGGGTGGAGGTCAGGAGATTGTGGAGAAGGCTGAGGGAACAAACCAAAGCTTTATGCGCTAATATTATTTTAATCTCTGAAGGCCAGTCCAATGTAAGCAACCAGGGGGCTTTGGCTGTCACTTCAGTCAGGACCAGGTGAATGGCTGCCTTGTCTTTCTATCACCATTAAACTTCTCATTACTTTAGCACCAATAAGTGCAAATATAAATGTTTTGAAATGCATATATTTTCAGTTGTATAGAAGAAAGGAATCTTTTTATATGATTTTTTTAATGTGACTAGTGGTGTGCACTAAAAATGTTCTCCCCAAATACTGTAACTTGGATACACATTTGCAGTTTTTTTATATATATTTATATATATATATGGGCAGTTATAAGGGACCAACTTCAAACATACATATATACATACACACATATATAGAACCTGAAAATGGTTCACACATCATATTTTAATTTTTCTCCCCACTTTACAGCAGAGTAGCTGAGTATGCTTATATTTAATCAGTCCATCAGCAGAGTAACAAGATTCTCCTGAATAAATAAATCCAGTCTGTGTTCTCACTTATTATTTTCAAATATTTATAATTATATATCTCAAGAAATTCAGATTTTTTACCTCATTAATCTATAAAATCTCAGTTGTAGATAAGCTTGTGTATGGCTGTTTGGCCCTGTCTGTGTACATCCATGGCTGCATAAAGGCCTGGCTTTAGCCCTAGTGAAAAAGGCAAAGGTCATCTCAGACACACTGAGGAACTAATGTGAGAATGTAGCATCCTGTGAAGCAGGTCCAGATAGGAATACTATTGAGAACAGACCACCCATCATGATGCAGCCAGGGGTAGTGACAAGCCCTCTTTATGTTCCTGTGGAAAGGGGAAAAAATCCTTAGACTGTAACACATTGGCATACAGAGGAAAAGTACTCTACATATCCTATATAGCATGACCGAGATGAGATTTCTATATCTTCAGTGAAACAAATAGATATATAAGGCCACGGAGCATGAGCCTGTGTCGGTACGGGTATATGCTTGTATGCATGTTCATGTGTTGTGCTTAATATCTATATCATGTTCAGTTATATCACACATAAGAATGAACAGCCATGTATCCAAAATGACCTTAGAAATTTATTAAGGACCACTTACAAATAAAGACGATGCCAGATTGTTATTATTTCTTTCTTATAGTACTTAAACACATATAGGAAGGTGTTTAAACTTGCAGTTTTCTCATTCTAGATAAATAAAACGGAACAAGTCACATACTTACTGTAAATCAGCTGAGAGGCGGGGAAACTGGATGTTACATTAAGTATATAGGTTTGGTTGCCTCCCTCCTCAGGTGCTGGTGTACCTCGTGCAATCTTTCTTCCTTCTAGCTTTCTCAGACAGTCCATTGGAGCTTCTCAAGGCAGACGGATGGAGCCACACTGTAGCAGCTCAAAACAGCAGCTCAAGATCGAGTGAGTTTCCATTATAATACTGATTCTAAGCTTTGATACACATTTGTTGTGCTGCTGCTTTAATGGATTAAAAGGTTTTAAAAGATGGAAAATGTACACATTAAATGTTTATGAGTGAATGAATGAATGAATGAATGAATGAATGAAATTGTGTAATACACTGTGCATTTCAGACATTCAATTCATTTCCTGTGTTGTAATCTATTTGCTAATCTCTAAGCAAACTGGTGACAACCTACTTGACAGAAAGTGTATAAAACACTGCTGTATTATTAAAGGATAACCTGGAAGTTTTTACCTTTACTACCAGAGTAGGTTTTTTTGGAGCTTGGCCATGTTAAACTCTCACATTATTTTCTTTTTCTATTTTTGGGGCGTAAGAGTTACTAGAAGCTAAACAGTTTATTAGAAATTGCACTTGGGAACATTCAGTATTCCTAAGTTTATATAAGAGTCAAGCCAAAGACATTACCGTCCTTCAGAGCCTGAGTACACAGTGTACCTCTGTTAAGTACAGTCTTGCTGGCAGGTTTTTTTTCTTGCTAAATATTTAATATTGAGTTCATTCCTCTCTTCTGTACACATCTAAATTTTTGGCATGGTACGCAGAGTACATTCTTAGGTTTGGCTGTGCATTACATAGAAGAGTAAAACTGTAAAATCATACTTATTTCTACATTTTTACTCTTAAATATAATTTTTGGATGATGTCCCAGATGTGGAAGCCCATGAATGATTCCATGTTCTATGGTTATAGGTATATATTTTGATAGATCGCGCTTGCTTGTATGGTCTAAGAGGCTGTCTTTCTTTTTCAGGTAATACATAAGATTTAGCAATATCTGAACCAGTACCAGGATTTGATTCTTCTAAAACTTTATTATCAAAGTAGACTTTCAACCTCTACCCACAGCAGTGACTGTTCCCCTGGCATCCATTCATTATGCTCATCTTCCTAGCTTTCCTCTTCCTACTAACCCCTTTTCCTACTCTTCAAGCCTCAGTAGGCGAGAGGAAAAATTCCACCAAAACAGTACCTCATACTTTTGCTACATTGAATATCAAACCAAAAACCCCAACCCTTTCTCTTGCCTCAAAAGTCAGTAATGTCAGTCAGACCCTGTTCTCTACGACAATGCCTCCTGAGACTCCTAGCTTTAAGAAAACCTCCAAAGACAAGCCTCCCTCAAGCTCGCCAATCAAAGTTGTCATCACTGAAGGCTGCATTCAGAAGGAGCCTCAGAAAGACACGGTCAACAGCAGCAAAGCTCAGGAAACAGAGCTGAGTCTGAAGCCAGGTTCTCCTCTGGTGATGACGCATCATATCAGCCTGATGCCAGGCTCTTGCACTGGAGGCTGTGAGGCTGAGATGGCTGCACTGAAGGACCGAGTAGAGATCCTGGAAAAGGAAATGTCAGCTTTGAAGAAAAAGTGTAAGATGTCTCAAATTCATATGTGTCACTTGAATGCATTTCTTTAACAGAATAAGTGTAGCAAACATTCCTGTGCAAAATAAGACCACTCATTTGGTGGTCATGGTGCAAGCACAAAGATAGGGAATTAGACTGTAAATATTAATATGCTGAATTTTTATATAAATCAGTGCAGGTGGTAACCTGGTGAAAAGCAGCACAATACTTAAAAATTGTGGGCTGACATAAATACATTATTGAGACATATTACTGTGTGATATCAAATCATAACAAAACATCAGGTGGGTACTCTGCATTTTAGATTTCACTAATTGAAATGATTGAAATGATCAGCAAGCTGACACCACCACAGTGAATGTATTTTCTGTCTTCTCCGTCACTTATTGATAGATTTATTTGGAATATTTTAGTGGTAGTGTCATAAACACAGGGAAGGGGGTCAAATATGCCATTATTTGGCAGATAAGGGTAAAAGTTATAACATTATTGCCTATTAAAGAAATGTGAGTGTGGTTATTATTATTATTGTCGTTATTATTATTATTATTATTATTATTATTATTGAATAATAAGAATTGTGTTTGTGCTAAGTTCTCTTTTGGGAAGCTCAGTATTGGATGACAGTGGGTTGGAAATCCCACTGCACACCTCTTCACCAATGTCACCAATTAACAGGAAACACGGGGGGGGGGGGGGGGGGGGGGGTGGATGGAAAAAAAAAAATAAAAAATATTTTTTTTAAATATTGGTTATGTGCCCGGTGGGGGTTAGGGGGGGGGTTGTGTAGGGGTGGATGTAATGG
>CM075003.1:20729900-20741550 GCA_037576675.1 Pangasius sanitwongsei
CCCCCCCCCCCCCCCCCCCCCCCCCCCCCCCCCCCCCCCCCCCCCCCCCCCCCCCCCCCCCCCCCCCCCCCCGCCTGACACTCAAGCTGATTACAATAGCATTATGCTAAATGGGTAATATCCCCTGTGAGCCTTATGAAGTGCCTTGGTAAAGGTTTGATTTAATCTGCTGCACTGAATTTTTGCCCCTGTGTATAGGCACCCTCTGCTCTGGAGTACAGTGCCCAAATAACTGCAACAAGAATGGAATGTGTGTCAACGGAAAATGTGAGTGTCAGCCCGGTTTCACTGGCATTGACTGCAGCAAAGGTGAGACACATGATGGATAAACAGACCTGTAGTTTTTAGAAAGCAATTTACTTTTAATGGCAAATACAATTTTCATTTTTACAGGAGCTAATAAGGAAAATAAGCTGTCCTCTGATAGTATCACTGTCAAGCAAGTGACATCATCCTGGGAACAATCAAAGGCAAACAATACAATAATAAATAGAAAAGACAAAGTGGAAAGGCATCAAGATCAAGCAAGAGGTCCAGTAACCGGCGAGAAAATGCCACTGAACAAAGATTTGCGTCTGAACCATACTGTGACTCAAAGCATTGACAAGAAATCTAATGGAACGTCAAAAGTTTTAACTAAATTGCCAAAAGGCACTAAAGAGTCAGCAAATGTATCTGTTAAAACAAATTCAGAAAAAGGAAAGGTGTCTTTGTCTAATGAGACTTCTACTGAAAATGACAAAAAGCTATCCCGGGACAGTGTTATGAAGATCCTTAAAGGAGGAGCATCTGTGACTCAAAAGATGGAGAAGCATGCAAATGCAACAGAAGAGTTAAAAGGAAGAGATAAGAAGCAACGCAAAGGCCATGAAAAGAACATGTTGGAAAAGCACCTAAATGTAACTACGTCCACCGAGAAAGACAAAAAAACAATCAAGGAGAGTGTTACACTTTTTAAAGAAGGATCGTCTGAAAAGAAAATGGTGGGGAAACACACAAATGTTACTACTTCCACTGAAAAAGACAAGAAACCAAGCCAGGACAGTGTGACACTTTTTAAAGAAGGATCAACTGAAAAGAAACTGGTGGAAAAGCACTCAGATGTTACTTCTTCCACTATAAAAGACAAAAAGCCTAGGCAGGGTAACATCACACAACCTAAAGAAGGATCCTCTGAAAAGAAAATAGTGGAAAAACTTGCAAATGTGACTACTTCCATTGAAAAAGACAGGAAGTTGCGTCAAAGCAACAACCTCCCTAAGGGCGGATCATCAGGAAAGATAAAAGTAGACAGGTTTCTGAATGTTACAGCTGCCAACAACAAAGAAAAGAAGTTACTAGAGGATGATGAGGCAACAGCTAATAAAAAAGCAACATCTGGAAACAAAAAAGGGGAAACACATGTAAATGTGAGTGCTTCCACTGAAAAGGACAAGACGCTAAACCAGGGTAATGCCACGCCTCTTAAAGACACATCATCAGGAAAGACAAAAGTGGAGAAGCATCTAAATGTAACTAATTCTACTGAAAAAGACAGGAAGAACCAAAGCAATGTCACACCTCTTAAAGAAAAAACATCTGGAATGATAAATGTTACAACTTCCAGTGAGAAAAGGAAGAAGGTGGTACCAGAGAATGAGGCAAAGGTTTTTAAGGATACACTGGGAAAGAAAACAGCACACAAACATGCAAACATAACTACTCCTACTGGAAAGGACATTAAGCTACACCAGGGCAATGCTACACTTCCTAAAGATGAAGCATCTAGAAAGACAAAGCTCGACAGCCATCTCAGCGTAACAACATCCATTGAGAAGGGCAAAAAGTTACTACAGGGCAATGAGACAAAAGTTCTTAATGACGTTACAGCTGAAAAGAAAAGAGTGGAAAAACATGTAAATGGGACTACTTTCAGTGAAAGGGACAACAAGATTTACAAGAGTAACACCACACTTATTAAAGAAGAATCATCTCAAAAGGGAAACGTCGACAACATCAATGTAAAAAAGTCCAATGAGAAAGGCAACAAGTTTCTACAAGGTGACGAGACAACAGTTATCACAAAAGAAATATCTGCAACAGAAGAGAAAGATGTAAATGTAACTTCCACCAGCGGAAAAGACAAGAGTTTGCACCACAGTGTCAAAGAAGATGCTTCTAGAAAGAGCAACTTAAACCGCGATTTAAAAAATATCACAATTTCTAAAGCGCATGTTGAAAGGACAACAAAATTAATTGACATCGGACCAGTTGAGGTTCACAACATAACTGCCACTGGGTTTGTTATCACATGGGAGGCTCCTCAGGGATTATTCAGGAATTTCACAGTAACAAGGAGGGAAGTTTGGTCAGGAAGAAGCAGTGAGGATGATGCTGAGGAAGCTGAGAAAAACCAAGAGGGTGATATAAAAGCAGATGAGTTATATAGTTTAAACAGAACTGCATCTAAAGGCTACAGTGGAAAAGTTGATAGAAAGAGTGCAGAGAAGTTCTCACAGATTCTTGCTGGAAGTGCTCGCTCCTATCATTTCAAGAATCTTCGACCACAGAGAAGGTACTCTGTGTCCTTGTTCAGCTCCGGGCCTCATGTACGGTCCAAAGTTCACCGTCTGTTTGTCTCCACAGGTAAATAATCATACTTTCACTAATGCACTACAGATCAAGGCAATGAAGATGTTCAGCAGTGTAAATATCTCTTAAATGGAACTTAAATTATCTATCTATCTAATGTTTTTGTACAAGCAGTGGAATTATTAGGGGGCCAAGAACCGAAGATGCGTAGGCACCCTATTCTTATTCTACCTCTTCTGCTTCTTCTTCTTCTTCTTCTGGCTAGGGTGTCTATGGCAACCCATAGGACAAAAAGTTGTGAAATTTGGCACACTGATTGGGGAGGGTCTAAGGAACATCCTGACCAAATTTGGGCCAAGTGCTGCCAACGTTCTAGCCCACCATCAGGTCAAATTTGGGCCTAATTTGGAAATATGTTCATGGTCATAACTTTTGAACCCTGTCTCCATTCTCTGTGTCCATTCTCCACCAAAAGAAACGTTGATATCCCAAATGGTTTGCCCATAATGGGCCAACGAATCTGACAGCATTATCCTGTCTGAACAAAAGTTATCAAAGGAATTCTCCTGTAATGCAATAGCAAATGCAAAAAACAGGGTGTATCTCAGCAATGCATCTACACATCATCACAAAACAAGAATGTACCCAAGAAGTTTTGTGACTGTGCCACCTTGTGGTCAAGAACTGTAACAACTGTCATTTTTTTCCTTTCCATTTTTTTCCTATTATTTGAAGAATTTGTGCTAAATTCACAGTTCCTTTTTCCTATAATTCCCTGGAGTATGCTCACTACATTACAGTAGTATGCCCCTGCAAATTATGTCCAATCAACACCAAATTTGGCATACATCATCTTTAGAATTAATTTAAAATTATCAAAAGAATGTTGATATTCCAAACGCTTTGCCCGTAATGTGCCAACAAATCTGCCAGCAAACGGAAAGTGAGGCTGTATCTCAGCAACAACTTTGCGCACTGATACATAACTTGGTAGTCTTCTTCAGGACCATGACCTGAGGTTATGCAAAATTTTGTACCAGCGCCACCTACAGGTCAAAAGTTACAATAATAAGTAGTTATGGAGTTATGGAGCCATTTTTGCTACTCCTCCTCCAAATGTTGTCCAATCTTCACCAAATTTGGCTCACATCATCTTGAAACCTGTCTAAACAATGCTGCAGCAATGCCACCCTGCTGCCAATTTGTTCTAGACCTTTCCTCCTACAGTCAGAGAATTCCACCACTGTCCATGGTCAAAACCTACACATCAAGAGTGAAACTACAAATCACTCTTGAAACCCTTTGCCTAAAGTTATAGCTCTGATTTCCTATGATTGCTTAGGCAACAATTGTAGCACGTCTGTGAATGTGCGGCTCACCGAGTCTGGGTGCTTGGCCCCCGAAAATGCTGCTTGCAGCTTTAATAATAATAATAATAATAATAATTATTATTATTATTATTATTATTATCATCCAATGTTCTATGCTAGGATCTTCTACACTTCATTCATTCATTCATACACTATACATCATCTGAGCATTGGAGTATAGGGTGTGTGTTTTATTTTATGGCAAAACAGCCAAAAACTTCATCTCTAATTCAGACACTGTGTTTAATCCTTTTGTTTGTATCTTTGAACTCACACTGACCTCTTCTAGATGATGGAAAACTCTGAGAGGGTGGGCAACCAGCATATGAACAATTAGCATTTAGCATCTACTTCAAACATTTACAATTAGTATTTAAAGTTTATGTTTCCATTATACATTTATATTTCATATTTACATTTAAATCTATTAAATGTTAGAAATAAATATTATATTGTATTACTGTATTAAGTGCAAAAATAAATTTGTATGTAAATATGTTATATCTAAATATAGGTTAATTGTAGATTTAAATTGATATGTTTAGAAAGTATGCAAATTCCTACACAAATTGGCTCTTGCATTTAAGATTTACAGTTAGGTTGGGATATTTCATACTTCGTGTGATAGACTCCAGATCCACCCTGATCAGGAAATAACAGTTAGTGAATGAATGAATGGATGAATGAATTTGTCATATTCAGTACCAAGTAAATGCCATGCATCTTTGAACATGAATGAAAGACAAGGTTTTTTGAAGCACCGCTCTTAAAATTACATTTCTCAACTGATCTATAAAGATCCTCACCCCGTCTTTCTGTGTCCTTCCCCAGGACCTGAACCACCGACAGAACTGCTGTTCAGCAACATTACTGAAACATCTCTCACCTTGTCTTGGACCAAACCTAAAAGCACAGTAACAGGATTCAAAGTTACATACACCAATTCTGCAAATGGTACTGCAGAGGGTTATAACACTTACTACATACTGTGTTTATAAATTCTTTGCTTTGTGACATGGAGTATACTTTTACTTTTCAGGGGTGACAGGATCCATGTCTGTTGACTCACAGTTGTCCCATGTTCTCATTTCCAAGCTCTCTGTTGGTTCCCGGTATGAAATTAGTGTCAGGTCAGTTATGGGAGCAATAGAGAGTGAAGCAACCACAGCCTCAGTTGTTACAGGTACACACTATGTCAGGAGCTTACATGTTTATAGTTCATCAGCATAACTGTAGTGTTAGTAGGTCAACTGTATACATCCATTTGTCCTTTCTAGTACCTGACTCCCCCACTGACCTCCAGGCTGTGAATGTCACAGACAGTAAAGCACTGTTGGTATGGAAGCCTTCTCAAGCTAAAGTTGATTATTATATCCTCAGTTATGGATCTACAAGATGTAAGTCAAGTTCATCATTGGTGTTTTGAACTATCAGATGATGAGCTCTCATATCTTGTTTTATTCCTTATCTAATCAGGTATATTTCTAATTTTATAGCCCCTAATGTGACAGTGACAGTGATGTTGTCTGGCACTTCTGTGGAGCACCAGCTCAGAGGTCTTCACAGATCTACATTCTATGCAGTGAAGATTATGAGCCAAATCAACAGTCTCCAGAGTAGCTCTGTTTCCACAACCTTCACAACAAAAAGTGGTAAGTCAGAACATCTGAATAGTTAGCCATCCTCCACAGGGCATTAAAAAGTATGTTTAGTAAACATCAGACGCACTTTGTTGTTACCTTGGTATATGTTGAACATTTAAAGCCACATTTCAATAGTTAGTGAGGAGAAAGGCTAGTGGTTATTGAACAGGAAACAAAGAACTCTTTCCAAAAATATGGATCTTAAAAAAAAACTTTCAATTGCTTCATTTTAAATTGCTTTGAAGTTACTGTGTTGCATCCCCACCACAGCAATTATTTTCTTCTGCACATTTTAGTTGATGGAGTTATGGAGTTGATGGAGTTATCATGTTTTTTAATGTTTTTCAGGAGTAAAGCTTCAGGTAGTGACACCCAGTGAAGTCACCTGGAATTCAGCTTTGATTTCATGGAAGACCACTCCTTTATCTTTCAGAAGCTATAGGCTTACATACCAAGTTGGAGAAGAGGTTAAGGTAAGTATACTGGAAATATAAATATATATGGCCAAAAGTATGTAGACACCTGATCATCACACCCATATCTGCTTTTAGAACATTCCCATTCCAGATTTAGTCTCCCCTTTTCTGCTATAATAACCTCCACTATTCTGGGAAGGCTTTCCACTAGATTTTGGAGCGTGGCTGTGGGGATTTGTGCTCATTCAGCCACAAGAGCATTAGTGAGGTCAGGCACTGATGTCGGGCGAAGAGGCCTGGGGTGCAGTCGGCGTTCCAGTTCATGCCAAAGGTGTTCAGTGGGGTTGAGGTCAGGGCTCTGTGCTCTGAGTTCTTCCACACCAACCTCGGCAAACTTCAGGTGTCCACAAACCTTTGGCCATATAGTGTATAACCCTTATACCTTAGCTCTTCTATTTTTACCCTTCATTGTCTTTTTTAAATAAATGTAGGTGCTCAACTCTGTATCCCTGTCACATGTCCATTTTCCAAATGAGCACTTGTCCAGATTTCTTGGGCTTTTAAATGCTGTAATGTAATCATATTACTTACAGCTTGTCTTCCTTACATGAACAGGAGGTGATCCTAAATCCAACTGTGTCCCAGTACGAGTTAACTGGTCTGGTGGCATCTTCCCACTACACTGTAAAAGTAGATGGAGAAAGTGAGGGGCAGTACATCAGTGTCGTTTCCACTGCATTTATAACAGGTGAGCTGATCACTCTTTCCTGTAAACCCTGGCCTCATGTATGGTTCTTCTAAGTCTGCCACGGTCTCTACCTTCCTCTTCTACAGCGCAACTGCCTTACCCATACCCGGCCGAATGCTCCCAGGTGCAGCTGAATGGCATGAAGAAGTCGGGAGAGGCTGAGATTTACCCTGAGGGTAAAGCTGGAGAGGCAGTGTGGGTCTACTGTGATATGGAGACTGATGGAGGAGGCTGGACAGTAGGTTTGACTATGCAGTTTTGCTTAATAGTTAGTTTAAGAGTAGTGTTGTATTCTTTACCACCTTGTCTGTTTCAATTACAAAGGTATGTAAAAAAGTGTGTGTGTGTTTTTTGTTAGGTATTCCAGAGGAGAGTTGATGGATCTACTGATTTCTTCAGAGAATGGAAAGATTACAGCAAAGGCTTTGGAGAGTTGAGTGCAGAATTTTGGCTTGGTAAGCTGCCGGGCTTATGTTATATCAACTTCCTCTCTTAGCTTTTCTAACCATCTTTATTCTATTTCAGGAAATGACATCCTTCATGCTCTGACTAGCATGGAACCAATGAGCCTGCGCATCGATTTGCGTTTAGGAAATGACACGGCCTACGCTCACTACTCCAACTTCTCTGTGGGATCGGCGGTGAATTACTACACCATTGATCTGTCTGGATACTCTGGCACAGCTGGTAAGAAGAGTGTTGACAATAGGATATACACATGAAAGAGGTGGGTTGTAGTGTAATTTTTTGTTTGTGTCTGTTTGCAGGGGATTCAATGAGATACCACAATGGTTGTCCTTTCTCAACTAAGGACAAGGGACCCAGCATTAACAGTGTCTATTGTGCAAAGAACTACATGGGAGGCTGGTGGTACAAGAACTGCTACAAAGCAAATCTCAATGGTGTCTATGCAACCTTCATGCAAGACCAGGTATAAACCAGAAATCCTGATTTAATCCAAGTCATGTGCTTAGCATAGCAATATATTTGACAGCAAGTTTCAAATTAATTACTCTACATAAATTGAGCAACACTCATAATATTGACTACTGTGTAATCAAGAGACAGATGAAATTATTTCATATTATCAATATAATTTATTCTGTTTTTTCAAGAGCTAGTGTTTAATATAGCAGTTACATACTGTATCAGTGTTTTCAATAATCAGTGAATCTGTGTTCTCAATAATATTAATTAGTTAAGTAATAGTTCTAGAAATAACTTTAAATGCATTCTAATATGATGCTAGCGCTTTATGTTACACATCAAACCGTAAAATATTACGAAATTTTAGAAATGTCTATAAGAATGTACAATGCTGTAAAATGGTTCCAAAAATAACTAAGGAAGTTGTATAGCATCAAGAATTCTAATGTAATAGTTATAATTGCAGGATATTAGCAGTTAATAACATAAAATTGTTCCTAAAATACTTAAAGTGGTAAACAAATTGCATACATTTGTAAAAGTTGCATAAGATCTGCATTTTATATTATTTGTTAGCAAATAAAATAGTGTTGAATAAAATACACCATATATCTAGTGAATCCAAACCTCTGAATAACAGGGTGCTTTATTTTATTATAAGTTAAAAATATGATTATGAAACTCTAAAAAAATATGATTATGAAACACTTTTAATAAAAATACACATTACTAGTCCAAGGGAAAAGGAGTTTGGTTCAATGCGGACCATGAGTGCATGTTATCTGTCTACAGTCAGTCAATCAAACTGAGGTTTTGTTTGAGAGAGAATCCTCATTTATCACCCAACTTCACAAGCTCATTAGACTTTAAATGGCTTCCTTTTGCTGTTCTTGTTTTAAAGATACACTCCATCTTTTAATTTTCTTTCGCTTACTACATGATGCATTAGTGCACAATAATTTCAAATCAGGTTGCCAATAAATTCCACACTACCTGTTAACTCAAATTCATATTAATTCCATATTTGTGCTAAATTCTGGTTAATGGTGGAAAGGGTTTATGCTCAATTAGCACCATAAAATGCAATGTCTATAATATATTTTTAACCTGTGAGAAATGGCAGGTGTGTTTGCGGTTAAGTAAAAAGATTGACTGTGGATTCACTGTTTATAATGTGTATTTATCAGGGGGTGGTGTGGATTGACTGGAAGGGCAAGGACATCTCCCTCGCGTTTACTGAGATGAAGCTGCGGCCTGCCTCGCTGAGCCACGTGACCCCGAACACCCAAGGCTAGAACATCTAGTGAAGAGCAGCCGCTGCATGCAGATACACTGTACAACCTTCAGCACTTCACATTCTACACCCACACTGTACATAACTTTAGGCAATGTATATCTACTTTCTTACAGTTATTATGCCCCATACTGTGACAAAGTTCATAAATATCTAATATTATATAAATAATCATCCATCGAACATAATATTTTTTTAAATACTTTGTTTCAGCTGGGTTTGTCTGCAGGATACATATTATGTGCCACATTATCTACTTTCATATGACTGTATAGTAAGGACTATGTGCTATGAAAGCATTCAGAGTGTTCTTTACACTGTTCCTGACTCACACCGCTACTGAAATGAATGCACTGTTACATTTTGTTGGATGTAAAGGTTACAGACTATCATTCTCTTCTGTTTCATTTTTTATAAAGAGGTTTTGTAGAAATACCAAATAAATTGCAAAAGTCAGCAAAATGGGATCGTGAAGGGATTTTTTTTTTTTGTCCAATACCAAAACATACACTAATGTTAATGTTGAAAAAATGCTATAAATGTACAATATTTCTTTTACAGGAAAAAAAAAAAACTTTTTTACTGTAAATGGTTGGGCGGAGCGAGCAGTGCAATAGTTAGCAGTAATATACCTGAAAATGCAATGCATATTGGGATATCTTAAGCAGGAGTGAGAATGATTCTCTTCGTGTAAACATCTGCAAATTAGTTGGTCTTTTTTGTGCCCTTTATTTTAGTGAATATTTTAGGCAAACACAAAGTTTATATGCTAGTTGGTTTAGGGAGACACTGAAATTTGGCTTTTAGGAAAAGTTAATTCAAAAGTAGAAGTGGTTGAATCAGTGGAAGCTCGTTGAGGGAAGTGGTGGCTCAGTGGTTAGGGCTTTGAGCTACAGCTTCAAAGGTCATAAGTTCAACTCCTAGCAATACCGAAGTGACATGGTCCTTGAACAAGGCCCTTAACCTTCAACTGCTTGGTTATATACTGTCTCATATGTGACTTATTTTATATTGGATATTTTAGTTTATGCTGTAATTTTTATTTTTACAAGTATTTACAGTGAATACACTCTGCTGGCAGTACATTATTGTAAAGTCATGTGTATGTTATATACTGTAAAAAATAACATAATTACATGTAAATGTATCACAGTACTGCTATTAATTACGATTTGCAGCAATTGTTTACGGTATTTTTACAGTACTTTACTGACAACTCTGGTGTCGGTCAATAACTGTAAATTTAACAGTGCACCATATAAAATATTAAACACTATATATGTTGATAAATATATTTGAAAAGTACAGCATGAACTAAGGCAGATGAAATCCTCACAGAGGCACTATGTGTTCCCTCATCTGAACAACGAAGCCATTTTCAATATAGCAGTTTACTAAAATGCCACTTTGCCCACTCTGGTTTAACTGCAGTGGTTTAAAGCTCGGCTTTTGGTTTGGCTATAAACAAGAATCCGCATCCACACTGCACACCTTTGATTCAATTTTTCTGACTGAGAACTAGCTGCACTGTATTAATTATATATACGCTGAATTACTGTTTCATTTCATATGAATGGCTTCCTTTTCTTTGCCAGGACCTCCTGGGGTAATACGTCAGGATGATGTTTGGCTGTTAATATTATACATGAATATGCACAAAAACACAGTGTACCCTTTTCAGACTCCACTATTCATTCATACTCTGCAAGCACTAAATGTGAGTGCACTGTGATAGGCCTCTTTTAACATAGTAGATTTTAGCTTAGATTTAACCTCTTTTAGCTTAGTAGATTTCAAATGAATGTAGTAAATATCATTACCCACATGAATCAGATACCACAGAGAGTCATTCATTTCCATTACTTTGCGTGACACTGAGCTGAAGGTCAAACCAATATTTACCCATCCTTGATTTAAGAAAGGATGGACAGAAAGCCCTGATTGGTGTGAAAGATAGAGGAGAAAAATGATTAAAGGAGCAGAGTATTTTAGACCACAGACACAAAGACGATAAGAAGCCACTCCATGTATTCAATAGCAGTAAGTGTAGGAGCAGCCATATTGCTGTTTATTCTCTTGGTTTTAGTCTGCCATCTTGTAAGGCAGCGAAATCTACAAAGTAATGACGATGTCAAAAGAAGCGTTCAGTCTAAAGGTAAGGACATTCCTTAGTTAAATGCATGTAGATTTTGCAGGTCATATGTGTTTGGTGTTATATGACTGGGAGTAAGGTAAAAGAGGGTGCACGCTACAACATGCAGTGAGTCACTTGAAAGTTAAAGGTAAAAAAAAATGCTACAAATGTACAGATGAACTATGTTTTGTTCAGAGTCTCATTTACAGTAGGGTCCTTTTAAAACAGATTACATGTGCTCTCTGAAAAATGAAATAAATGCAAACTTAAAGAATGTATTTATTCATTATGCTACACTATATGGCCAAACATTTGTGGACATGTGACTATAATGCTTATATGTGTTTCTTTGAAAATCCTGTTCCAGATTTAGTCTCTCCTTTGCTGTTATTATAACCTCTACTCTTCTGGGAAGGCTTTCCACTAGAATTTGGAACAGTCCATGTCACTTTGTCACTTGTGCACAGGGCCATTGTCATGCTGGAACAGGTTTGGGCCCCTTAGTTCCAGTGAAGGGAAACTGTAATGCTACAGCATACAAAGACAT
>CM075003.1:20769609-20777109 GCA_037576675.1 Pangasius sanitwongsei
CCAAACGTCCAACATGAGCTGTCCCTCTGATGTACTCGTTCCTAATCCTGTCCAACCTCGTCACTCCCAAAGAGAACTTCAACATCTTCAGCTCTGCTACCTCTAGCTCTGACTCCTGTCTCTTCTTCAGAAGGTATCATTTCCTGTCTAAAATACAAAAAAAAAGATTGGATTGGAAGTTGCAAGTCATGTATGGACAAACCAAGTGGGGTAAAGATTATGCACATGAAATATTGTCTTTTTTCCTCTAAATCTCAGAGATCTGCTGAGTAAAGATGGAGAGAAGCTGGACATCAAAATCAATCCTGATGGCACAGGTCAGCTACATGTGCCTGGTCTCAGGATCAAAGAAGTCAAAAACTTTCAGCATATCAAAAAAGTGAGTCTCTCTGTGTAGTTTCAATCAACAATCTCGAAAGCATAAACAACACATTTCTGGATTATGTTGGTAATTGTGTGTTCCTGCAGATACTGGCAACAGCACGGAGAAACAGGATAACATTTGGAACACAAATGAACCAGCATAGCTCTCGTTCACACGCTCTGCTCACCATCACAGTGCAGGGAACAGACCTCGCCACTGGCACCAAAACCACTGGTCAGCTTCACAGTCAAAATATATACAGTGCCTTACATAAATATTCACCCCCATTGAACTTTTCCACATTTTGTATCGTTAGTGCCTTCAACTTAATAGGGATTATGTTATGAATCTACACAAAATGGCCCATAATATTGAAGGGGTGGGAATATCAATACATTTCACAAAATTATTTCTAATTAATGGTTGCTTGTTCTGACTAATGCCCTCCATACCCAGTCACTGACATTTGGTGGACGGCTTCCTCTAAGCAGAGTCCCAGTTGTGCCCGATTTTTTCACAGGTGTATTTATATTGAGATCATGTGGCACTTTAATTGCACTCAGGTCAACTCTATTATTATATGACTTCTCATAGTAACTGGTGCACCAGAACTAATTTCTGGTGCAATTGGAGTGAATACTTATGCAATCACAATTTCACATTGTTTATTATTAAATAATTTTGCAAACTATAAAGATTATTCCCCCCACTTCAATATTATGGGCTATTTTGCATAGATGCATGATATATAATCCTGCTTAAATCCACTTCAATTCCAGATTATAACACTACAAAATGTGGAAAAGCACAAAGGGGTGAATACTTATGCAAGGCACGGTATGTGCTTTATTTTAATATTTGTGATGTAATTCAGCTGAACTCACATTATATGCTGAAGAGAATGTGCCATTTATCCAAGGATATCCTTATGGCTCTTCTCATAGAAAACCTAAGCCTAGTCATAGACTAACAATATCAACTGAATTAGTAAACAGGATAAACTTGCTTACACAACTCGTTCTGTGAACTTTTACGAGAGAGCCTGCATACCACTTTGTTTTCTAGAACAAAAGCAGAACAACAAAAGCCTAAGATTTGCCTTTATTTGCTCCATTACACATTCAATTGACCTGAATGACTAAAGATACCTTTGACATCTTTAGGCCTGGGTTTAAACACAAGGTGTCTATGTTAAATATCTGTATCATTCTCTACTGTAGAACTAACAGCTTTCGTTCTACTGAGTCCAATCCTCCTGTGCATCCCTGCTGTAGGTAAGCTGAATCTGGTGGACCTGGCTGGTTCGGAGCGTGTGTCCAAGTCAGGGGCGGAGGGTGAGCGGCTGAAGGAGGCCCAGAACATCAATCGCTCATTGCTGGCACTGGGAGACGTGATCCAGGCCCTGAGGGGCCGCCAGACCTACATCCCCTTCAGGAACTCACGCCTCACATATCTGCTGCAGGACTCATTGGGCAAGGGCAACAAAACAGCCATGGTGGTGCAGGTAAAGCATGTGTCTACATTCAGTACTGCAGTAAATCACATTAGTAAGATATACACCATCATCTAAGAGTATAAGGAGGATAAAACAAATACTTTACAACATTCAAGAAGTATATTCCTTTGAAACCTGAGCTATGTTGTGTACATTACGTTCTCCTTAGTGGTTATTTTTTTTAAGGTACTCTCATATAAGCATAAAGGGGCTTATCTGATCTTATCTGAAGACTCACTGAAGACTCCTTTATGCTTTTCGTTATCATTTTCAGATTTCCTCACTGGAGAGGAATGTCGAAGAGACCCTGTGCTCGCTGAAGTTTGCGCAGCGTGTGTGTAAAGTGGAGCTGGGCCCTGCTGCACGCAAGATTGAAAGTGGAAGCCATTGTGAAAACTACTCCTGAAGCTAACCTGCGTACTTGTGCAACTAGAAATCCAGGAATATTTTCATCCCGAGTTTCTTGCTTTGCCTGAGATTTCTAATGCGACTTCCATTTTATTTTAAGGGCTATGGTTCGGGAAGCCACACAAGTAGCATCTATTTCTTACTGCTGAGTATTCTCAAGAGCCATGGTCAATACCTGACAGCATGAACGGCAGTGGCTCCTTTCTACAGGCTGAGCGGCATGTCCGCGTGCAATATTCCTGCGTGCAGATTGCCTCACTGCACTTTTACTACATTCTAGAAAATCACACCGCCCTGCTTGATAAAGGACATTTTATTGATCGGACACTCTTTGGTGCAGCAAAAAAAAAATTAAAAGGTCATGACAGTTATCCACTATAACCACTGCATCATCACTTTCTAGGTTTCCACCATCACTCATCTGGACACTGCTGTAATGATCCATTTAGACTTTTTTTCAGGTTAATGCTGTGACGTGTGTCAGTAGCTGATCTACACTGAGGTGATTAAAATGTGTTAAGAGCTTTTGTGATTATGTAACTGTATGAAGCTAGTTTTGGTGTTCACTCTGTTATATCAGTGTGCTGAGGAGTGAGGAGTGGTCATGGTAGATGGATGCATTCATGTGTAGCAGGCTGGGAAATCCATCAGGCAAAACAGGAAAGAAAAAAAAAAAACAGAAAAAGATGACAAATTGGGCTTTGGCCAATTTTGTTTCTGCATATACAATACTTCTGATGCTTTTAAAAGCCCTAAATATGTTTCACCAAAAGAAAAGCGTTTTTCATTTTAATTTTGTCTAGGCTTTTGATTGCAAGAAAATGCAAAAGGTTTCCCCAGGCTGCCACATAAATAAGAGCCACAACCTATCACACTTTCACAGACTCTCATGGTAAAAATCATAGTTTCCATAATCCTCATATAACCCTGCATTCTGTTTAATAGTATATAATCAGGTCGTTTTAATTCTTCTCTGTGCAATGTTTGTGGGAGGCTCATAAAGGAGTAATGTGAGTAATGATTATTGTAGGATGTTTCCTCTTCAAGGCCTGAGCAGAGATGTTTTATTAGCCTTTATTATTACTGTAGCAAATGAGAAATGCACTTTACTTCCAGTACAAAACTAGGTGCTTTGTCCATAGAACTAGTGAATATTTCAACAAAAATATTGTTCTGCTTGTGACATTTTCTGTTAGTGGACAAATTAATATTTGTACAAGATTTAATGTAGACGGACTAATATTTATTTAATCTGATGTGAACGTCATATTGCTGGGTCTCAGAATGGTGAGAAATTGTAGAATCATGACTGGAACGTGAACACACACCCGTATTATAACCACTACATTCTGATTTATCGCTATCAAAAAATTATTTAATTCAGTTTCTGTACTCCAGGTGAGGAAAGCAATTTTTAATGAAAATTTTAAAAGCAAATATTATATTAGCTTGTTATTGAAGCCAAAAAGAGAAGCAGTGGTTTCCTTATAAACACACGGACTGTCCTTGGCATTCTTATAGATTTCTACCCTCACTGACTTTGGCCCTTGAAACTTTCCTTATCAATTGTTTATCAGTGACACCAGAGAGAAATAAAATCTAACAACGTCCCTTGGCTCCTTTATTTATAACCTTGTGTTGTGCGTCAGTGTGTTTGCATTCGCTCCCTCTCTGCTCCCTTTCCCACTGTCTGTTTGCTCTTCTGTCTCTGGCTGTCCTCTTATAGGGGAATCCCTGTGGCAATCACCATTACCTGGTTGACAGGACCTGACCAAAAGATGCGGCGCTATCGGTTTAAAAGCAGCACGCTGACGCCCTTGTGTCAGCCACTTGGCTCGGTGTTGGCCTGTTGTTTTGATTGTGGGTTGGTTTGTTGCTTTGTTCTCCCTTTCTCCCTTATACTTGCTCCCTTGGTTTGAAAACAGGTAAGAACGTGCACACACCTACATCCCATCACGTAGGTTGTTTTGAATGTCTAGACACACTAGGATTAGAGGGCAGGTGCCACCCCTTGTATTTCTTGTTAGCTTAGCCTGGTGTAGTTAGCTAGTTTTAGTTTGGTTTTTGGCAGTCAGATTAGCTACTTTAAATACAGCCTAGTGTAGTCTATTTTTACCATGTTCATTCCTCTGACACCATCCATGTTCTCTCTCCTAGATGAGACTAGTTTCCCTGTCATTGTCATTTGTTCAAGGTTGTCCTGCCTTTAGTGTCTGTAAATGCCTGTCCTGTTTTTTTTTTGTGTCAGAAATAAAAGCTATAATCATACCTCCAACCTCCTGTCCTACTCATATCCACCATCACTATTATCCAACCAACCCGCAATCCTAAACCTAAACTAAACTAAATCTGTGGCAACGTAACACCTTGTGACTTTTGGAGGTGTCTTCAATTCATTAAAACTAAAACTGCTGCATTTTTTTTTTACTGTGTTGCTTACAAATAGCAACGTAATGCCAGTTTTTTTTAGATACCATTGACATAAATTTTAATTAGAATCCCAAAGAATAACTAGCTGAGTGTTAGCTTAGGCTTAAACTGTATCTGTAACACCTGCTGAACTTATTCTAGGAGTAACGCCTATTAAGAAACGAACTTGTACAAACTGAACAAGAGTAATCGAAATAGAAAAAAATAGTTTATTTAAGTATGAAAGAACGGAAATCTTTTCCGATTTCAGGATGGAGATAGCAAATCTTTCTACATGACTATCTTTTTCTTTCATTCTCATTCTCTCTCTCTCTCTCTCACACACACACACACTCTCTCACACACATGCATACACGCACGCGCGCACACACACACACAGCATCCAGTCAACTCCTGAACTGACCAGATCTGAACTCTGATGCTCAGCATGCCAGTTCATGTCGCAAGCTGAATTTCTTCTGAAAGTCTTCCAGAAGGATTTAGCATGATACAGAATGTGTTTCTCCAGAAGACAGGCTCAGTCTGAATCTGCCTCTTCTACAGCGACGGCTCCAACAGCACCAGCCAGCTCCGTTTCACTCCCCTTCAGCCGCTCCCCTGCACACATAAATAACACACCAGAGAAATCTGCTCAGAAAGGGCTTGGTGCTTTGTCAGGAATTAGCAAAGCGCACGATCCACTTTAAAGAAAAAAAAGGGTACATGCATACTTGGGTCAGTGCAGCCACTAAAGATAACCAATTCCTTTTTTTGGAATCCTTTTAGAAGCTGTTTTTTTTTTTTTTTGGTCCTTGCCTTGCTCTTCTTGATCTTTACTCTATCTTTATTTAAGCATGTTTTTTTTCCACAGAAAAGAAAATGTCACGTTTAAGAATACTGCACCACTTTGCTTAGTTCTAACATAAGCAGTATAAAGCATACTTAATCTCTTACAAGCAGCTCAAGATAGAAACAATTAGCATTGTTTTTTAAAAAAAAAAAGAGCATTTGCCATGTACTGTCCTTGTTGTAACATTATTTTAGCCATGGCCTGAATGTTATTTTTAGTAGTGCTCTTACATTTATGTTTTTTCATTCCTGGAGGACACTGAGTATGAGAATGTGCTTCATAAATAACATTCATTAAAAGGCCAGTGTGAAGGGCTGGTGTAATATTTTGGTTATGGGCAGCTCTATTCTGAACCGGTGTACGGCACTGAGAGAGGGAAACCACGCACATGATGCTTCATGAGCAATGAAATCTCAAGGGCTTAGGAAACCACACAACAATTACCCTTAAAGCATGACATTACAGTACGTGCTTGCTAGTACTGATTAGGATGTACTACTGCCGACGTATTACTACTGGAGTCTGACTGCTGTTTTACTAAACTCCGACACCGACATGTAAAGTGACTGACGCAGTTTGCCGCATCAGTCAGAATAATTAATATCATACTCACTGATAAGTTCAGCAATGGCTTTCTGGGTTCTTTTCTCCAGTTTTTCCAGCTTTTTTGCAACGTCTCTCTTCAGATCCCTACCAGAAAACAAGGGTTAGAGAAAAAGATGTACTGAGCATACCAATAAATAAATATATAGAGAGAGTGGATGTTTAAACTCCTTACCAGTCTGGTTTCCTTGGAGCTAAATTGGCCAGGTCCTAAGGGGAAAACACACATCAGTAACAGTCAGTGAGCTAGTCACAAGTATTACTCACCGCTTTTTCACTAAATAACGCGGCAAAGCTCAGCAAATTACCCATAAACCCCCATACGGTGCTATTTCCACCACCAAGCATGCTGTACTTAAGTACCTGTGCTACGTTTAGTTACTCCTGACACCCAGGTAGAATGCAAGCTGAGCTGGGATATACGGGTGGAGCTAAAAAAAAAAAAAGAATAGTGCAGACCATCGACTGATCAAACTGTCACGCAGACCATCGACTGATCAAACTGTCACGCAGACCATCGACTGATCAAACTGTCACGCAGACATCATGATTAATGTCTCTGACTGGAGTCATACCTCTTCTGGCTGAGAAACCATCACTAGTGTAGTGTACAGACTGTCTGCCAATGTTTCTCACACTTTTCAAAAGTGTGCAATTTAATGTTTCAGATTCACTTTTATTTATGTAATGTTTGAATGTTTTCTTATCGCTATGTAGCTTGATCTTCCATTTCTTCCCCGTGATCCAGGTAAAATCCACCGTTTTCTAGTTGGAGTTTATCTCAAATGGCTTCTTATTCACTTGGTTTGTGCCCTACATGGAATATAACATAATGGCGCTTAACATGTTACCTAGTGCCCTCATGAATAGTATAGAAACATTTGAGATTCAGCCCCATTAGCTGCGTGTCTGTTTTTTTGTTTTTTAAACATTGCCTGGCAAGGTTTGCACAAAAACTCCTCTGTATTTTCACTGCTGTCAGATTCATGGTCTGCCATTAAAATAAAATTGCTGTTTCCTCATGCTTCCTTTCACGTTATAAGAGAGAAGCACTGCAGCGCCATGAGTAATATCAAATGAGCTATACCTGGTTTCATTTCAAAATCGTTTCTTTGGATTTTAAGTAGTATTTTTTTTTTTTTTTTTTTACTATTCATTCTTAGCAGTTCAGCGCCTGATTAGCTCCCGGGAAACTCTTCACACATTCATGGTTAGATTTATGCAAAGAAAAAGCAAAATATACTCAGCCAGGATACAGATAGCCCTAGGATGGCTTATGTAGCCAAGTGGTGTGCGGTGGAGAAGCGCTATTACTCTACAGTCACACCAAAGCTCTGACTTTTGCGGCGTGATCCCACTCACCACTTCCTC
>CM075003.1:20782109-20788423 GCA_037576675.1 Pangasius sanitwongsei
GGTTAACGAATTTGTCATGCAATGTATAATCAACAAGATTAGATATGCAATATCTGCTAATCATGTTCATTTCAAACAGGTTCATTCAGTTCTGGCATCACACGTGTAAACTTGACTAGAAGAGCTGGACTGAGGTGTCTGAGATAATAGCGTAGCAACTGTATTGCCTTTAAAGGGCAGAGGGATCAAGACTCAGAGAGATCACTACGTCAATGGCTGGTTAATGAGAGAGGCAAGAGCTCAGTTCTTTTTACACTGTTAGAAGGTTAGCAACCAAGACAAACCAGAAAAAGCAGCTGAGGCACAAAAAAGCACTAGTTAAAAACCATCCGATCTAAATCATTCCACATGATTCAAATGTGAAAATACACGTCTCGGTTCTGCAGATTTCCTGTTGCACATTAGTGACTTCTTTATGATTAATAATGCCTTGTGACTAAATGTAGGGCGATAGAACTGATTTCACAACCTGGTCAGAAGGCTCTGTTTATTGACCAAAATGTTCAGGATGTCAGAGCTCTGATATTGGAAAGGAAAGAAATAGGAATCAGTTTGTCCCATTCTTGAGTTTCTTAAGAGCTCATGCTTTACTGTTCTCTACAGTCCTTCTCCTTTCTTAATCACAAACACATGCGAATGTTCATTTCTTTTGTCCAGTGCCTGGACAATGTCCACTATAACAGTCGTTCTCAAAGAAGTGGGGTCCCGGGGAGCAAAGCCAGATTTTTTTTTTTTTTGGGTTACAGTGGTGGAAATCACAACCCACTGTTATCAAAGTTAATAATGCAATAAAGAACTTCCACCTAATAAAGAAGACGTCAGGAATAGCAAACTCTATGGTAACTAAAACTTTGTCCCTATATTTGGAGACTTTTTAGACCCCTTTAGCAACTTTATTTAAAAAAAAAAAAAAAAAAAAAAAAAAAAAAAAAAAAGCTTAGCGACAAATCTAGCAAATATTTAAGCAGAGGATATCAGCTGTCCTGCACTCGAAAAGGCTCTCCAGCTCACATCACAGCTGCTGGTTGTACGTGCGGAGATTGCAGGTTCGGCCGACACGCCACACATACACTTCTTTGTTCTACAAGCAAGCTATTCCATTTAGTTATATCCACTACCTTCTACTGTCTATTTCCTGGTTCCTCACTACCTGTCTGCGTTCTTGTTGGAGATTATAGTATTTTGTAAATACGTACCTGGTTTATTTCACTCTATTTTACAAATAGGTAGTTTGTAGATTTGCAGTTTACATGGTAACATGACGAAAAAAAGATGACGTCTTTCTATTCTAAATAAGTTAAAATATATTGAAATATTATATACACTCACTGAGCACTTTATTAGGAACACCTGTACACCTATTCATTCATGCAATTATCTTATCAGGCAATCGTGTGGCAGCAGTGCAGTGCAGAAAATCATGCAGATACGGGCCAGCAGCTTCAGGTAATGTTCACATCAAGCATCAGAATGAGGAAAAATGTAATGTCTGTGACTTTGACAGTGGCATGATTGTTGGTGCCAGCTGGGCTGGTTTGTGTATTTCTATAACTGCTGATCTCTTGGGATTTTCACACAAAACAGTCTCTAGAGTTTACGCAGAATGATGCAATAAAGAAAAAACATCCTGCAGTTCTGCGAACGGAAATGCCTTGTTAATGAGAAAGGTCAATGTAGAATGGCCAAACTGGTTTGAGCTGACAGAAAGGCTACAGTAACTCAGATAACCACTTTGCACGATTGTGGTGAGCAGAAAAGTCTCAGAATGCACAACAGGTCGAACCTTGAGGTTGATGGACTACAACATCAGAAGACCACATCGGGTTCCACTTCTGTCAGCCAAGAACAGAAAGCTGAGGCTGCAGTGGGCACAGGCTCAAAAAAATTGGACAGTTGAAGACTGAAAAAACGTAGCCTGGTCCGATGAATCTTGATTTCTGCTGAGGTACACAGATGGTAGGGTCAGAATTTGGGGCCAACAACATGAATCCATGGACCCAACCTGCTTTGAGCCAACAGTACAGGCTGGTGGAGGTGGTGTAATGGTGTGGGGACTGTTTTCTTGGCACACTTTGGGCCTGTTAACACCAATCAGTCATTGCTTGAACGCCGCAGCCTATTTGAGTATTGTTGCTGACTATGTGCATCCCTTCATGGCCACAATTTACCATCTTCTAATGGCTACTTCCAGCATGATAATGCACCATGTCACAAAGCAAAAGTCATCTCAAACTGGTTTCATGAACATGACAATGAGTTCAGTGTTCTTCAATGGCCTTCCCAGTCACTGAATCTGAATCCAATAGATCACCTTTGGGATGTGGTAGAACGAGAGATTTGCAGCATGAAAGTGCACCTGAAAAATCTGCAGGAATTGCGTGATGCAATCATGTCAACATGGACCAGAATCTCAAAGGAATGTTTCCAACATCTTGTGGAATCTATGCCACGAAGAATTGAGGCTGTTTTGAGAGCAAAGGGAGGCCCTACTCAGTATTAGTATAGTGTTCAGTGAGTGTATATTAACATATAATATTATTTCTATTTCTGTTCTGTATTTTAGTCTATTCTGTTGTAAGTGTCTTCAGAAATCTTCCTTCTGCATGTAACGTTTTGATATGCAAATGATTATGCAAATTAGTAAATTGCGTCATCTGGCAACTTCATGCACTAGCTACTTTCCCCTGAAAAGTGTTGGCAACACTCATTATTTTACCCATTTAAATAATATATTATGAAATAAATCTGTTAGTGGAATTTATTTGATGGTAATATAAAGTTTGAGAACCCTGCACTACATTGCTTAGCTAGTACACAGCCAACTAGCTAGCAAGCTTACAAGCTAAACATACAAACGTGTGTTAGCTCCTATCTTTCCTCACAAAACATACACTGCCTAATTATGAACTTCATCCAAAAAAAAAAAAAAAAAAAAAAAAAAAAAAACAACGAATAATTAATCCCCCAATCTCTTTATTTGGCTAATTAGCTGCTAGAAGCTAGTAGCTATCAATAACCGCATTTTACAACGTTTGTTTGCTAGTTGGCTAGCCAGCTAGCATAGAGTAAACTATGGCATAATATTTAACACCATGATAAAATTCCTTCGTATGGAATATGATAAATGCGTTTTTTTTCTTTTACTGAACTCACTTGAAGCTGTCGTTCTCTGAGGGCTTTTAACTTTTCTTTCCTTTTCAGAGCTTGCGCTTGTAAAGCGCTCACAGCCTGCTGCTCCATGATGATTTCTATCTGACATCGACTATCTGTCCTGCCACAGCCATCTAGCAGAGAGCAGAGATAATCGATTTTTCAGCTGCTGTTAATGTGTACTGAGCAGGATGTCATACATCTAGGCCACAGAAGCTTCTTGGATCATACTGCTTGGATTCATACTTCTTGGATCACTGATCCCATAAATAATACAGTGTTGTTACCCTGCAGCTGAGGCGTACACACGGCAGCACACTAACAACTGGTCACTAGCTTGTCCATATAACTTAAGACACATCTCAAATTTTTTCTTTTGCTTAATAAATTATTAGATTTTAATAATGAGAGAAAAGTAAGCTAACTAAAGTGGAAGGTTGACTCAGGGTCGTAGAGAGCATGGCCCTGGGCAGATCTGGTACTGAATGTAGGCCATTGCCATGGCAGTACAGCTGCCTGTAGGTCCATTTCCCTGTCATGGGGAAACAGCAGTTTAAAGAGCACAGGAATCTTGTGCTGTTTAGACAATTAACTGGATCTACTTACTTCCAAATATCACTGAGATGCAGTTTTGTACTCTCTGACATTAACAGGAGATCAGATGTATTTGAACAGATTAATATTAATAATGTTGCACAAAAATACCCAGCAAATAGGCCTAACAAATGTCAATCAGGTAGGAATGATTGAAAAAGAACGTAGGCAATAATAACTGTTAATGCAAACAGTCCATGGCAACTCCATTATCATCTCTGTGCTCTGCTGGTAAAATAAAGTATGCAAAGGAATTTTCGGTTGATTTTTGTTCATTTCTAGAGATGCTGAATAAGCAGTTCTGTGTAGTTGCTAAAGATAGGCTTATCCAGGTGCCGTCATTGAAATTCAGCTCTGTCACTTTTTATTTGCATTTTGTTTGCAAAGGTTGAACAGGTCTTATAGCTTGGTTTTGAAAGTTGAATGTAATTTGCATTCTAAATTTTCAGCAAGCTTAAAAATGCTAGATCTCAATGCCAATGAAATGTAGCCTATGCATAAATATGCACAGGTAGTGACATTTATCTAAAGTGTGTTATTGTAAAATATGTCACAGAGTGACTGTAGAGTAATAACAATTTCATGTCAATACATGCAGGGATAACAAAGTCTTGTAATAACTAAGTTATAATATAATTTGAAATTATTACCTGTACACACCATTGGAGGAACCATTTTTAGTAGATGTTTGAGGTACCACCACTTCCTGAGAGTTGTCCTTGCTGTAATGTGGTGGTGTGATGGGCAAATCAGCACCAACTAATTCATTGACTCTAACCCGGGTCCCGTAGTGCACCTGGGATGAACATGTTTTTACCTGAGTTGACACATACACGTTGACTCAGGGAGGGGTGCTTAATTAACTGGGCTGAGTTTGCCAAAAGCATTACTGCACAAACTTTATGAGACCACATTGAACTATTTACTGGAGATGATCTTTTATAACGCTCTTGAAGTGGCCTGTTTCCTCATTATTTCATGACAAATTGAGGAGATAAAAGTTCCAGAGTTGATTCCCTTGTTGAATTTGCATTTGGTAGCTGTTCATCTGAGTTCTCAATATGTGGTCCAAGGGGTGTCCATGCAAGTGAACGTGGATATCATTAGGCTGAACAGAACTATCAGAGAGATAGCAGAAAATTTAGGTGTGGCCAATTCAACAGTTTGGTACATTCTTAAAAAGAAGGTATGCACTGGCGAGCTCAGCAACACCAAAAGGCCTGGAAGACCACGGAAGACACCTAAAGTGGATGATCACAGAATTCTTTCCATGTTGAAGAAAAAACGCTTCGCAACATCTAGCCAAGTCAAGAACACTCTTGAAGAGGTAGGTGTATCATTGTCAAAGTCTACAATCAAGAGACGCCTTCATGAGTGTAAATACAGACAGTTTACCTCAAGATGCAAACCACTGGTAACACTCAAGAACAGAAAGGCCAGATTAGACTTTGCTAAAAAAAAAAAAAAAAAACCTCTAAAAAAGCCTGACCAGTTCTGATGTAAGATTAACTTGTACCAGAATGATGGGAAGAAAGGAAAGGAAGGGCTCATGATCCAAAGCATACCACATCATCTGTCAAACATGTTGCGGCAGTGTTATGGCATGGGCATGAATGGCTGCCAATGGAACTGGGTCACTGGTGTTTATTGATGATGTGACTACTGACAGAAGTAGCAGGATGAATTCTGAAGTGTATAGAACTATACTTTCTGCTCAGATTCAAATGCTGCAAAGCTGACAAGACAGCGCTTCACAGTACAGATGGATAATGACCCAAAACATATCACGAAAGTAAAGGAATTGCATCCAAGTATGAAAAATAATCCTAATATTTATAATTATTTGATTTGATTTGATTTACTTTATTAATCCCAAAGGGAAATTCACGTCACAGCAAAGCTCACCACACAACAAACAGACAAAACAAAACAACTAAAATAAATAATAAATAAAAATACTGCACAATACTGTATTTCAAACAGCCCCCCCCCCCCCGTTTCAAGCATCAAAGTACGCACTACACCATGTTATACAAAATATTATGTTAGTTTGTCCAATTACTTTTGAGCCTGTGAAAATGGAAGGGCTCTGTAAAAAATGTCTGTAATTCCTAAACAATAACAATATTTTTGTTAATATATATATATGTTCCCCCTTGTGCCACCAAAACAGCTCTGACCCATCAAGGCATGGATGACACAAGACCTCTGAAGGTGTTCTGTGGTCTCTGGCACCAAGACGTTAGCAGCAGATTCTTTATGTACTGTAAGTTGCAAGGTGGGGCCTCCATGGATCGGACTTTTTGTCCAGCACATCCCACAAATGCTTGATGGGATTGAGATCTGGGAAATTTTGAGGCCAAGTCAAAACCTTGAACTCTTCATCATGTTCTTCAAACCATTCCTGAACAAAGTCTAATCTGGCCTTTCTGTTCTTGAGTGTTACCAGTGGTTTGCACCTCTTGATTGTAGATTTTGACAATGATACACCTACCTTCTCCAGAGTATTCTTGACTTTTGTTGATGTTGTGAAGGGGTTTTTCTTCACCAAGGAAAGGATTCTGCGATCA
>CM075003.1:20798158-20854414 GCA_037576675.1 Pangasius sanitwongsei
CTTCACCTCTTCACCCTGTAATCTTACTGTTCCACTTCCCTCCCTTTCATTCACACACATGTACTCAGTCTTACTACAACTGACTTTCATTCCTCTTCTCTCCAGGTTTTCCTCCACCTGCTCCCTACTCTCACTATAGATCACAATGTCATCCGCAAACATCATTGTGCAAGGAGTCTCCTGTCTGACCTCCTCTTACATTTATATCCTGAATTTATATATTTCTGTAAAGTTGCTTTGTGACAATGTCCATTGTTAAAAGCACCATACAAATAAAATTTAATTGAATTTCCCAGATGCGCAATAGTCTATATAATAAACAGTGAATGAATGAGCGAGGGAGTGATTTGTTCTGTGAATGCTTTTGTCGACTGTGTGATAACAGCGCAGACTTTTACCTGGACAGTGAGGAGGATTTTAGGCAGTGTGATCTCCCCTAGTAGCAGGCAGTTGACCTGCCTCAGGGTCACAGGAGGCACTGGGGTGACTAGAAAGTAGAGCCCTCGAGCCATGTCCACCCCTCTGAGGACACCTTCAACAAAATGTGGAGCAAAAAATGACAAACAGTCAGTAAGTTTCAGTCGGTTCTTTTTTTATGAGCTACTTTTACATGAGGACCGCATTTGACACTGCAAATGACAAACCACAGACCCCTTTCTGCAGAATGTGTGGGGGAGATGAGCAACAAAAACAGACAAGCACGCAAGAATGTGGTAGGCCTCGACTGTAACGGATTAAAAAAAAACAAAACCTATTGAATAACTCTGAGCCTGACCTTTACACACACACACACACATATATATATATATATACACACACACACACACACACACACACACGCACAGTACTGTGCAAAAGTCTTAGGCACCCTATTTTTTTTTTTTAGTACAAACTTTGTTATAGATTTTTATTTAATGGCTTCTACATTATTGATTCAGTACAAAAACATTTTAGATTTCCAAACATTCGTTTTCCAGCAAAAAATCAAATGTTACAGAAAAATGTTTGGATGTCAGTAAAGAAAGCAGCATATTACATAAGAGACACTTTTCAGATAATGAAGGCTGCTGGGTTTCACTGCAGAAATAAGAAGCGAGTCGACAGTCAAAGTCTCCAGAAGAACTGTGGCTGCTTCTGTAAGATGCTCAGTAACACTTACAGCTCATTTCCTTATAAAACTGCACACATTGTTCCTGACAATACTACTTTTTTTTTTTTTTTTTTTTAAAGTGAAGGATCGTCACACCAAATATTGACTTTGTTTCATTTATTACTGTTCACTGCTCTTTATAGGATTTTTTTTGTAGAAACATTTAGGTTCATTATTTTTGAAGGCATCTTTGCTCTACAGCATTTCTTTGCATGTGCCTCAGACTTTTGCACAGTACTATCTAATATATATATATATATATATATATATATATATATATATATATCCGGTGACTATATCTTACTCAGAAAGCTCATTGCTGCCATGATGTTCAGAAGTTTGTTAAATATGTAAACCTGAGATGACATGGGGAAAATGGCTATGCTGCTTTAGCAAGACAGGGTGATAAAATACACCAATGACTTTTTGATACAACTGAAAAACCTGAACTACTCGAGTTACTCAAACGACATGTCACTGCTCATCTCTCGCAAAGAGCTGACATACTCTCATACATCTTTAAAACAGTCAGATCTTTTTAACAGTATGGAACAGGCGCTCATTGAGGTTTTGACTTGCCCTCTGTGCATCTCACAATGCATCACCGAAGACGAGTCATAATGTGTTCATGTATAACGTGTCATTTTAGCCATCCTTGATCTCCGCTGAGAAAAAGGAAGTGTTGTGTCCTCACCTAAGCCCACACACTGACAGATGGGCGTTTGAGACAGCAGCACAGGTCCACCTCTTCCTGCCACTTTTTCACTCAGACAGCACAGAGCGACTAAACTAGCATTAGCGGCATACAGGATGTGGTTGGGTGCCACATCGCAGTGTGTGACTCCAAGAGCTATAGCTGAGTGGGGCACCTACAAGGAGAAAGAGAGAGAAGGCACAATCTCAATATGGTCACGACCACCCTTCCATCTTGTTTAAGCCAGGAGACGTCAAAGGTTGCGTTTCATTAAAGCCGATATAAAAGTGCAAACGCAACGTAAACAGCCGAAACGACAAGTTCTGTTTGTTACATTTGTGACAAATTCCTAAGAATTATCTGACATGCCAATTAATGCATTCTGATAAACAGTAAACAGGGCATAAAACATGCCATGGCGTGCTGTTAGAGGAAAATAATCAACGACAGGGCGATTACTTTCTAATAACAGCACGTCCTCCTCTTATTCTACAGCATTCAAATTTTTATTAATTAAAGAATGATGGCTCATATATATTTTTTTTTACCCATTCATAGTTATATTTAACATTGTAACACTTATGTTACAGCAGCTATAAACTGTCGTTCCATCACCAGCTTTTCTTTTCTCTCTCTCGAAGATGCTAGCATGGAGCATCCCTCATTCCAGTGACCAAAACCAAAACGTATTAGAGTGTGTATATTAATATCATTAATTAATATCATTAATCATTAACTAATACTTTGCAAGCGTTATACGTCGGCGTCGGCACGGATCTCGTTAAAGTTCTCAAAAATATGTAACATCCACTCAAATCCGCCGTCTCACACAGCTTATGTTCCAAGCCTTCATCTTTTTTTTTCAGGCATGTTTTACGTAAGTCATCAATGCACAGTGTGACTTGAAAAGCCTGACGTACGTAATAAATGCAGACTACAGCTTCGTTTGCTGGATTTCGGCTGATGTTAAATGTGTTTGAATGAGTATTACTCGAAACTCAATTCCAAAGCATGCTATTTCCAGGTTTTGTGCACCACATTCAGGAAAACAAAGTAAAACCAAAGATAAATGGTATGCTATGGTAGCAAAAAAGTCTTGATCAAAATAAAAGACAATACAGTTTAAGATCATGTTCGCTGGAGCTGCACTTTAAACATGTTAATGAGGATTTTGTTTGCATTCGAATGAGTAAATATGAAACTGGTTCTGACAGCTCTATTGTGTTTACCTGGTAGGGGGTGAAGCAGTGCAGGGGGCGGATGGGGCCGGGTTCTGCAGACTGTAGCTGGCTGAAGTAACCCAGCAATGCCAGGTCACGCAGCTCGTTACTGCGCTGGTGACGCCTGCACAGAGGGGCAAAAAAAAAAAAAAAGCTTACAGCACATTTATTACAGTGCAGTGCTTTTTCTTCTTTATCCCATGAATCCCATGTTAATTCCTGAAAGCATTACAAAAAGAAATACACAGCCATGTGTCCTGCAACACTAGTCTTGGAGGAGCTACATAATAAAACATTCACAGCTGCCTGCACTTCACATGGCTTACATTTCCCCGGAGATCCCGGCTCCTTCAAACTCCGAGTGGACGCTGAGGAGCAGGTGACCCCGCGCTGTGAGCTGATTGGCCGGTTCCTCTGCCAGGGCCGACTGTGCCGGGGGATGCGTGTGCCAGCCGTGGGCAGAGCGCAGGAAGTCGGGGGTGAGAGTATGGCACTGTGGCGTGTCGCCGTAGCTCAGCTGCACCACATGGGTGATGGAAAAGAAGCGGATGAGGTCCACCAGCACCTGGAAGCCATGACCTGTGGGAGGAGAGGGAAGAAAGAAAAAAAAAAAAAGTCTGCTGACTTGTAGTGGAGAAACGTTCTAATGACACGATACTACACATGAACTCTGTTCCTCTGTGTCCAAACCCAAAAAGCAGTTCAATAGCAGTGGCTGACCTTTGACCCATCCCATGGTGTTAATGATGACTGGGTTCTCTCCGCTGTATTGTCTCCACAGGGATTTGAGTGAGTCCAGGTAGCGGTCTAGATCAGATTGGCAGTCTGCCTGTCCATAATACACCATGTGCTCCGGTTCTCGCTGGTGTGTAAACGGAGGGCCTGAGAGAGAAACAAGGCCTGCTGTCAGTGGCTTAAAAAAAAAAAACACATCTGCTTTATGAATAGCTTCGTAAATTCCATCAGACTTGTTATTTATCCTAGTCTTGTGGATACAGCGTGTGTATGAGTAGTGAGATATACACACCTAGCAGTGGCTCGGTCACTGTGATTAAGGAGAGACACCCGGGAGGTGTGAACTCAGTCTGGCCAAGATCACACTCCAAATACTCCACGCTTGCAGTGCTGCACACACACACACACAAAGTTTAACATACAAAAGCACAGAGTAACATCATATCCACCGGAATCCAGCATCATGTCTGCACGTGTAAAAGAATATGGGGCACATTAAGAAATCGATATTCACTGAAATGAGATGGTTTGTGTTATGGGTGTTAGAATTCAGTTCAGTCCTCTTGTTTTTGGGTCCAGTTTCGATCACACTACGGTTTAGCTTTAAAAGATTGTCAGAATATCAGAATTAATGCTTCTGTTGTAGTTATTACTATTATAATTATTACAATGTATTCTCAAGTTAAATTTAATACGCTGAAGAGACAGTCCAATTTCTGACCAAATAACTCTTTCAAAATATTTCATCTAATTGTGTTCACTCTGTAGAAAGACAAAAAAAAGCTTTACAGGATAATAAGCAATGCACTCCACATACAGCTATACGTTCCCTTTTTTAAAAATGATCATTCCCAGTTATTTTGGTTTGTACCCACCCGCAATATTTGCTAATGATCCTAGTCGGTTATTTTTCCTAAAATATGAACAAATTAGAATTTAAACCCCAGTAACCATGACCATTTCCTGAAGATGAAATGATGCGTTGTTAACAAACTTTTGTTGTCCCACAACCCTCAGATCAGACCGCCTGCTCCCATCCGTATGAGAAGAAAAATCTCCCACTTCTTTTTTTTTTTTTTTTTTTTGGGTTCCACAGGTTCCCCCAGTCAAGCTCTGAAACCGCTGGCAGACGAGTGTTGACCAGTGAGAGGATTTGTTCTTCTCCAGTACATCTTATCATCAGGAAACACTAGCCTTAGTTTAGGGCATGTCTCTTTCTCACATGAATACTTTGTTTTATCCTGTGTGTGTGTGTGTGTGTGTGTGTGTGTACGGTGATTTAATTGCATGTTTATTAAATAAAAATAAATAAATAAATAAATAAACTTATGAATGGCATTAAAAATCTAATCAAAATTCAAATCCCCAAAAATGTAATATATATATTAAGGCCTTTATTTTGTAAAACTGAATTCAAAAAAGAAAAAAAAAAACAGATTGTCTTTTATTGTCTTAATTAATAACTTTAATTAAGTTATTGTTATTATTACTGTTGTATTTGGAAACTGACAAAAGAATTTGAATAAGAATTTAATATATTTAAAGGTACAAATTACATGTCATTAAATAAAATGATCTTTTTTTCTTGCTGTATTTAATATATATATATATATATATATATATATATATATATATATATATATATTCCTCCTTTTCCCCATATATGTGAAATATTTCATTACATTTCAACATTTTAATTCTATGAAAATGACTGTATAATTAACAAAATCAAGACTCAAAAATTACTAATAGACCAGGATAATAAGTAAATAGGTTTGACTAAATAAGCCTGACTAATGGTCACTATTCCAGAGTAAAGTGCTTGGGATGAAAGTTAAGATATGTCATGTATGGTTAGCATTTGCAGCAATGGCTCATGTCCATAGATTTTGGTGGGGCAAGATGACATTAACAATGACAATGCCTCAAGAAAAATAAAGCCGAGAGGCTATCACACTTGACTTATGCTATAGGCTACTATCTAGTGAACTTTCAGAGTAACCCCATAGTTTTGAGGCCGGTTGGGAATCAATAACATACAGTCTAGCAGCTTGTTCTGAGTGGTTTTAGACATACCCTTGTACATCTGTGTTTGATACAGCAGGTCTGTATCCTGTCAAGGTGCACACAGTAGAGCTAATATCATTAACCAGGGTTGCCAGGTTTCAGCAAAATTTAGTTCAGTAGACTAGTTCAATAAAATTGGAGATTGTAAAATGGAAACACATTTTTCTTCTTTTTTTCAGTCTTTCTGTGGGAAACAAGGACAATGTAGTACACACACATTTCTAATGTATGGACATTTTCTACTACATAATTCCCATTTAGCTAATCTTTACAAAACAGTAGATCTTATAATAGAAATGGCTCTGTATGTCACACTGTTTGAGCTCTGTTAGATTTAATTCTGATTATTTGCTATAAAACAAGGTCTTGGTGGCCGCAGAGCATTTTAAACTAGCCCAGTCTGGGGCAGTGTGATTCGTGCCCCAATGGTCCTCTATTAGTTCTTGTTGCAGTTCCAGTTTTTTTCACCACTAGGTGCAAACAATAATAACTCTATGGAGCTAAAAAGGGGCAGTGAGCACGCTGCCCCATGATTGATTGTGCAACATCTAGAAAGGCGAACAAGTCAGTGGAGCATCGGCTTTTGTCTGTCAAATAACAACATTTCTTTTAAATTGTTGGTCATTTAAAATGAGGAGTTTATCAAGATTAACATTTGTTGAATTGCTGAAAAGTCACCACTGAGCATACAGTCTTATTTTGGCTCTTTCTCAAAAGATTTAAGACATGTCAGTTATGTGGGAAACAATCAGCTAGCTCTCCTCCATTACCAACCAGGGAGAGTGAAAGTTAAATGTGCTTCCTCCAAGACACGTAAAGCCATCTAACACATCGTTTTGAACTGCTGCACATGCTACATAACATGTCAGTGTGTCAGGTAATGCCTCCTCCCAGACAGCACAGCCAATTTTATTCTCCGCCACATATGACTGTAGCATCATCGGGATTCGAACTCACGATTTACTGACGTTGTTGTTGTTGTTGTTGTTGTTTTAACGATGACAATAATAATTTTACATACGTTTTTAAATGAGCCCTTAAGGCTCTGTTTCAACATGCAAATTTTTATTTTTGCCTCTTCCTTGAACATATGTTCAAAGTGTACTTAAATCTGAACCTGCAGGACAGACGATCTGGCAGTCATTTCTTTAGAATTCAAACTAAAGTAACTTTGTTTAGCTCAACTTGTTAGACGCCTTAAGGCCAAACAAAGCTGACTGTTCCTTATGTACAACTGAATCACACACATCGACTGCTTTCTGAATTTATTCACATGTACCAACGCAGTGATTTAGCACTTTACTGATAGAGTATCACAGTCTACAAATCCTGATGATGAACTCCGGTTTGAGGAATTTGCATCACACAGAATCTCTTGGAGTTTGCTTCTGGCCCATGTAATGCTTCTTCGATTCAAAGTTTCAGAGAAAGAATTCTAGCACATTCTGAAGCCTGAGAATTAAAGCGCCAGACGATTACTTGTAAAAGACTCCTGGGTCTGGTTAATATACTTTTATGTCTTTATGTGTAATCATCTTTGACAACTTATGGTCCATCACCCACATTCTCACATTTGTGCTAATAATGGGTGATTCTGGTTGGACACACACACACACACACCCACACACACACACACACCCCGTTAAGAACTTTTCAAACATTTTTGAGTTGTCGCAATAAAGCTTTAGCTTCCTTAATGTAGAACATGCAGTCTTATAGTACAGTCCTTGTACCTAGAGGGCACATGGGCTAGACTCCCATCTTTGTACCTTTGACGCATCTGGATAATATGAGCTTGACTTGTGTCTACGTGCTTCTGGTTGTGCAAGCGTTCCTCGTAGCTATTGGTTCACATGTCTGCACCTGCCTGTGAAAGTATTCAATAACATCATATTTCACTTGGAAATGTTTCAGAAGCAGAAATCTACTTTATAGTAGCCCTTATCTGTCTTTTGAGATAGATTGCCTGCATTTTCAATTGTGTTAGCTGCTTTGGAGGTCCACTACTTTGGCTTAAGTTAATTAGGTAATTCAAATTATTGCCCGTACTCATTGCATGCTGTAGCGAAAGATTAAAGGCTAAAGGGTATCTTTTAAACAGCAGGGAAATCTACCCGTTCTTCAGGGACATTTCCACCAAGAAGCACTGTTAAATCTCTCTCAGAGGGATGAGTCTAGGCCTGCTGCTGATGATCAGCTCCAGTACTTTCCACCTCCCTCTTGAGACTATGATTTAGCTATATTTAGCTCTCTTCAACTCATTTAGTATCACTGTTCTTTGTCTTCCTAAGCAAAGCTAGACTGTGGGTTTATAGTGCAGTGCTACAATCTGTGATTTCTGCTTCATCAAACTTTATTATCGAAGTTTGGGTGCTTAATGTTTGATGCATTATAAATGTAAATAAATAGCTCTATTTATTATTTTCATCTAGTCATACCCTGTTTTCCCTAAAGCAGTGTTAGCCTACATTAATGCCTGTGACCTAAATGAATAGAATCTGTTTCCCTAAATTAAAACCCCCATCCATCCATTTTCTGTACTGCTTATCCTACACAGGGTCGCAGGGGAGCCGGGATCCTATCCTAGGGAACTCGGGGCACAAGGCAGGGGACACCCTGGATGGGGTGCCAACCCATCACAGGGCACAATCGCACACACCACGGACAATTAGGAGATGCCAATCAGCCTATAGTGCATGTCTTTGGACTGGGGAGGAAACCCCCGAAGCACGGGGAGAACATGCAAACTCTGCACAGGCAGGGTGGAGGCGGGATTCGAGCCCCCAGCCCCAGAGGTGCAAGGCAACAGTGCTAACCACTAAACCACTGTGCCCCCAGCCCGTGTCCTTAGTGTTAAACTCTTGTTTATGTGGTTTTAATTCATCAAATCTCCGATTTCATTGTTTGCATTGCTGGCTGGTAGTGTTTGGTTTTTATAGGAAATTATTTTAGCAAAAGCAACTGAGGTTTGGCAGCAGCTGAGGAAGCTGCTTTCATTAGTCCGGACAATTAGCTCTGTGAAGGATAATCTGGTTAATGACATAGCAGCTCCCTGTTTGAAAAATTCTAAACAAGCAAGTCTGTTTGCTTACTGTTCCTGAAGCTTTCTGGATGCACTACCCAATGTGCATACACATTTCAATTACTGTAGTTGTTAAGTAGTTATTACTAGCCCTATTCCTGGACATGTACAGAATTTAATTCCAGCCGTGATCTGACAAAGTAGACCATTCCTCTGGAGCAGATGTATTGGATTAGGATTGGGAACCGAATCCTGTTGGAACGTCGATTTCCCGTCACAGGGTTGGTGTTTATTGATCAAAAGCTTCCTGTAAACAAATCATTTTAGTCCTGGTTTCATCCTCAGCACATGAATTGAAGGGCATCTGATACCTTTTGTACACTTTTCTGGCCATGAGCATAATAATCTTCGAGACTGCAATCTAAATGGCTCTCTGAACTTCTGTGTTTTCCTATTACAGCGGGAAAACAAACTTTTCAACACTGTGACACAATAAACCTTTTGAAGCAAGATATAGTCACTGGACGGAACAGAATCTTGTCTTTAAAAGCGGTTAAAGAATTTGAAGCAGTTGCTGGTGAGCATACAAGATAATTTTGCGTGTTAGCAGACAGGCTACAGGAAATGTCTCTGGTTGGTCATAAAGTAGGCGGTTCATTATATGTTGCCAAAACGTACCAGACGTTATAGCGAATGCTGGAAGTCTAGCTTGTGAGACCACTTTAATCCTAACGCTAATAAATATCTTCAACCGACCTTGCCCTAACCTTTAGTTTTAACCTGTTGGCCTACAAAACATAACCATAGTTTCAGAACCCAACCCTACAAACTCCACAGCGAGACCAGACTTAACATTTCTCATTCTAGTATCTACATACTTTTCTTACAAGTTTCATTGTAGTTACTGAATAATGTGCTTAAAATAAATAAAGGGTTAATGTATATTTTAAAATCCTCTGTCCTATTGGAAACTACAAAGGTCCGCATATACACGTGCCCACACACACACACACACACACACACACACACTATTGTATAAGATGATCTCTAATCCCTCACGTATATGTGCTCTTAATTAGTTTGAAGTGACTCTTTCATGCATGCTTGGGCTGTGTGTTTGCTAACAGAAAGCTGAGCGAGGAACCTTAGAGAAACAGTCTTTGTGTCTGCTCAGCTGTTGCTGGAGTCAGGGTTGCTCAGAATGTCAAACACTGTGGACAGCTGCTTATTCAGCCATTTTTCCATCCAGGCTGAATTCAGACTCATCTTTTATACAGCGATTCATGGCATCTCCATTTAAATCCATTCAGATTTGAATTTTGAACCGTTGTGTCCTCAGGGTCACTCATATGTCACTGCTTGTTGTGATCTCGAGTAAGTCATATGTCATTGCTCAAGTAAGAGCACGAATGAGTTCCCCTATCAGCAGGTGCCAGTATAGCTGTATGAAGCTACATGGAAGATACCGTTATTTCTTCTGGGTTTCACTTCAGATATCTGAATATAACATTTTCATTTCCTACTATTGTTGAATTGATGCTCTTCTACGCTGTGGCAGTTGGTTTGAATAACAAATTTGGGGAAATTTGGGGTTGTTTATGAATTCAGTGGGTTTATGTCATAGACTAACCTGTTCTACTTTGAGAAAAGACAGAAAAGTCAAGCATTAGGACAAATGAACTACTTGTCTGTCAGTCTTGATTAGTGCAGAATTAGAAAGTCTAGTAAATCTAGTGACCCAGATTGCTTGCCGCATCAGTGTGCGTGCTGTTCTGCCGGCAGTCTAGGTGGCAGAGTTTAAAACCAGCTGACTCAGCTTTATATAGTAGTGGCGTTGTTAAAATGGAAAATTCATTACGGTTGATTTTTCTCACTGGCGCCTGCTAAACCCATGGAAGTACACTGTTGGCCTTCAGCGCTGTTCCAATGCCTTGTTCCTCATGGGATTGACCCTAAAACTCAGTACTGACACACATACATGTGGTCTCACTGAGCATTTTTCCTCTTGTGGATGTAATTATGGTGCAGGAAGAGCTGCTAGACACGAGTCACAGCATGTCCATTTACACCTCTTAGTTATTTCCACCTTTCACTTACAGAGCTCTGGGCCTTTGTTGCCTGATCTTTTCCTTTCCCCTAAGACACCTACTGATGCCTATGGAAAGGAGAAGAGCCCGAAGAGCACATTTAACTGCTCCTGTGTCTGGCAGCAGGGTCGGGTCTTTGTAATACTTCTGAAAAGCATCCCTATAAAGTCATAGTGTTAACTTTAGCTGCTTAATCGAGTAATGAGATTCTATAAATGAGCTAGCCATATAGACGTTTCTTTGTGCTAAGGTCAGAATGCGCAACGTTGCTCTTCCTTGCAGTTTTCTGTCTTGCACTACTATATAATAACTAACTGAAGGAGAATCGTACAAGCTGCTGGAAGTCCACCAAATACAAAATATAAGACAGCAACAGTGGCAGAAACGGAAGCAGTGATGAGAGGAAATGTGCTTCGCTTAAAGTGACTTGGCATTTCCTGGTTGCTTAACAGAAGCAGAGAGACAAGACAGAAACACAAAGAGAGACAGAGGGAGTGAGAGAGAGAGAGTGAGGGAGTGTGAGTTTGTATGAGGTAGAACAGAAGTATGTGCCGGAAGACATGAGTGAGAGTAAATGTTCCTGAGAGTTGTAGCCGTGGTGCCTCTGAAGAGACTGGGGTTCCACTGCCCCCTTCATCTTCCCTCAACTGCCATGAGACATGGACTGGTCCCTAACAGAACGCCAACTGGTAAACATCAGCCTTCTGTTTTTCCTAAGGATGCAAAATAGCTGTGACTGAGTGTTTTTAACATAGTGCATCATCTTATCTTGCTTTTCAAAGGGCTTGTGGTGTTTTGTGTATCTCAAGCGTATGACTCGTTTGTCGTGAGGTTGATGAAGAGCCAACTTCCTCTATACACTGATCAGGCTGTATCACCCTATCACAGTGTCTATGCGTAGCCTGTTTTCCGGCGAGCATCACACGTAAGAGGCTTTTTTCGGGGTGTTCTTGCTCTGTGGCTCAGTTCCATACTTCGGTGGAAGGTGTCATGTAGGCTCATCTCCAGACTTGAAGGATGCTGGTGGCTTCTTGTTTGACGAAAGCAAAAATAAATGATAGGGTGATGACATCTGTGCTATAATCGGTAACGCTGCAGGATATTGTGAAATACCACAATTAGTAATGTATTTGATTACAGTGAGTATTTAAGTGGGAGATGAGGTAAGATCTCATACTCCGTGCCAAACTGTTTTAGTTTTCAATTCATCAAATCTCACAGAATGCTGTAAAGTGGCATGGAAAATGAGATGGTACGAAACAATGGGTTTTTATGAGTTTTATATGGGAGCTAACATGTAAACATTAGTAGATGACCATGAACTGAAAGGTCCAGTTGGGTTGTTGAATTAAATCTTGTGCTTATCTGATCTTAAAATCACGTATAACATCATCCCAGTAGAATAATTCAAGACAAATCAAGGATGAGCCCTTTGTTTATTTGTTTATGGTTCGATTAGCCTGAAACTGAGGAACTTGCTGAACTCGCTCCATTTGTTAATGACAAAAGGATAATGATGAACTCTGAACTTCGTCACATCACATCTTCATCCACTGAAAATATTAAACTTCCCTCTTTGATTTTTTTTTTTGCACAAGTTTGGGCGTTATGTAACCGAGCGATGGTGTAAAGGCTTAACCGTTATTCCAAACCATTAAAGACAAATCTAGGTTCTCACGTTGCGCAGAACCAGTCAAACATGTGGTTTTTGTCTTGCAATATTCTCCCAGTGACATCACACTGAAGCACCCACTGCAACATCCTGTTTCACTAACAACAGCCCTAGCAAGTTCTGGAGATAACATACAGTGTGAAACACCACACACTGTGGCTTCACAACTTACTACACAAACATCCACGCTGCTCCCATAAAAGCGGTTGAGGATGATCATCTCGCACTGAAGGATGAAGGATGTCTTGTTTGATTCTTCACCTACACTTTTAGCAAAGACACTTTTTCTTTGTCTTTTCATTGCTAGTTTTGCACATTGAGGGTTCAAGTATTGAGGGTTCAGTGTTGTTTAGATGTGGCGAAGTTTTTAAAACTCTAACTTTCAATACTTCCTTCTAAATAGGTTAACATTACACTATCAGGGTTCTTCAAGGATTATTTGTGTACTTAAGTGTTTTTCACTTCTTGGAGAAGTTATACATGGAACCTTCTCTGAAAGGAAAGCCCTCTGTTGTAGCATTCTGAAACATTTAAGAGTCCCAATAAAACCTGTCAGTGTTCAAGATTTGTTTCTGAGTGTGTGTTTAGCTTGGGCAGAAGCATGTGTGTTATTCATATCTGCAACCTTGTACAGCTTATTGTGGGGTGGGTCAGTCCATAACGGGAGTCAGAGTACAGACTTTAAGATGAGACAAAGAAACAGCAGGGTATAAATAGACATCCTAATCAAGGGCGAGACAAAGAACAGGTGAACACATTAGGCTAGTCAACCAATGACAGCATAGAACCGAAATAAAAGCGCATGGCATGAACTCAATACAAAATGACATGAAAGCAGCATTGATTGCGCTCGGTACTGTCCCGCACACTGAGAAGGGGGATTTTGCGACAATTGCTTGTTTTCATGCACCCTAATTTTACATGATGCGTAACACATTGATGTTTAAGACACAGATGGAGAGTCATACAAAGAACCCAGCGGGGAAACTGCATTGCAAACAAATTGCTTTTTCAGGGCTGTCAGCATCTGCAGCATACAGATGAAGAGTTTTATTCCGTAACATGAGCTTATGCTCCTAGAAGCTATCCAAATGTACAAAACTCAGAAAGGAATAAATCAAAAATTTGTCTTTGTCTTAAGTATAGTGTGATGAAGGACTGACAATGAAGTATTTTTTTGGCCTTCGTATCATTTTGGTAGCTGGTACTGTTATACCTGGTATTGCTATCAAAGTCAAAATGATGTTATGGTGATTTGTGTCAATTATTCCTCCCTCTCTCCTACAGAAAGATGTTAGCTACCTGCAGCAGTGTCTGGAAGCTTTTGTGGCGTCCTTCGAGAAGATCATCGATGTACAGTCCCTGGAGCCACGCCGGTGAGTCAGTCTCACACTGACTAATCCAAAGCATCAGGAGAACTTGGCGCTGGAGAAAGTGTACTCAGCCAGTGTAAACTTCTAGGCGTGAAGGAACTCGGTTGTCTCTGTCATCCTTCCTGCAGCTGTGAATCTTAGTCGAGGCATAGCACTTGTTCACTGGAATATGTGCCACACTTATCGAATGTTTCACAAAGACAACAAAACTTGTCTTTTTAAGTGAGTGTTTATCGACTGATTTATTAATTAAATGATACGTTTTATACCCAAGAAACTTTGGCACCTACCATGGAAATGGTGCGGGTTACAGATCCTTGGTGTTTCCGTAAAAACTCCTATCCACAACTGCATTCTAGTGACTTTTCATCCCTGATCGTATCCTAAAGGAATATGTATAAATCAAATCATTCAGAATGTCTTGCTCGTGAGTGGTACAATAGAAAAACATTTGCTCTATCGTCCAGATCTCGCTCAGCCATCCGTGGTCAGGAGCCAAGAGACCAAAACTGGCCATGCTCTTTCTCCCCTGTCAATTCACAGTATTCTATATCTCCATTTCTTCAAACCCTGCGTCATGTCCATAATATTATCTCTTAGCTCATACAGTAACTCCTGTCCATGTGTCTGTAGTCTGGAGGAGTGGAATGCTGAGGTGCCTGTCGTGCCGCGGGATTTTCTCATGTTCCTGGGAACCCAGCTGTGGCACAGCGTCCTGCACCTGTCCGGTCAGGAGCAGAACAACAGCACGCCTCACCCACTGCTCCTCATCAAGTTCTTCATCATCATCTGCAGGCAAGGGTTCACTAGTGTTACATGTACTGCGTTTTTGTTTTTCTGCTGGAGTTCAGTACACCTCTAGTGATTGTACTTTGCACCTTTTCTGTATCGAGGACTGAATAACACAGGAACTGGTTCCTTTTAGTAATGTTCGATGAGTCACACTTAAGTGTCTGAAGTTAAATGCAGCACTGCTGTTACTAAATGTGAAATTCAGAGAGGAATTAGTGATGTTTGTGCGAGGTTGAGAAACGTGAAAGGAGTTTAACACAATACTGATGTTCCCCTGAATGACCTGCTCATTAATGTTGGTTGTATTTTGCTTGCTGTTGAAGAATCTTGGGCTGTTTCGTGCTTTGTTCTTCGAACTGGTTTGACAAGCACAGTGTCAACAATGGGTGGGAACAGTGGATTTGTATTTGAACTAACTGTGAATGAACTTGCAGGAACATGGAGAATATTGACCCTGACAAGACCCCCGGCTTTGTGCTTGAGACCATCAAGCTGTTAAACTACTGTCTGAATCAGGTACGCGTTCACCATTTTGTAGCACTATGTTTGTAACAAATGTTACAAACATGTTTATTAGGTTTTTCTTTTCGCTGTTTTTTTAAAGAATAGTATTAAATTGTATACATGTCATATGCATTAAGCTTTGTCTGTTTAATGAAAGAAATCAGCACATGCATATTTTAATATCATAAAAAATTAGATTTTTTTTTTTTTTTTTTTTTTTTTTTGAACAAAGGTGGAAAAATGAGTTCATCCTCCTGAGCTTTCTTGTTGCTGTTTTTGTGATAAACACTAAGCAAACTCAAGCCATTTACAAAACTCATGTAAATCTGTGTTTAAAAGGCGTGGAATGTGGGTGTGGTATGTTTGGGTGTGTTCCAGATAAAGAAGAAGCCTGAGGAGCAAAGCGCTCTGCAGTCAGTGGCACAGCACTGCCTGCTGCTCTGTGAAAACCTCTTTGACCCTTATCAGACATGGAGGAGACGGCAAGCAGGGTGAGCGTGTGTGTGTGTGTGTGAGAAAGGGGCAGGGTATTAACCCACATCAGGAATGTGTGGGAGATGAGCAGGCCCCTTCGTGAGTCTTGCCAATAATAAACATATACACACACACACACACACACACACACACACATGCACCATCACCCAGATCTGTGGGTATGCTGCTCATAAAAATACTGCACACAAGAGCTGTCCAACTCAACACATGTTAGCGTACACTTGGTGTGTGGATAAGTGTGTAAAAGACGTTATTATGTTTGTGTGTGTCTCAGTGAGGAGGTCAGCATGCTGGAAAGGAGCAAATATAAATTCTCCCCTCTCACCCTGCCAGAGGAGCTACCTGCATTCTTTCATGGTATACCACACACTCCTACCTTTTCTGTCGATCTTTAAACACACACACACACACACACACACACACACACAGTCAGGTCCATAAGAATTTGGACAGTGACACAGTTTTCGTAATTTTGCCTCTGTACGCCACCACAATGGATTTGAAATGAAGCAAGATGTGATTGAAGTGTAGACTTTCAGCTTTAATTCAAGTGGTTTAAAGAAAGTAGTGCATTAGTCGTTTAGGAATTACAGCCATTTTTCCCCCGAGTCCCTCCATTTAGACAAATCCATTGTGGTGGTACATAGAGAAAATCACAAACATTTGTGTCACTGTCCAAATACTTATGGACCTGACTGTACCTTGTAGTTATGACCCCATTATGATCTCATTAATCATCACGTCATAATTTTTTTGGATGTGGTGGCCTCTTGAGCCACATCCTTATGTAAGACCTTGTGTTCTGATATATATGATTTTATCTGATGGTATTCATGTAAGAACCAGACAAGTTTGTAATTATTCTTGGCAGGTGTTTGGTTTTTGAATTTATGTAGTTCTTGATATTGAAACACACATCATAATTTTGGTCCAAAAAAATTAGATATTTTACCCAGATCTTCCAGCCATAGGTGTTAGGATTTGGAACCTCCTCTTGCTTATGCGCTTCAGATTTGTCCCATCCAAGAGCAAGTACACAACTGCCCACTGATCCTGAAAATGTGTGGCATGTGTGAGTGTGTTAGTGTGAATATGTAACGCATACAAATTAATATAGATACATATGAACATCAAACATCACTTCCTACAGCAGCAGAAGCACTGCAAATCCGGTGAGGGAATTTTGTCTGAATCGCCTTGTTTCTGTAGACATTTTGTATACTCATGCCTGAATGCATGTTTGGTCCTGGCTGTGTGTACAGACTGCCTGCAGGAGAGCGGGCGAATTCCCGATCCTCTGCTGCTGCGGCTCGTGCATCTACAGGGCGCCGTCACCAGCGGGTGCAAGGTAACCCACACTATACACACCTCCTCTCCCAGACTGCTTTATGTTGACTGAAATGTTCACTGACAGTGCATACTGCTGTGCGTGTGCATGTGTGTATATAGAAGAATGGCCTGCTCTCCATCACTCCCCATGCCGTGGAGGATCTCATGTCTGTGCTGCGCTCCTGGTGCCTCCGTCCTGCCCAAGATGTGCCCAAGGACCCACAAGTGTTACGCCTCACACTGCGCTGCCTGACTGCCATGATCCACCTGCTGCACTGCAGCAGCCCCGCCGAAAGGCAGGTGGAGATTAAGACCGTGCTCAACAACTATTTCCAGCTGCTCAACTGGAACAGACCACCAGTGAGCGAGCAGGGAGACGGCCTAGCCTGGGAGGAGAGCATCATCACCCTGCAAGCACACATGCTCAGTAAGAAAAGCTTAACACACATGCTCGTGTCAGAGCTTACCGACCATCATTTATCTTGCATCGTCAATACACTGTCAATTCTATCCTAAACATCACTGTAATATAGTATTTGTGTGTGAGCATGGGAAAACCCTTTGCATGGTCAGATTTTGATATTTTGTATATTTTGAACTGAAATATCTTCTATTTTGCGTGTATCTCATTAATGTCTTTTTATTAGATCCACATTTTAGAACTTTGTCCACTGTTGTCTGTACAGAGTGTTTAAGCGCTCTTCTCGGATTTGATGATGATCTGTGGGAGCAGTAGCACCACGGCATTTTTCTGACAGTCAGTATCTGATTACAAATGGAATTGATTAGGATTATGTCCACTTCAGCAGGGCATGTAACTATCCAACAACTTCAAATCATAATACAAGCACACATAGCTAGCGAGGTTCTTTGGGACTTCTTTAGGAAGTCCTGACTGACTGCATTCATTATTTGTTTTTGTTAAACTGTCTCCTTAAGGCAGAGATGTCAGAGAAAAATGGTCAAAATCTTTCATCTTTTTTTTAGCTGATTCCTTTTTTTTTTTTTTTTTTTAAGCTCTATTCAGGGCTGCCCCACCCTGCAGACTCACTTCGGAGCTGCCCTGCCTCAAAAAAAAAAAAAAAAAAAAAGCAAAAAAAAAAAAAAACAGATAATGATCTACTGATCCCCCCAGTACTGTAATACAGGGTCAGTTTCTTCATGTGGAGAAATAGAGAAGTGAATTTAAACAGATGTTCTTCTGTTCGCCTTTCCATCTGATCACTTCTCCAGTGGCACTACACACTATTTCCTCTTTATTACTGTACAGGGACAGTGTAATGTAAGCACTGATTTGAAGGGATATTTATATTTGGCAAAGTTCTTATGCAATTTCTGAAACCAGTTCTGAGAGCAAAAACTCTATTGTTTGTGATGGGAGAAAAAGATCGGCTAGAGTAGATATAAAAAGTCTACACACCCTCATTAGAATTGCAGGTTTTTGTGAAATGAAAATTGAAACCAAGATAAATCATGTCAGATCTTTTTCTACCTTTTAATGTGATATAGCAACCAGTAATATTCAAGTGAAAAACAAATAGAAACATTTTAGAGGAAAAAAGAAAAGAAAAAACTTATAATAACGTAGTTGCACAAGTGTGCACACCCCTTAACTAATACTTTGTTAAAGCACCTTTTGCTTGTAATACAGCACTCAGTGTTTTTCAGTAAGAGTCTGCCAACCTCTTGATTTAGCAATTTTATTCCACTCTTCCTTGCAAAAATGTTCCAGATCTATCACATGGTGAGGGGATCTCCTGTGCACAGCCCTCTTCATGTCATTCCACGGGTTTTCGATAGGATTTAGATCCTGGGCTCTGACTGGGCCATTCCGAAACGTTGATCATCTTCTTCTGAAGCCGTTCCTTTGTTGACTTATGTTTATGCTTTGGGTTGTTATTGTGCTGGATAGTGAAAAGTAGTTGTCTGACAGAGTCCTTCAGGTTTTGTGCCAAAATAGATGGGTATTTGGAGCTATCCATGATTCCCTCTATCTTGACTAGAGCCCCAGTCCCAGCTGAAGAGCTGTAGCCCATAGCATGGTGCTGCCACCACCATGCTTCACTGTGGGTATGGTGTTCTTTGGGTGATAAGCTTATGATATGTTTTTGTGCCAAACTTATATTTTACCATAACACATTTTGCCACATGGTTTGGGGTGATTTAGGATGTTTTTTGTTTTTTTTTTCTGTCAGAAAGGGCTTCCATCTTGCCACACTACCCCATAGCCCAGACATGTGAAGAATACAAGACATCACTGTCACATGTAGAGAGTAATCAGTACTTGCCAGATATTCCTGCAGCTCCTTTAATGTTGCTGTAGGTCTGTTGGCAGCCTCCCTGCTAAGTTTCTTTTTGTCATTTTGTCTGTTTTGGAGGACGTCCTGTTCTTGGTGATGTCACTGTGGTACCCCGTTTTCTCCACTTGTTGATGATGGCCTTCATGGTGTTCCATATTATATGTAATGTTTTGGAAATTCTTTTGTACCCCTCTTCTGATACTGTTCTACACTGAGATTCTGCACGTGCTTTGTAATCTTTTTGAGGACCATGGCTTCAGCAGTCAGATGAAACCAAGAAGATGTCAAGAAATTCCTACAGAAACACCGGCTCTTTATTTGGGGTTAATCAGAATCACTTCATTGATGACAGCTGTATGATAATTATTTTCCAACAGGAGTTTGAATGTCACTGGTTCATTCTGAACACAGTCACATGCCCATTATAAAATGATTTCTTTTTCCTTTTTTTCCTAAAACGTTTCTATTTGTTTTTCACTTTTTTGTTGGTCGTTGTATCACATTAAAGGTGGGAAAAAGATCTGACATGATTTATCTTGGTTTTATTTTTTTAAATCACAAATGCCTGCTATTTTTACAGGAGTGTCTAGACTTTTTATATCCACTGTACATGGACCACCAACATCCACCCAATCAGGATCGTAAGGGTTCTCTAGAAAGCTTTCTATCCTGCACTAGCATGTAGCCAAGATTTATGTTTTGGAGATAGGGCTTTGAAACGAACCCTGAAGGGAAGGGCTGTATTTGGTTAAATTTTGAGTTTCAAAACAGAGAGCTTTCGCTAACTTTCACCAAAATTGTTCACTAGTGCTTCAATCCAAGTTCAGTTTAGTGCATGGCTGTAAATAACAGTGTGTTCTCCTGTAGATGCCATCCCGGAGATCCTGCAGTGTCCCGACCGACCCGTGCTGCAGGCCATTTTTCTGAACAATAACTGCTTCGAGCACATACTCCGGCTCATCCAGAACAGCAAGGTCAGTGTACACACTCTCACAGACGTGCGTTCGCTGTGAGTCTCTGCAATGTGCTCGACACACTGTTGTGCTGTAGGCAAAACGCAGAGATCACATGTTCAAGGCCAGGACAGAAATGCACAACCCTGCAATAGGATTGAAATTTTTAAATATTAATATGTCTTCACTAAGTTGCCAGTACTTTAGGTACATCTACTTGTATGTAGCCATTTGCTGTCTGTTGGTCTGTCTGCCTGTCTGTCTGTCTGTCTGTCTGTCTGTCTATCATTGAGAGCAAAGGTTTGTATGCCACTAGGACAAAATACAAACAAGGAAATGTATTCTATACCAAGAGATTTAGGTTAGGTTTCACAGAGATTCTTTAATTATCACAAAAAAACAGTCAAGAGTCAAGATGTTAGTAGCAAAGACAATCTAAACGGTATCAGTTAAAAAAAAAAAAAAAAGGTTTGCACTCCCTTTCTTAATGTGATATAAATATCCTCTTAATAACCTTTGTGCCCACATTTTGTGTTTATAACTAGCTCCAAGCTCTTTCATATCCTCTCTGCTGCTTTTGGATCATCTCCACCTTTGCACTGAGCTGTATTTAACTGTCAGTCTGTGTTTCTGTCTGTCTTTACTGGTTAAATTTGACAGATACAATATGTACAGATAGATTAAATTTCCGTGTGTGTATAAGAAAGAAAAAACAGCCAGGGAGAAAGGAGTTGAGAGTGAATAAGTTGTAAGTTCTGTTATGTATTTCAACAGTATGGTTTTGAAACACGGGTAGTCGTGTGGTAACAATGTAAACTCAGGATTAGGAAGAGTTTCTTTTCTTTTCTGTTGTATGCTTCTCTTCTTTTTCTCTCATTTTCACCTCTCTTCATTTTTTTTTTTGTTTAAAAAAACGTGCCTACTGCTGAACATGTTTCTGACTGTCTGTGTTCATTATGTGTGTTTTTCATATTTGTGTGTGTGTGTATGTATATGTGTGTGTGTGTGTGTGTGTGTGTGTGTGTGTGTGTTCATGTGTGCACACACTGCAGCTCTATCAAAGCAGCAGGGGTAGAACAGAGTATGAGGCTCAGTGTGACCTCACCATGCGTTTGCTCACAGAAGCTGAAGTGGAGCAGGTACTTTCCCCTGAGGCCCGTCCACAGGAAGCTCACCCTCCTCATTACACAAACACACAAACACACACACATACACACATACACACACAAACATACAGTTTGCTCGCATTTTTTTTCCCCTTATCAACAAATATCTGTGTGCATGCAGTCCTGCTGCACACACAGACCTGCAAACATGCACACAGGAAAAAAACAAGAAATGGAGCCTTTCTTTTAGACTTTGTTCAGATATGGAGGGAGAGTTTACTGCTGGCGAGCATTTGGCGTATTGGGTGCATGGGTTTACATTTGGTGTGGACATGTCTGTGTATGTGTTACCTAGAGATCTGTGTATAGTTGTGTCACCGTTCATGTTTTCCTGCAGTGGCTCATGGGTTTGTTGCATGTGCTGTCTTATGTAACATGGAGAGACGGGATATGTGTTTGGTGATGGATGATCAGTGTTGGGGTTGTGAGTAACCATGTGGTTGGTGTTTTTGTTTTTTTTTATTAGAGATGCAGAAAATCTTGTCAAATGCCTTTCATATTTTGACTTTGTGTGTGTGTGTGTGTGTGTGTTTAGCTCTAAATGGAAAACAAAATCTCCATGTTGAAAGGAATATATGATAATTTTGACATTAGGCCTCATTTATCAAACTGGATATGATATTCATGAAGAGCGTGTATACAAGGACTATGATATTCATGAAAATCCAGTTAGTCCAGAATATGTTTATATCCCTGAAGAACGTTGATTGATCAGCTTCAAATCATAAATTAAGGCATGGCCAGGCAAGACAGGTTTATTTCTATAGCACATTTAATACACAAAGGCAAATCAAAGCGCTTCACATAGCTAAAAGCAAAATAAAAGATAAGGAGGAAATGAAAGCCGTGGAAGAGATATGTAAATAAAGTAGAAAACATTCTACATAAAACAGATTTAGATAGGTAAATAATTAAAAAGAGTTGCAAAGTGTGGGCTGATAGTGCCAAATGTAAAGTTCTAAGTGGGAATTTTTAGTTCTGTTACATTTACACACAAGTTTACTAAAAGATTGATAAATGAGGCCCATTGTGAAGAAAAGACTTATGAATATAATTATTTAGCCACAGTAGCACACATAACGGAAATATCCTGTGTGTGTATATGTACACTGGATTTACAGTTTATTAGATGTAGCTACACTCACTGGCCATTTTATCAGTTACTGTGTATACAATTACTAACTGTAGCCCATCTGTTGCCATGCATCGCACACGTACCAGTGTATCTGAAAGAGGATATACCACAGGACCACAGCTGAGTGGTGACACTGACATGGTCGTGGCATGGTAAAGTGTACAGTGCAGCTATAAGTGTAACAGCCACATCAGAGTTGCTGGGCTACAGTCAGAAAGTCAGTGTAGCATGGTGGGTGTAGGTCATAAACTGACAGCTCGGCTCATGTGTGTGTTTGTAGGTCTGGGAAAAAGGTTCTGACTGCATTACAGTACATGCCATTGGAGTCCTTACTGCCATCATGAGCAGCTCGCCATCTGCCAAGGTATGTGTGCTCTTAGTCTTACTCATGCACACACACACACACACACCACATACACACACACACACACCTCAGCTACTTCATCCCTACATCAAATCCCCCTTTCTTTTCTGCATTTTCAACATGCCTTTTGAAGCTCTATAACCCTTCTACTCATTTAGCTCTCTGACCTTCTTCATCAGTACTTAAGTGCTGATATTTGAGAGGGTTTGAAAGCTTGGTAAACATACAGGGGAGAAGTGGCTGTAGCTTATCATATCGGCATTGTTTAAACTAGTGATATGAAACCACAGTGCCTGAATGGTGCCCTGTGATGCATTTTCTTAATGTTTTAATATTTGGTAATTGCTGTCAGTGGTTTTATGTTTATATGAAGTGAAGTTAAAGTATACAGTGAAATACATGTGCATGAGTTTGGTGCGTTTGTAAAATCACAATGTTCCTCTATTTTTTGTTTAGGGTATGAGAGTGTTTTTCTTTTCTGTTGGCTTTCCTTTGCAGGAGGTCTTTAAGGAGCGCATAGGATACTCTCAGCTCTTTGATGTTTTAAAAAGTCAAGGTCAGCCGACCAAAAGGCTCCTCCAGGAGCTCATGAACATGGTACGTGAACTCGCTCACAGTTCAGATGAAACAGAATGTGACCTTGAAATGAATATGAACTGAACTTATCTCACATCTCTCCTTTCCTGTTTCCACCTTTACTCTTTCTTCTTTTTCTTTTTTTTGTCATTCATTTTCTTCTCATGTTGTCCATTTATCACGCTCTCTGTCCATGTCCCTTTCACTCTTTTTCTCCCTTGCCCACTATCCTCTCTTATCTCCCCACCCGTCTGCAGGCAGTAGAAGGAGAGCACTGCCAGGCTGTCCCGCTGGGAATCAGTAACGAGCAGCCCCTGCTCCTGCTTCTGCAGTGGCTTCCCGAGCTAGGTTCTCGCTCTCTGCAGCTGCTGGTGTGCGAATGGCTGTTGGCCGTGTGTCGTGGTTCTCTGGCGTGCCGCTCTGTGGCCGTGGAAGCCGGCTTGGTGGACGCTGTGCTGGATGTGCTGAACCAGGGTCCCGAGCGACTTGAGCGCCAGTGTGCAGACTCTCTGTTGGGCCTGGTGCAGGAGCTCGGCTCACTCTCACTGCGCCCTCATCACCTGAAGAGCCTCCTGAGACTGTTGCGTACAAACCCAGGCTCACCACCTCATCCCTACTGCACTCGCACTGTACGGGCACTCGCTGCAATGGCCGCCCACGCCCACACGGGCACCAGTGCTCTGCAGTACTTTGACCTCACGCCGCCCATGGCTGGCATCATGGTGCCCGCTATCCACCGCTGGCCGGGTAACGGCTTTGCCTTTCACGCCTGGCTGTGCCTCAACACCAACTTCCCTCCTCCAGTGCAGCAGCACCACTCTGAGTCACATGTCACTCTCCCTGATAATACACTCCGCATGACCAAGGGCCCTCGCCGCAAACAGCTCTACAGGTGGGTTTGTTTTTGTGTACAGATATATTACATTAATATTGATGGTGTTCTGTAAAGTAAATACGATGTTGCTACGAATGCTGTCTGTGGGTTATTAAAGCACATTTCTATAACACAGCGCATTATGACATTATGACAATCACAGTGTACGTGATTGCTAATCGAAACACAAGATCTGTATCCTTTTTTGGCACTGTATGACTCAGGAAATAATGGCAAAATGTCAGATCACTGATGTATTACTCTTTATTTACTAGTACTGTTTTATTTTCTACTATTTATTACTATATACAATATCATGCTATACCAGACTGTCTGTATATATAATGGTACTCATAAAAACATAAGACGATTTCTAATTGATTGTCCTAGCTTCTTCACGGCAAGTGGGACAGGGTTCGAGGCTTTCTTCACCATGGAGGGAGTGCTGGTGGTGGCTGTGTGCACCAAGAAGGAGTACATGGCTATTTCACTGCCTGAGATGCCCCTCAACGATGGTGCCTGGGTAAGTGAAGTACATGCTATGCACCGCACACACAACTATGCATGCCTAGTGCATGTAAAGCACTTTGTAAATATGCTGTTTCTGTTTTCTTCAGCACTCTTTAGCTATAGTCCACATCTCAGGTCGAAGGCCGTTTGGACAAAATCTGGTCACTATCTATGTGGATGGAAGCTCGTGCAAGACAGCACAGCTGCGCTTCCCTACACTCAGCGAGGTAAGGAGGATAAAATAAGATACAAATATAGTGCCAGAATCTGATATTACGACATCTGTTTTGCTGACACATCATATAATTAAATATGTCTGCCCCTATGTTGTCCAATAATTATGACTCATTATGATTAATGAATTGTCTTAAGCATGATGCAATACATTAATCGTAACTAAGTTTAACTGATCTAAATTTCCGTCTCCGTCTTCCAGCCTTTTACGTCCTGCTGTATTGGTTCAGCGGGTCACCGCACCACCACTACCACCACCTCCCCGACTCTGCCTCCCCCGGTACACTCATCTGAGCTGGCGTTCTCTGTGTCCACTGGCCCTCCAGCTCTCACCCGCTCTCAGTCGTTCCCAGCCTCGTTTGCTGCAGGAGGGGGAGGACGCTGGGGTTTGGGCAGAGATGTCCCTGTCTACACCATTCCCGCAGGACTACAGGACACAGAGTGGGGCTCACCGTCATCACTGGATGGCCTGCTGGCCACCGCCTTCATCTGCCACGAAGCACTGCAGCCTGCACAGATACGCACACTCTATATGGCTGGTGAGAGTTCTGCACACACACCCACCCACACACACACACAAATGTCCACACCTGTGTCCACACCCACATGTGCACACAAATATGACATTCTCACACACAAATAGCATTAAGCCAGCCACATAGTAGTGCTGCATGATAAAGCCTTAAATAATAACCATAATTCATTTTCTGAATATTGAGATTATTTTCTCATATATAAAATATTGAAATATTTTTTTTTATTGCATCATTTTAAATCAACAGCAACCAACTTTTCTAGTCCTCCTACATATTACTTGTGCATATATTTTCGTGCTCAGTGTAAACAAAATTAGACTGAAAATAAATAAATAATTGCGCCAAAACACAGCATGCTGTTAACTATATAAACCATATGAACGTGGAACTTGTGATTTAATGGATCAGAGTCAGTAAACCGATATCTATCCCAAGCTAAATAGCTGCATTTATTTCTCTAGTATTTCAGTTGATTACGTTTATTTAACTGAGCAAGCCAAAACTGTGGTTTTGATTAAAATATGATAAGTCATCATAATGCATCGCTTCTATATATGATACTTGAGTGATCAGCTCTCTGCTTTTCTGATTCAGGTCCCAATAGTGTGTCCCTGTATAAATCAGATGGAGAACTCTCAGAGCTCTGCAGTAAACTCCTGTTGTACTACACACCTCAGGTAGGATCAGTCCCATTTCTTCACTACCGACCATTTTGCTAACAAAGAGAGATTGTCACACAGTGTATTCACAGCTTGTGCATGCATACAGCACCTGCTATTATATTATATATGAACTTATTTATTTATTTATTTATTTATGAAGATCAGCAGCAGCGTGGTGTGATGCCATTCCCACTATAAAATGGATTATTTTTCTATCAGCACATCCCGAAATGTTTTATTCCTCTTATATCACGACAATTTGCCGATAATTATGATTTTTTTTTATTATTATTAATTAAAAAATGGCACAATAGTGTATATTAATTTACAGTTACATTTGCTGTTGTGGAACATCCACAAGACAAGTTAGATCCCGTTATCACTTGCGTTGTAACAGCTCCCTCACCAGGCTTGTTTATGTCTCTCTTAAAGTCAGTAAGACGAAAAGCACAGCTCGTTATTTTACTGAGAAACAGGAAAGTGCAAAGTCCTCTGTCCTGAAGACTTTCCCATGGTAGAATACTTACTGAATGTTACAAGGCTTTGACACCCAAGACTCCTTCAGTAGCGGTCTTCTTAAAGAAACCATTTCAATGATTAGACGGGGAATTGGCTGTTACTATAGAAACCAATAATGTATTAGAATGATCACATTCATATAAACCTGTCATTTGCCTGTAAGAGCTGCTGTTATAGATAATTAATCATCATCTTGTGACCAATCAGTCTTAAAAATTCAGCAGCCCCGTGGTATGAAATGCTTTAAGAGTTTCTGTTGTGTGTTTTGTATCTTGCAGGCCTTTAAAAACCAGATCTGTCTGGATCTATCTCCCAACCATATGTATGACGGCAGACTAACCGGACACAGGGTTGTCAACTGGGACGTAAAGGTCCAAACGCTTTACTGTTTACATGGCAACATGCAGGGGGCTGGGTAGTGATTCGTCAGCTTTAAGCAAAACATAGGACATGAGGGAGTGTATCCTGTATTCTCGCATTTATTTAACCCTGCCCCTGGTTGTTTTTGTGTAGGACGTGCTGAACTGTGTGGGTGGAATGGGGGCCCTGCTGCCCCTGCTAGAGCAAGTGTGTGTGCTGGAGCAAGGTGAGACTGCTGGGCAGGAGACCTCTGACCTGCTGGGACCAGATCTGACCTCCTCCAGGGGTCCTGCAGGCATGCTGCTCCCCCTGGGAAAATCCTGTGGTTAGTAATAGTGCAGACTCTAAGTGGATCTGTATCAACTTTTCATGCCTATTCTTGTCCTCAGAAAAATGTTTTGGGATTTATAAGGAATGTGTAATGCTCAGGAACACTCACATATTTAGTTAGTGTAAAGGGTTCAGCTTTTCTGTGGGTGCATTTGGCTAAGTTGTGCTGTCAGCAGCTCTACACATCCTTATAAATCATTAAATGGACACACTGAAGAATCACTAAACAGTGTGCAAATCTGTAATAGCTAATCTACACAGTGAGCCACAAGGTCATGATTTAAAACGTGTAACTCATGTCAAATGGACCATCCCTGCACATACAGTAGCACTTTATAAATGCATGATGTTTATGCCTGAGGTATTTTTAGTAAACTGTAAGTGTAAACCGCACGTTATAAACTGACATGATATACACTTCCTGCATTTTTCTAACCGTGGATTTTTTTTTCTCCTTCACTCCATCAGAGGGCCGTTTGGAAAGGAACAGCGTGGCCGCATTCCTCCTTATGGTTAGGAACATGCTGCGCAATCACCCAGTCAATCAAGAGAGTCTCCTCCAATGCCATGGACCGCCCATCATTGGAGCCATGCTCAGCAAGGTAGCACCTACTGGCAGTATGGCTAAAAATACTGTATTATCACTGCACATTAAGGCATTTAATTTCTCAGTGCACAAAGGTTTTCTCTTCTTTTCTCAGTAAAGGAAAACATGTTGAATCGCTTGATCGTGGTAATCACAGATGTGCAGTAGATGCAGCATGTGTGGAGTTTCAGTTGAAAAACCTTTAAGTTTAAGAATTAGTATATAATGTTTAAGTTTAAGAATTTGTTTATCATTTTTAAGAATTCCTTTATCATGTTTAAGTTTAAGAATTCCCTTCCTAGACCATGCTTTTATACATTCCATAAAGTGCCAGGAGAGTGTACAGAGCACCTAGACCGTTACACCTGACACCTGAGACTGTTTCCATAAACGTTACATAAATGTCTCCTAGCAATAAAAACTTCACCACATGATCTAGTATACATCTTTGCTTGTTAAACATGTTTTTTAAAGCTGTTTATTATCAGCCCTACATTAGGTGGCGTGTCCACCGTACATCCTTGTGAGTGAGTGTATTAATATAAACCTATAATTTATATTACAGCTGGAAATGCTGTCCAAGCCATGCAGTTATATGAAATGAATCCACACTTTCTGACCAATCAGATTCGAGAATTCAACCTTGCTGTGGTATAAGCTGTAATAATATACGTTTGATGTTCCACTGGCGATAAATTTGACATGCTCAGAAAAGTCTTATCATGACATACACTGCCAGACAAAAGTGTTTGAACATGTTTTATTATTACAGTTTAATCACTGTTATTGCCACAGACCTAACAAAATGATACAGAATAGCAATTAAATAAGGAAACTTAATCCTCAGTAACTCTTTGAAATTATTATTATTATTATTAACTGCTCACTCTCAGATCCTGATACTATAAAGACAGGTGGACTTGGAGGATAAACCCAATAAGCGCATAGATAAAAGACTTGACAGTGTTATTATCATCTGTAAAATATTATATATATTAAAGTAGCTCTAAATTGTTCAAAATAAGATACTATCATTTCTAACATTTCTTGCTAAACAGTTTAATAATAAACTTTCGTAATTCACTTATACCTATTCATTGGTTAGATTTTCAAATTTAGAGTATTAAAAATGAGATCATTTAAACAAAAGTGCTAAATGTACAGTGTTTTAACAAACATTTCACAGTGCATTTATTAATGATATCATACTGTCCTGCTGCCCAGACCCACAAGCACGCATCCATTTATAGAACAAAGTAGTTCGAGGACTGCACACACCTCTATCTGTATGTGTGTGCATGTCCGGTGACAGACAGACATTGTGGATCAGATGGGGTTGAGAAGAGGTCTGTGGCTTTAATACGACTCGCATCGCACTGAAACGCTTGCTTCTGCCATCACGTAACCATGCCACAACAAACAGGTTTCATTTTCTGCCAGACACCCATAACCTTAGGATTGTTTCTGTCTCACTCTCACTTTCTCTGTGTGTCAGGTGCCCAGCACTATGATGGATATGAGTGTGTTGATGGCATGCCAGCTGCTGCTGGAGCAGGTCTCCAGTGATGGCAACAGCACTCTGCTGTCTCAGCTCTACCAGCACCTCCTGTTTGATTTCCGCATCTGGAGCCACTGTCACTTTGCAGTCTGCCTCGGTAAATGCTGCCAGTCCAGCCTGTTCCACTAATGACTCTGTTTTGGGAGCGATTTACCAGTACACAATACCCAGAAAAGCTCTGAAAATAGTCATATTGATATTCTTGTGTAGTTGGACTCTCTGAACTACTCTCCTATAGAAATATGTAACCTTAAACACTGTTTTAGTATTTGACCAGCACGTAAAACCTCAAAAGCTGATTAATTAAAGTATTAAGCAGAAGGCCATGAGCCTTAAAGTGTGTGTGTGTGTGTGTGTGTGTGTGTGTGTGTGTGTGTGTAGGTCACGTGCAGTATCTGTCCTCTGTCTTGAAGGAGGGCAAGCAGAGAACACGCAGAAAGTATGGGGTTCAGTACATCCTGGACTCCATTCGCTCACACTACAGGTAATAACAGCAAACACAAGACAGCACTGTTACAAAAGGTGGACTGTAAAAGAGGACTTGAATTGTGTTCTTTTGTGTGTGTGTGTGTAGTGTGGAGAAGGATGGCAGTGCTCTGTCAGATGAGAGGAAGACAGTGCAGACGTCGCTCTTTGATCTACTGAAAGATTTCCTGTTGAAGTCTTCCACCACGAGGGAGCTGCACAGTATTCTAGCTTACACTGCAGTAGTACAGGACCAGCAGCAGGTTACGCGCTGTCTCCGTCTCTTCCTCAGCTCTCCTCTCTCTCTCTCTGCTTTCCTCTAGAGTCTCTCAAGACACAGTATTTACACCTCATGAGCGTCCTGCAATGAGAACAACTGCAACTGTCCTCGATTCTAATCTAATCTAATCTGTTCTATTATATTCATTCTCACTCATTTCTCTTCTATTTTATTTTTTTTATTTATTTCATTTTGTTCTGTTAAATTCGATCTATTCTGTTTTTTTTTAGATTCTATTCTATTTCTGTTCTATTTTGTTCTACTGCAACATTTATCTCAAGTATAGGGAAAACAATTATTTTGTTTGATCTTAGCCATGACACTCAGACCTTAAAATTAAATTTGTTTAATATTGGAATAGATTAAAATATATTTTATATTATGTGACTATTAATGTAATATTTATATATTCTTAACCACTGTCTTCTTGGAAGCTGCACGATGCAGATGCATAAACAGAGTTTATTTATTTATGACACATCTCTCTCTCCTGTCTCTCTCTCTCTCTCTCTCTCATTCTTAACCACTTCCCTTTTTGTTAGCCACAAGACATACTATTTGTTTAATTATAATAGCTCTCTCGCTCTCTCTCTCTCTCTCTCTCTCTCTCTCTCTCTCTCTCTCTCTGCCTATCTGCAGGCGATCATGCTGTTGGATGTTTTGTACACTGTGCTAAGGAGCAGTCCCCAGGCTCTGTCTGTGCTACTGGATTGGGGGGTGGAGCAGCTCTACTGTCTGCTGCTGAAGCCCAGCTTTAGTGATGACGCACGTGAAAGAGTGTTCAGGGTGAGCACATCCAGCCCAGTGCCACTGCTTCCTTCTGTGTTTGTACATCCAGCCTCTGTATATCCAAAACTGCATACTAATTCTCCATGCTGCTCTGCAGATCATGTACAAAGTGCTGAAGAGCGAGCGAGTACCAGAGCGCAACAAACAGCGGGTTAAGCTGCGAGAGCCCACCTACCTTGGCCTGGTCTGCTTTCTGGATGAGGTCCCAGTCACAATGACGATCATCCGCTGCCTGTACGAGCAGGTGCTGGCTACAGGTAAACAACTGATGAGCAGTGGGACTCCAGACAGTATGACATGCTTATGAACTTCTGGTTCACATGTAGGCCTGTGTGTGTTTGTGTGTGCTGCAGATCCCTCACCCAGCTTCAGAGATCTTTTGGCAGTTGTGTACCTGTCCCATCGGGCTGATCTCACTGTCCGGCTGGATATATGTCGCAAGGTGAGTGGCTACCAGGAAGGAATACAAGAGACATGAAATTTTCAGGGGTTTCAGTCCAAAGGACAAACAGGAATCTTACTAGGGTTATGGATTGTTTTTGATGCCATGTGGCAGGAAATTACAAAATCCATAATTATTGATTTGATATAGCATGCCCTTTTTCTGTCAGTACTGAGAAGATCATTGTATAATTCAGCTACACTAAATTAGCATCTCAAAAATTGGTTATTTTATCTGAACATTTTTAAAGTAATACCACATCATGTTGTCATCCTAATCTCCCTTATCTGTAGTGTATGGGTAATTACCATGGATTAGTATTGTGGCATGTTTTTCTGTCCTGAAAAAAAGAATGAAAATACTGTTTAGTCAAAACAGTCATCTATCAAGTGGAAACTGTACATAGAGGTGTCACCTCTCAGCGTGTGGTGCAGCTCTGAGAGCCACAAGTACTCGATTCATGTTTTGTTTTGAGATCGTGGCATTCGCTTTTGTTTCGGTTCTAGTCCTCTCTCCTCCCTGTCCGGTTGGTGTGTTTCCCAAGTGTGTCCAGGTATTCACTGTCAGGCTTGTAATTTGTTTGGCTGTTTAAACCTAGCTGTGTGTATCTTTTGTGTGCAGTATTATTGTGCATTTTGTGTGGTTAAGTCTGAGCCTTCTTTTTGAAGTTCCCTGTTCCTTGTTTCCTGGTATTGACCCTTGCTCATTTATTTTTTGACTAGGGATTATCCGTGTTTAAGGTTCTCCGCTTGTTCTCTGACCCCCTCACCTAGAATGTTGAGAATGATTACTGGATTTGCCCTATTAAACAACACACACTTGCCTCCTGCGTCTAACTCCCACACGTTACAGGAGGCACTTCTGTTTACTTTGAGCTGCATTGACTGTTTCTTATACATAACCACAAACTCAGACAAAGCAGTTCCATCTTTAAAATTATACAGAATCAAGATAACTATTACTCCCCAACAAGTGCCCACATGCTTAAGTTTCAAGTAAACATGTTTCCAGTCTTTTCCCAATACAGAAAAATTGAGCAAAGCATCAGAATTCATGTCCATGGTAATCATAAATACAAATGCATTAAATAGAGATTTGGTTATAAAGTGCTGGAGTATTCCTTTAAAAAATAATGATGTATGTATATAGTGTAGGCTTAGATATACTGGTGATGACAGTATGACCTGATGTCATCTGATTCCGCCTGCAGCTTTTCTACCTGATCTACTCCAACGAGGACTACATTAAGCAGCTTGCCCGGCACCCTGGCTGGCAGGACATTCTCACTAAACTCTACGTCAAAGAGTCCTATGAGTCTCGCACTGCCAGCATATCCAGCCCTCACCCCTCACTGGAGCCTATTCCCTCCAGGCCCCTGCTCCGAAGGGATGACAGCATGGTGGACAGCCCTCGCTCTGACCTCTTCATCCCCTACAGCTCCCACCGTGAGGAAGCAGAGGAGGATGAGGATGATGAAGAGGAAGAAGCATCTCAGGATATGACAGAGAGCTTTATGGAATTGTCTCAGTCTCCATCTGCAGGAGGTCAGCTGAAGAGCTTCAGTGACTCAATGAACTTCAAGTCTTTCGACTCGGTGGAACAGGGCAGCCGCTCGTCATCCCTGTCCAACACAGTGGATGTGCCATCCACGTCACAGCTGTTAGAAGAAGAGGACGAGGGTCTCTATCAGCCGATCTCACCCTTCGGTACGTCACCTCTGGAGCTGGATCTGGGAGGACAGAGAGGATCGCAGACTCCAGACACGCCGTCTCCTCTAGAACATAACAAGCCTTTTCTTGGCCTCAGAGCGCGCAAGAGTTCCAGTTTGTCAAATGTTCTGGATGACACTAGCTACTGTACTGAGCCTCCAACCGCCGACACCATCTCCAACAACTCCAACCCACAGGTACCGCCTCCTACAGAAAAATTCCTATGACTGACATCTTATGATATAGATTGGGTGTTTAGGTTTCAGCATTGTTGGGTTGAATCTGTTGTTTTCTCAGGGGTGGACAAATCAGTCTCCCAGGCACACGGAACAAGCAGATTTTGTTAGCTTTTTAGTCCTGGTTGCACGGCAGACACATGGGTTCAACAGCCAGAGAAAGAAAAAAAGACTCCTTAATGACTTTTGCAAACCATAGATTTCCATTTGGTTTGTAGATGTGTTTAAGCATAACGCACTTCACAGTGGTGCGACACACCACAGTGCTGTAACTATAGCGCATGCTTCCGAATCCCACCACCTGCCGCACTACACACATCACCTGAGCCAAGTTGGCTAATGGCAGAAAGACTTTAAGCCATCATCTATATGTCTCCTGTTATCACAGTACATCTCATGGTTCACAGAAAGTTCATATTATTGGTCCATGCTAGTCAGACTCAGAATAATATCTCATAGCTAAAATGTTTGTCATGCACACAGCCATCATGCACTATATTAGAAACTTTGTTAGAAGTAAATAATGATCAAAATTTTATTGTTTTCCTTAGTCTGTATTACTGCACTTATTAATAAATTCACACAACATACATCATGTTCCACTAGCTACCACTTTTTAGCCTAATCAGTTTCCGCTCAACAGAAACATGGGGCTGGGCAAACAGAGTGGAGCTTTTACTTGCCCTTAAACACTCAACACTTCTTTTCTTTTTCTATCTCTCTTTAGCAGGCCCCAGAGGAGGAGTTGTGCAACTTGCTGACTAACATTGTGTTCCGAGTGCTGTGGACTGGCACAGAAGGCACGGAGGATGCAGTGTGGAGAGAGCGAGGGCAGGTTTTCTCTGCCCTCACCAAACTGGGCTCTTCCTGGCAGCTTGTGCGCCCCCCGGATGATATCAAGCGCAAGTGAGAAACACATTCATTTCGCCCCTGTCGAACTACTAGCATACCATTGGGGTGTGCCTTGTGTTCAATGCCTGAAATCCTCTGAAAAGATCTGAAATACCAGTCACAGGGTAGCTCAGACCTCTGACTGATAAGAAACATCTGTTGCTTGATCTCTGCAACTAGTCAAACACATCATCTGTTACAGCTGGAAGGTTGGATAAAGCAGTAAAGCCTCAAGGTCATACATAATGAATCTCCATGCTTCGTCCTGTTAGAGCTGTCAGTACATACTGTTTGTTGACTATAAATAATATTTATCTGCATGTTTAAAATTCCTTGTTCTATTTTTAGGCAGCTAACTGAAACCTGTCAACAATGAGTGTGTGTGTGTGTGTGTGTGTGTACAGTACATACCCCATACATATGCACAATCATTGGTTTAAAACATGTCTCCTACACTATTTGGCCAAATAACCTTGATGCTTGATTTAGAAAAAGACTGAATAAATGCATGGCATTTTTGGCTTCCTTTATTTTCACTACAGTAATGCGCTTTCTTACTAATGCTTTCACTAATATTTTCTTACTAATACTTCTTTCTAGTACTTTTTATTCGTTTATAGTTATGTTTATAATGTTACGTTAGTTCCTGTGATCACTTACGTTATAGCAGCTATAAAACAGTCATTCTCACACTCCCTTTCCTTCTTGTGAGGTTAACAAGACAAAAATGCAGCTCATCATGTTGCTGAGAAACCACAAAGTGACCACAAAAATGCCGTAAACGTAAACAAAGTGCAAATTCTTCTGTCTAGAAGATGTTCCCTTGTCATAAAACTTGAATCTGTTTAAATCTGTTTATGTGGCGCATCTGCCATGGAGGTCTGTGTGTAAGATGTTACTATAGAAACAATGCCATATTAGAACAAGCACATTAATATAAACCTTACAGCCAGAACTATTGTCAGAGCTGCTGTTACAGAAAATTAATCAACACCTTATGACCTCAGAATCGCGCATTCAGAAGTGCTGTGGTATAAAGGCATTACAAACATTATGTTCTTGTTTTAATGGATATTGATTCATTTATATTTTCTTATGTTCTCTATCTTGACTCTGTGTTTGTGCTTCAGTCTTTTGGAGATGATGCTGGAGTCGTCTCTTTCAGACCTGCGGGACTCTCAGGGTGTCTCTTTGCCTCATATTCCCTCCTTGCTTCGCCTCCTCAGACTGCTACAGGATTTCCTGTTCGCAGAGGGCACTGACAATCAAACACTGTGGAGCGAGAAGGTACAGGATACGAGTATAAGCGTTCCGCTATTTTCCGTCTGCCATACTTACACATGATAAGGAATTTTCATGTAAATGATAGAAATTGATCATTTGTCTCTGTCAGAATGTGTATCTATCAGAAAGTGAGCTATCTGTTTTAATGCAGTATATTCATAGCTGCACACTGTTATTATTCACTTAGGCACACGCGCACACACACTCTGCTTTGTAGAAAGTGTATATTATGGATGTCATGGTGTAGTCATTCTGTAAAGAGAAAGGCTGTAACTTCCTGTTATTGAACACTGTAGTGCACATTTCCTTGGCCATGAACTGTTAATGAGTAGTGTGTCTCCTCTGGTCTGCATGTGTGCTCATTGTGGTGTGTGTGTGTGTTTTCAGATCTTTGAAGGAGTGGTGAATCTGCTCGACAGGCTGCAGGCGTGGCACACCACTTCTGCAACAGCCGGTGCTACAGAGCTCAAACGGATGGCTCAGATTGGCTTGTGGATTATTACTGGATACATACAGCAGCAGAACTCGCAGGTACACAATAACACACACTCATGCATTCAAGTCCTGAATCACTGTGAACCTTCTCAAGCAGCCTGAAGTAGCTGCTTGCATTTGACCTTTTGGAAAGAAGATTTTTTTCAGGATGACTGGACAGCCATTAGCGAAACTAAAAGTAGCGCATGTCAAACAAATGGTAATGTCAGCGTTCTGCCGCTCTGCTTTATTACAGAGCTGTCAGCCTTCTTTCTGCAGCTGGAGATAAAAGGAACATGCAGACACACATGCATGCACACAATTTATGATGTTTTTAACATCTACCATCTTTACCAGCCCTTCATTCTCATGGTATAGTTTAAGTCATTTCAGAGAACTAAATATATTCGCAATTTAATAAGCACAGAATGACCTTATGTCAAGATTTGACATTTAAGCAGTCTTCCAGTTGATTTCTATTAATGAAAATAGTTTAGCTTCTTCCAGTAATAGATGGCCATATTTGGTTTTATATGGTATGCCCATTGTTTTTCATTATTAAACTGACCAACTGTGTTCTAGCTCCAAGAACATTCCTGAGAAATTAGTTAATTGAATCTGTTCTTTTTCTTTAATACTAATGTGGTATATTTAAGACCAGTCCATTTTTCTTATATCCATATTTTACGCCTCTTTAATGGTCTTCTAACCCACCACCTAAACAGGCTCAATCAATTTTAATCACCTAAAACCAAGGGGGTGGCCACTTGTGCCTAATTGCATATGCATTTAGGAAAATCTAATGGGGGAAAAATGCTGGATGGACGTGATTGTAATGAGCCACTCATTGCTATTTATCAAGGCTAGTACTAATTACTGAATTTGCGAGCACTATTTAACATTGCTGAAAAGCTAGTGGTGTTATCAAAAAGAGGGTTTTCAAATGAAGATTAATGTACTTCCAGTGGCAGATGAAACCATTTTGTGAATGTATTAAATGACAAGTCACATCATTATGAAGTTAATTTAAGAAATGAAAAGGTTTGGCACCCCAAACTAATAGGCGTCCTTGGACAGGCTTCACTTTGTCACCTCTGGATCTAGCTCTGTGGTCACTACTGCAACTAATTTGAAATGACACACAGCTACCAAAATGCCTGGAATGCGCTTAATGAAGTGAAACATGAAATTTTTCAGGATTGCTGTTTCCACAGGTACTCAGTGTGGTAGACACTATCTCAGTTCCACAGCCAAACAGAAAACACATTAGGTTTAATAACAAATGTTGTTAATTAGGAAATGTGCCTGGGTTTGTTTTCATACATGTTCTTTGTAGAGAGGCATCCAAGAGGCGTCCAAAATGGCTGAAAATTCATAGATTGAAAGAATCTATCTAAGAAACTTACGATAAACCATCTCGACTCAGGAAACATACACTATATGGCCAAAAGATTTTGTGGAGAAGTGTGTTTGTTGAACATCCCATTCCAGAATTATTCCCTCTTTGCTGTTATAACAACCTCCACTCTTCTGGGAAGGCTTTATACTAGATTCTGGCTGTGGATTTGCTCATTCAGCCACAAGAGCATTAGTGAGGTCAGGTACTGATGTCGTGCAAGGAGGTCTGGCATTCCAGTTTATCCTGAAGGTGTTCAGTGGGGTTGAGGTTAGGGTTCTGTGCAGGCCATTCGAGTTCTTCCACTCCAACCTTGCCAAACCATGTCTTCATGGAGCTCAGTTTGTGCACTGGGGCATTGTCATGCTGGAACATGTTTGAGTTCCTTAGTTCCAGTGAAGAGAAATTGGAATGCTATTACATGCTTTTTGTGCACTTCCAACATTATGGCAACAATTTGGGGAAGAACCACATACAGGTATGGGTGTCAAGTGTCCATAATCCTTTGGGCATATAGTGTATCTTAGGTGAGAGCAATGCTTTATGTGACTGTATATGTTTATGATCATGTAATCTGAATGTTTATTCTGCATCTGCACTGTTTGTGTGGGCAGGTTTGTGAGATGGCGTGCGTGAAGCTGCACAGTCTGCTGCAGACTGTGTTGTGTCTCTCATGGGAGGAGGTGTGTTTCTTGTTGGGCCGTCTGGGAGCCACTCTGTGGCCTGCAGAAGGCATGTCTATGACGGTTGGTACAGCAGGCATAGAGGCGGTGTTGAGGCCCCTGGTGCCAGTGGTGCGCACACTCCTGGACCAGCACGCCGACCCCACCAAGCTGCAACAGCTTCTGCCCAGCCTGCCCCCCACCAACGGCAGCGCCACCTTTGCTGAGGACCTGCTGTCCTACTGCAAAACAGCCGAGTGGCAGCTCTTCTACTGCAGCCACGTGAGTGCATGCACATAGAGACTGAAATGATCTTTCCTGTGGCAGAAACGTCTCCTTACAGAAAACCTCGCCTAGTGTACTGGTATAAGTTTTTCTTTGTTAAATAACTGGACATTTTGTAATTCGTTTCTTATTAGCCTTAGATTGTGTAGATCATCCACCACGTGCCTGTAAATAAGCTGCTACTATAGAAAAGATAACATCTTAAAACGTGTGATTTGAATTACAGTTGAAAAAATTAATCAACACCTTCTGATTATTCAGATTCGGGGCTTCAACAATGCTATGGTAATAATTAGATATATATTAATAGGATTGCACTACAACTCTATATTTTTAAAAGCAAAATGCAAAAAATACATTAGTGATCAAATAGCTGTAGACTAATGCTGTGTATATTTAGTCAGTTTATTTTGTTCCTTTTAATGAACATATCAAGTCTTTTTTTTATTTTTATTATTATTATAAGTTTATTTTTACAGTTAGCATCAATCCTAAATTGTCTTCAATTCTCACGTTTCACAAGTTAATCTTTACTCATTTTCACAGTTGTCAGTGTAATGATGACCTCTGCCTGATTTAATTGGGCAAATAATTCACACAGAGGGCACGGGTTTGTTTTAAGAGGAGGATAATGATCCTGTATGCGCATGGATACTGTAGGACCGGAGTCCATATTTAGACCAGCTCAAGATGAAAGCCGTCTGCATTGCCAAAGCAAGGCAGAAAAGAAGGTGTGATTTATTTGCAGCATCTCCCAGCTGGAAAATAAATCTTGGATTTAGATTAAACAGATGTCTAGCTCACTGGCTCTGGAGAGGCTTTATGGAGCAGAATATGACAACACAGTCATTAATCCGCTCTGTTTGTATATACAAATCACACACTATATTAGCATTCCATGCCTGAATTTGTGTGTGTGTGTGTGTGTGTGTGTGTGGTATGTTGCTTGGTGTAGCTAGTGTTCAAATATATTGTATCTGTGCAGGTTCTGTTCGACTCTTTGTATTTGTGTATGTACACAGTGTATGGCCATATCTCCAGATGTGTTCTATGCCTGAAGGAGGATTTAAATGAACTGTGAGCTAATCTCTTGGTTATTTTCTTTCCATTTCTAGGTGAGACCCACCATGCAGCAGTATGAGCTGGACACTTTTGGGAAAAGTCACGACTTACTGTCCAACTTTTGGAACTCGTGTTTCGATGACCTAATGAGCACTGCCGAAAAGAAGGCCAAGGACAAAGCAGATTTCAAAGTCAAGTTTCAGGTCTCTATCCAGTCATCTCCTGGCAGCAATAAAATGACACACAAAATGATGTTGCTGTGCTTTGTGTTAATGAAGAAATAGACTGGTGTACCATCCTGTTTTAAAAGTAATTTTGTGTGTGTGTGTGTGTGTGTGTGTGTGTTCAGGAGTTGATTGTAGACCCATACCTGAAGCATGTACGCATTGAGAACAGTCGCTATTTGAGTGCACAGAAGCTAAATAACAGCCAGCAGGGGGTGGTGTGGAAGCACTGGAAATCCCTGCGCAGACTGCTCACCAGTGAGAGAGGAGCCTGGTCAAACAGGTGTGTGTGTGTGTGTGTGTGTGTGAGAATACATCCAGGGTCCTGCAGGAACTTATTTAACATCAATTCTCACTGTGCCTGCTGTGCTTATTGATTCATAGGCTCATGGAAAGCTGATTTTGAATCAGCGCTTCAGTGATGCGTAGTGAATTTTGGTGTGTTTATGTTTTAGGGATCAGCCAGAAGTGAAGTGGAAGCTGTCTAATGCAGAGACGTACTCCAAGATGCGTTTGAAACTCGTGCCCAACTACAACTTCGACTCCCACAGCGAGGCCAGTGCACTTCGGGATAACATGGGTGTGTCTCACAGTGGATATGGAGCATGTATTTAATACACTATATACATTCATTTATGCACTAGCACCACTCATATGCTTACATGTTTATCTTGTTTAATGGAGACTACCTGACTTTTAAAGGGCATTTCATCAGCTACAATGGACTAATACAAATTTTTCAAGCCACATTTCTTAGTAATGTTGTAGACAGTAATATAGCTAAATACTTAGCAGCTTGATGTGCTTGAAAAGCTTGAAAAGTGTGCATCAAAATTATAAGAAGGGGCTTCTACAAGTGTGTGTTTTTTTTTTACAGGTGCTCGCTCAAAATTAGGTTTGTCACTTGGAAATAATAGAAACTGTGATACATTAATAAAAGAGTGAAAATGAATTTCTCATAATAGCACACTTGGCGACTATGGAACAGATATATAACCAGATATATAAATGAAATGATGACAAATTCATAACCAGTCTCATTTCAAAAGGTTATATAAATGTTATGTTGGAATGAGCCAATGCAAATATGCATATGGTGAAGAAAACTGCTCTTTAACACTTTAAACGTACACCTCTTTTTGTTCAACTTATTCATCTTAGTCATCTTATTAAAGCATACTATTCAATAACTACTATGAATTATTCAGTACTACAGTGAAACTGATAGAAAGGCTGTGTAGTTATGGGAGTGAGGAATGTAAGTTTACTCCATGGGAGTTTAATCTCATTTCATCTCATTCCATACTGCACTGTTTACAATAACATTCACATTACACTCATAATCACTTGGGGGGTTTTTTCCCCCAAAGGGCATAGTGTATGTATGTATATGTTACAATTCGGTATATACACTCACTTTATTAGGATTATTCATCCAATTATCCAGTCAGCCAATTATGTGGCAGCAGCACAATGCATAACATCATGCAGCTACAGGTCAAGAGCTTCAGCAGATGTTCACATTAAACATCTGCATCAAGTTTTTTTCTGCACCATTCTGTACAAACTCTACAGACTGTCGTAGATGAAAATCTCAGATCTTCAGTTTCTGAACTACTCAAACCAGACAACCATGCTATGTTTCACATTTTCTCCTCATTCTGATATTTGATGTGAACGTTAACTGAAGCTCTAGTTCTGCATCTGTACGATTTTATGCACTGCACTGTTGCCACATGATCGATCAGGTGGATAATTGCTCGCATGACTTTGCATAATAGGGATTTATTAAGTAGCTACTTACAGATGCTGCGCAAAGCTTATGGGATTTCCTGCAATTCCTGCTCTAAATTGAGGCTGCTAAAGGGTGTGTGTGCTGTGGCAGTGTCCTATATGCCAGTGGTATTAGCGTAATAAATGTTTTTATTGCGTTTCAGACTTAAACTCTGATGTTGACCTGATGTTGAACAGTTGTGATGTTTTGTGTTATTTGAGTGGTAATATCACCTTTGTGGGCATGGCATTAGTATTTAAATCCATTCTCTTTGCTTTGTAGGAGCTGAGAGCCCTCGCAGTTCCACCGAGCCCCTCCCACTGGCTGTAGCTAAGGAAGCTAAAGTGAGTGACATGGAAGACGACCAACTGGAGGAAGAAGACCTGCTCTTCATCGACAGCCAGTAAGCAGCCCCACCCGCACACAATATATGCAAAGTATAAGTCGGCAAGCTTTAAAAGTACAAGTGCAAAATAATGCACATAAAGCCCTGGCATGTGCTGAGTGTAAAAGAGTTAAACAGCAACTGTGCGTGTGAGTGTCTGAGATGACATGAAGTGCCAATGTGTGTGTCTGTGTGCGTCAGGGCGGAGGAGGTGGAGGAGGAGAGCCAAAAGGAGAAGCTGGTACTCTCTGAGGACTGTGAGCTCATCACTATAGTGGCTGTGGTAACGGGTCGCCTCGAGGTTACTACACACCACATCTACTTCTATGATGCCAGCAGTGAGAAGGAGGAGACAGAGGAAGGTATGGACAAGAGTGTAATCTTGCATATATTCATTTAAATTTATGCATATATGTATTTTAAAGAAAACAGAGCTCTTTTACTTGAACCACCATTCTTCTACAGAGCAATGCCATACATTTAGCTGTATATACCAGTCTAGTAATCTAGTAGTGTTGTCTTATAGTTAGATATGTAGTAACAAAGCATTCAGTTAATTTATTATTACTGTATTTAAGTCTGTTTCTTAAAGTATCTGTACTTCAGTTGAGTTTTTTTTTTTTTTTTCAACGAATGCTTTTATCTCTATGTTCTATTCACTACATTTCTCTATAAAAAGTCTTGATGTGATTTTTTAGCATCAGACAGCTTCAAGGATCTAAATTCCTAACTGATCTAAACTTTACCAGATGTCACTGTAATTTATCCGCTGCTACGTGCACTCTGTATTAGCAAGGCAGTTTTGTGACAGCTAGCTATTAGCATACAGCTAGTTTGTGTTGTCAGAGTTATTATCATGCTTGCTAATGTTTAAGAGATTAGGTGCTCTTAGATGGGTTTGTATCTGATTGATTTTAATTGAGTTGTTGATATATATGCTTATTTTTTATGATTTGTTTTTATTGTGATTTTTATGTACAGCGCCATGAGAAGCTACTTTTAAAGGCGCTGTATAAAATAAAGTTTATTATTATTATTACTTTTACTTACATACTTAAAGTAACTTTAAGTTTTTATACTTTGCTACTGGAGTGAAACTGGTTTTGAAGCTGTACATCAACTTTTACCCCCAGAACTTTAATTGCAAAAGAATAGTAAATATACATTTACTAGAGTAAATAATTAGGGTGCATTTACCGCTTGTGGTTATAACATTCTAAATGGCTTAAATGATGGAAAATATTTATAGATAGAATGAGACTTTAATGGAATGGGTCAGGTAAAATACATTTTCAGACAAACTGTCCTCAAATGTAGTGGAGAAGCCAGGACAGGTTATTCTGTCTGAAGAATTTGCTGTGCAGTTTGCATTATGTTGATTGGTACCATTTAATCTACGTTAACCTTGAAGAGCAAAAAGAATTAAACTCTGGATACCGAACATATCCTAGTTAATGTTTGAGTTCATTCAAAAATTTGTGCACATTTCACTGAGCACATCGTTAAATCAACCACATACGGGACATATCGCATCAATGCTCCCCCACACGGAGTGTGTCTGTTCGAGTTTAAATGTTGGCTTGTGTTGGTGCAGGGATAGGCTTTGATTTCAAGCGGCCACTGAGTCAGCTGAGAGAGGTCCACCTGAGACGCTATAACCTGCGCCGCTCGGCCCTCGAGCTTTTCTTTATCGACCAGGCTCACTACTTCATCAACTTCAGGAAGAAGGTGAGCTCAATCCATTAGTAATCCATTAGCACTGATGATACACACCCTGCACGAGAGATACTGCTGAAGGTTTTGCGTACACTCTTCTGATCATGTGAACGCACGGGTGCTTTTTCTGACCACCACAGGTGCGGAACAAAGTCTACTCCAGGATTCTCGGTCTTCGGCCACCTAATCTGTTTTACTTCGGTTCCCGCTCTCCTCAGGAACTCCTCAAAGCCTCCAATCTCACTCAGGTATTATTCTAACCTTTATTCTAAACATTTTGTGTTCATCTGATGTAGAGAAATGAAATGCAGATTAATATTCTGAATAACAATTTGGAATATGGAATTTATGTTATTTGTAAAGACCTTCATTAGAAAACAAAGAAAACTGGTGTTTTAAGAATTTAGGAGTTGTCTGTCTTCAGTCTTTTATTTCATTGTAGCTTTGTTGCCATGGTTTTGTACAGATATTTTTTGTGTGTCTGTCCTGTAGAAATGGGTGTGCAGAGAGATTTCAAACTTTGAGTATCTCATGCAGCTCAACACCATTGCTGGTCGCACCTACAACGATCTGTCGCAGTACCCTGTGGTAAAACTCCACTTCATTTACTTTCTCAAGTTTCTTTTACCCTTTAACTGGTGTTTCAGTGTAGAGCTGCTGTGTGTGTGTGTGTGTGTGTGTGTGTGTGTTTCAGTTCCCATGGGTGCTATGTGATTACTCATCTAGCGTACTGGACTTAGAAGACCCGGCTGTGTTCAGAGATCTGTCTAAGCCCATCGGAGTGGTGAACCCTCGCCATGCCCAAGATGTCCGGGAGAAGTGAGCTACTTTATCCTTATTGTATATCATCTACACCTGACATTCAAAACCAGGCCTTTTCAACAAGCCGCTCAAGTAATGCTGATATTTGGTCCAGCTCAAGTACAAAATAAAACAAAAATTGCTGCTCGGTGACACAGACTGAGTTGTTCAACATGGATTAACCTTTCAAGTCACAGCTCGTTATTCAGTAATTCATCCAAAGGCATGTTCTTCTGTAACCACTATGACTTATTCAGTAGTAACTAAAAAAGCAGGAAAAAGTATGTAGTTACAAAAGAATGTAAGGCTGGACCTGCTGATGCCTGCTGGGATTTAAAGGTGTGAAACAGAATGTAATGTGTGTGTGTGTGTGTGTGTGTGTGGTGTGTGTACAGGTATGAGAGCTTTGAAGACCCCACAGGCACTGTTGATAAGTTCCACTACGGCACACACTACTCCAACGCAGCAGGCGTCATGCACTACATGATCCGCATGGAGCCTTTCACCAGGCTGCACATCCAGCTGCAGAGCGGCAAGTAGGGACCCACATCACACTGACAGCACGCTTAACACATGACAGGGACATAAAGTATTGATGACTGCCTAGTACATGACTAGAAATCGCTTTATGCATTAGAAGATAAATGTATTTTTTAGAGATGACATACCACTTTTTTTTTTTTATCTCCGATACCAATACTGAAACCTTGCCTTAACAGCTGCTTTTTTTATTCAGTTAAACTCAAACACACAAAAATCACTTACGTTGCAAATAAAATGCAAATATAATAAAATAAATTTCTGCTAATATGTATTAATTTGTTACATGATTGGATCCAATTTGCTCATTTTTCTCCAATATTTTAGCCACCATTTTTCGCTGGTATTGGCTCAGTACTGAACCTGGTATCAAAAGATTTCTACTTATTTTAGAAGAGGAGTTTTTGCTCTTGTAATGATCCCAGAACCAAAAAAATTGATATCTGTACCATATCTAGAAAGTATGATCAGAATTATTTGAAAGGATAGTGTCATTATCTATTGTTAATAAAAAATTTCAACACTTTATTAAAACAGTACATTTAAGTTGCTAAAATCATGTCAGTAAGGTACTTTTTCTGCCACACTGGTGTTTTTGTCAAAGGTGATCTAATTAGTGTAATTTTTTCTTGTTTTTTCCTGGTAGCTGTAGCCATATTTGCAGCTGTCAGCATGTTAAAGTCCTTAATGCCGTTGCATCCAGCAGCTTGACAGATCACTGCTTTTCTTTGAAATTAATCTTTTGTTTTAAAGCTGAGGTTAAGGAGTACTGGTAGTGTGTCACCATGATTGGCCAGTAGATGGCAGTATTGGACATGAGCAGGCTGTGCTCTCTTTGGCATTTCCCAGACCTGGGTTTGTGTCATGGTGTGGTGAAAGGGCTAAACTAACAGTTAGTTATTCATTACCAAGGTCATACTGGATGAAAAAGCACTCATGATAATGTTTCACAGTGTATCTTCAATCACAGTGTGTACAAGAGATAAAAAAAATATTCATATTAGGCTATACATGTGTGCTTATGTATGCCTATGAGTAAGCAATTTTTCAGTATTATATCCCCCAGCCTCCTGATCCATTTTGTTTTGGGTGTGTGTTTGTGGTGTGTGTGCAGGTTTGACTGCGCAGACAGACAGTTCCACTCGGTAGCAGCAGCATGGCAGGCTCGTATGGAGAGCCCAGCTGATGTGAAAGAGCTCATCCCTGAGTTCTTCTACTTCCCAGAATTCCTGCAGAACATGAATGGTAGCTATCAGCACAGGGCATTTCTCTTTATTCTATAATTATTTCATTTGGACTTATATAGCTCACTCCTTGCACATATCTCCTTATATAATATGTTGTTTGGCCTTGAACCAACGTCAGACTGTGCTTTTCCACCAGACAGTGTGATATGGTATAGTTGCTAATCCTTATGCTGTACTATTTGTATTCTGGTCGAGTGTGTATTCTGTGTCTCCCACTGCATAATAAGACACATGACATTAGGAAGAGTTCTCCCCATGTCTGCATGTAGTTCTTCCAGGTTTTCCAGATTCCTCTCACCACCCAAAAGCATACCAGTAGGTGGACTGGCTAGGCTAAATTGCCACTAAGATCCACCGTGATCGTGACCAGGATAACGCATTTACTGAAGATGATTGAATGAATGATTTTCTTTGACACAAAATTTAAACAAAAAAAAAATCAGACATATTGCTTATATAACACTAAAATGTGCTTATATAACACTAAAATGTGCCAAGGTCCCTATTAAGCACAAGAATCAACCCAGTGACAATACTTTAAGTTTGCTAACATCAGAGAATGATGATTATTTAACAAAAAAAAAAAGTGGTTCACTACAACTTAATGTAGTTCACTACAACGTAATGTAGTGAATGAACATTTTGGCTTTCCTTACTGTAAAGCATTTTGAGCTGCTCCAGGAAAATATCTCTAAAGTACTGTATTATAACTGTTTTAACATATATTTGGTTCTACAGGGTTCAATTTGGGCTGTCTTCAGGTAAATCAGGAGCAAGTGAATGATGTGGTACTGCCACGCTGGGCCTCTTCCAGAGAAGATTTCATCAGAAAACACCGCCAGGCCCTTGTAATTTGCACACACACAGACATGTATACACACACATACACATACAATCACGTGCATACAATCAGGCATATACAATCAGGCGCATCAGCATGGACACATATACAAATAGAAACCACAAAGTCTGGTGCTTAGCATTCGCACATGTGTACCTTGCCTGTATATTTGCACGCACATACATACACACATCCAACATAGTGGTTGTGTTTGCAGGAGAGTGAGCATGTGTCTGCCCACCTGCATGAGTGGATTGATCTGATATTTGGCTATAAACAGCGTGGGCCCGCCGCTGTGGAGGCGCTCAATGTGTTCTACTACTGCACGTACGAAGGTAAGACACTCGGGCTTCCTGGCTACGGTTTAAATCAATCACCAATTTTCACACGTCTTTTTGAACGTGGTCTATATTCAACATTTGCCTGCTAGAATATTCTTGAATGGATAAATGTTAAAGGAATACATCAGAGATTCTCAAGTGAGGGACTCGTACACAACTACTACAAAATGTGCAAACATTCGCTGATGCTCAAGAAGGCAGCACACTACATTAAGAGCCAGGGGGATGTAAACTTTTGACCAGGATGATTGGTGTAAATGTATTATTTTGTTTAAAGATTTTTTTTGGTCATTTAGGACTACCCTTCATAAGCTACATAAGATATTTACATGTTTCCCAAAAGACAAAATAATAACCTATCATCCTGTTCAAAAGTTTACACCCCCCTGTAATGTAGTGTTTTGCCTTCTTGAGCATCAGTGAATGTTTGCACCTTTTGTAATAGCTGTGTACGAGTCCCTCAGGACAAACAAGGGACTCATGAACAACTATCACAAAATATAAAAACAGTCGTTGATCATCCAGGTAACAACAGGCAGGATTAAGAGTTAAGCGTCTGTAACCTATTGAACCGGTTCATTTGTGTACATTCAGTTATTATTGTGTCTTGTGGACTATATGTAAACATCTGTTATGTGAAATAGCTTATTCAGGGCAGTACTAAATAAAAAACAAAATGCACTTTTTATGGTCTTTCTTTTTTTTTTAAATTCTTAACATTTTGCAGATTCTGCATGGCGTATGTAAACTTATGACCCCAAATGTAGACAAAGGGTTATGCACAGGCAATAATAAACAAGTTTCACAAGACGCGAGACAAACCTGAAAAACATGCAGCACCAGCTACACCAACATAAGCACACCATATATGGAACAGACAGAAATACAGTGAAGGGTGTTGTGTTATTTGCTCTTCAGGTGCTGTGGATCTGGATGCCATAGCCAATGAGACAGAACGCAAGGCTCTGGAAGGCATCATCAGTAACTTTGGGCAAACACCTTGTCAGCTTCTCAAGGTAGAACCTCAAAACATATCAACTACTGTATCAGCCCATGAAACATGCACAGAAATATTTTATGTGACTTTCTTTTCTCTGTGCATGAAATATGCTCTTCTATTGCTGTTTTTAAAATACAGAAGTCTACAGTATATTGCTTAACTTCTGTGCATGGTTGTGCTTCAGGAGCCCCATCCTCCCCGTATGTTAGAGCAGAGCGCGTCCAGACGTCAGGCACGTATCGACACTCTGCCTCCCAACCTCTTCGAGCATCTGGACAAACTGAGACCATTCGTTGAGGTCAGACCTCACTTTTACTGGAGATGCTGGAAACACTGGGTTTTTTCATTAGATAAATTAAAACGTGTTTATCTGTATCTGTGTGTCTGCAGGTGGTGAATGATGGTGTGCCTCTAGTGCAGGCTATGGTGCCCAGGAATCAGACCCGCTCCTTCATCATCCCAGGGTCTGATGTGCTGGTGAGACATGAGCATCTTTTCACACACACACACACACACACACACACACAGCCACGTCTGGCTTATTTCTAGGCCAAGGCCTAGATCTCATTAACAGTAGCTAATCAAATAATATAACCATCCAGCCATGACACGAAATATGTTTATCAACACTTATTTCTCGCTGTCTTATTTATAACGGTCACTCACATACTTTTTGATTCTACAAAGCTCTATATATAAGTGGTGTGTTTACGTTCTAAAGGTCTGTCTTGTGTCTGTGTTAAACCAGGTGACTGTGAGTGCTAAAGGACAGATAGGAACACACAGCTGGCTGCCCTATGACAAGAACATCGCCAATTATTTTACTTTTACTAAGGACCCCACTATGAGCAATCCGAAGTAAGCCCACAAACACACACACATAAATTGATACATGGATATGGTCCAGTAATCCGTAATACTATTATGTCCAGACTAGCACCCTTTCTAAAATACACAAGAAATGTTCTATAGTAGTGCACTGGTTTCAAAATTATTGACACTCCACTTATCCTCTCTTGGAAAGAGAAAAACAGCAAGGAGCCTCCTGCTGTAATACACTGTATGTGGACATTGTTGAACATCCCATTCCAGATTTAATCCCCCTTTGCTGTTATAATAACCTCTACTCTTCTGGGAAGGCTTTCCACTAGATTTTGGAGCTTTACTGTGGGGATTCACTCATTCAGCCGCAAGAGCATTAGTGAGGTCAGGTGCTGGTGTTGGGCAAGGAGGCGCAGTCAGTTTTCCAGTTCATCCCAAAAGTGTTCAGTGGGGTTGAGGTCAGGGCTCTGTGCAGATCACTCGAGGTCTTTTACATCAAACTTGGCAACTTGGTCTTCATGGATTTGGCTTTGTGTACAGGGGAATTGCCATGCTGGAACATGTTTGGGCCCCTTAGTTCCGGGGGAAAGGAAATTCTTAATGCTACAACATACAAAAGACCTCTGGAAAATTGTTTGCTTCCAACTTTGTGGCAACAGTTTTGCAAAGAACCACGTATGATTGTCCAAATACTTCTGACCTTATAGTGTTTCTGCCAAGATCAAAGACATTTGTAGAGGGAACTTGAGCCTCCCCTACAGGCAGAATATTTCAATTTCCTTTATGTTCTTAGGTTTGTGCTTGTGGACTTCCCTTTCCGATTCAGACCACAGGTTTTCAGTGAGGTTCAAATCCAGAAACTAAGAACACTGATTTTGTGTCCCTGCAACCATTTCTGTGTGTTTTTTTAAGGATGATAATATAATTTGTTTTTAGGGGTTCTAGTAAATTTTTGTACATTCTCATTGTTTCATTTTCACTGTTTCATCAGAAGCAGTTTTGCATTTTACTTACGTGTGTGTGTGTGTGTGTGTGTGTGTGTGTGTGTGACATTTAGGACGCAACGGTTCCTGAGTGGCCCCTTCTCCCCAGGGGTGGACATCGGGGCCCAGGTGCTGGTGGTGTCCAATGACGCCCGCCTGCTGTTCAGCGGAGGACACTGGGACTGTAGCCTTCGCGTCACCACACTGGCAAAGGCCAAACTGGTGGGCAGGATCTGCCGTCACATAGGTGAGACATGAAAACACAACCAGACATTCAGACACACACAATGAGTCATAAACACCCAGAAATCCAGAGGGAAGAGGTGCAGTGTCATGAAATGATGCTGTCCTTTATCTGAAAAGTGGTAAAGTGAGTGACTCACTGAATAGACATGAATATTAGTGATGTTAAATCACAAGAGCTGTCTTTCAAATTATATCTAGCTGATTAAGAAAAAGAGAAGAAAATATTTCAGATCCTAATTAGCATTTATACAAATAAAATAAATCCTAAATACAAATTGGCATTTGTTGAAACTGGTTTTGGGTACAGTGTAATAATAATGCATGTGCTCTAAATCTATCTCAAATGGTTATTAAATATTCTCCTGACACGGTGTGTTTTTTAGACGTGGTGACGTGTCTGGCTTTGGACCTGTGCGGTATCTACCTCATCTCAGGCTCTCGTGACACCACCTGCATGGTGTGGCAGGTTCTCCAGCAGGTCTGATCAGTGTTTAATAATCTAGTACTTCGTTAAGTTGGAGTCTGAATTGTAAAATGTAAAGCATATAAAACTGCAGCAGGTTTCCACAAGAAGAGCAAGACCTTTCTAATTATTACATTTTTTTTATTTATTAATGAACAAACATGTCAGTCTTTTAGCCTTTTATAGTTACATTTTAATGCTGTGGAAAGTCCATGAAGCAACTTAGTTCCTGTTATCACTTAACGTTGTAAACTATAGCTGTAAAAAAAAAAATCGTTCCTTCACAAGCATCTATTTTTTTCCTCTCTTGAAGTCAATAAAGCAAAAAATGGAGCTTGTCATGTTACAGAGAAACCGGAAAGTGCAAAGTTCTCTGTCCTGAAGACTTTCCCATGGTGGAAAACTTACTGACCGTTACACAGTTCTGACACCCTTGTTTTATTAGTTTATTATTAGGTATAGATGATGTGGAGTGTAATACCGCCATACATGTCCCTGTGAATGAGCTGTTACTATAGGATACATATGTGTGTATATATAGAGCTGTGTTGTTATGGAAAATTAATCAACACCTTCTGAGCAATTAGAAGTCGACTGTGGCACTGTGGCGTAACGGTTTTTATTTCCTCAATATTTTACTTGGTAATTAGTAGACTTATTAAGAACACTCACCTCATGTTAGAGCCTTAAACTCCGAATATTCAAACTCCGTTGTTCATTTTAAAGCATTTTATTCAGCAACTCTTATGACTTTCAGTAACTACACTGAAACCTTTTTACCTATATTACAGTGAAATTATGCAATCTTGGAGAAATTGCATTAGTTTTTCTTAACTGATAAAATGATATGATATCGGCAGTGGACTTATTTAACTAAATACATTTAATAAGTAAGGACATGAATGATACTCCAGACAACTGAGGCAGATCACTCACATGATTTTTCATTTCTCTCTCCTTCTCTCCCTCTCTGTGTCTGTCTGTCTGTCTCTCTCTCTCTCTCTCTCATGCAGGGTGGTTTCTCCAGTGGTCTGTCTCCACGACCAGTGCAGGTGCTGTGTGGTCATGACGCAGAGGTCACCTGTGTCTCCATTAGCACTGAGCTGGACATGGCTGTCTCAGGATCAAAAGTTAGTCCCACTTAAAGCTAGTCAGACCTCACCTTCTCCTTGTTGCTACAAAACACAGATTTTTGCTTCACTTTCTGTGTCTCTCTCAGGACGGAACGGTGATCGTGCACAGCGTGCGGCGAGGTCAGTTCCTACGCACACTGCGTCCTCCCTGCGAGAGCTGCGTTTCTGTCCGGGTTAACCAGCTGCAGGTGGGAATGGAGGGTCACATGGTGGCACAGACCGCCCTGGAGGGCTGCTCTGCTGGGAAGGCAAATCATCTTATTTACTTTTCTGTACTGCTTCATTGTTTATATGAACATGATGTATGTGCTGCTGATAGTCTGGCATGTTTGTATATTTATTTATGTGTGTGTGTATGTGAATGGTGCTGTAGGAGAAGTGTGCACTGCATGTGTACTCTGTGAACGGCACACTGCTGGCATCCATGGTGCTGGAGGAGCCAGTGTCAGCGCTCTATTTGGTTACTGACTACCTCATACTGGGCACACTACAGGGCAACCTGCACATTAAAGACCTGTTCAGGTAATCAGCACCAGTCAGGCTCTGGCTCATAATTAGCTGTGCCTCTTTCCAGGTTTTAATGGAAGCTGTGCTTAAACTTTAGGTTGACTGTGTACTCTTAGAAAAAAAGGCGACATCATGCACCCTTATCTGGTCTTCAGGTTGTCCCTTTGGGGAAACCTACAGTGGGGTTCAAAAGGTCCGAGACCACTACTGAAAATGCTTCTGCTTGGTATTCTTATTCAATTTAACACAAAGGTTTTCATTACATGGTATTGTGTAATGATATTATCAGCCAACACTGGATCTTTTACGTGAATTTCAGTGTTTCTTAGTATCTGGTATGTCCCCTTTTTGCTTTAATGACAGTGTGCACTCAAGCTGGCTTGGACTCCACAAGTTGTGTGCAAAACCTTATGATCCATTTTAGATCAAATCCACTGGCGTGTCGTCTGAACACATGCTTCAGTGGAAGAAATCAGACTCACAGAAAATCTGATCTTTTGTACAAAGGAGTTAACATGGTCAGTGTCACAAATTTGCTTAAATTTGAATAGTGGCCTAGAAATTGTGTAGAATCTTGAACACTGAATAGCCAAGATGTTGCACATTTCCATTTTTTGTTTTAGAATTTTCAAAATTCTACAACCTTCTGTTTATTTCCAGTTTTAAACAAAAATAAAATCCCAGATTTTCAATGTGGTCTCAGACTTTTGGACCCCACTATACGTACAATTTGACCCTGTTTAGTAAGTGACAAAACCAATGAATCCTTAAAGAACCATTTTTTCCAAGTGTGGATATGGTTTTGTAGTTTATGGGACTATTGAGGCCTATTATTGAATATCTCGTGTGTATGTGTGTGTTGCAGCTTAGGGCAGGCTGCAAAGCCCTTGGCGCTGAAGCTCCCTATTCGCAGTGTATCAGTCACCAAGGAGAGCAGTCACATTCTAGTGGGACTGGAAGACGGCAAACTCATCGTCGTGGGAGCTGGGAAACCAGAGGAGGTAACAGAGTATATGTATTGTAAAATGTATACTTTTAATATAAAGTCGGGAAAGTTCTATCTGCTTTGACTGCATTGAAGATCAAAACTTTATGGCATAATATCTAAAAAAAAATCACAGAATAATTCTTAATCATTGTGAAAATGTGCCCTAACAAACACAACTAGTTAGCTACCTAGTTTCTGAGTACTACATCATCCTCTGATAATTTGCATATTATATGGTGTTGGGTCAACATGGAGCTTATTTCTTGACATCACTAACTAGGCACTAATCGAAGGAAATATTAACCATATGTGTGACCATATGTGTGGAGGTCTCCGAAAACCCACCAGATTTCACTCTGGAAAGCAGCCAAAAAGTTGAAAAATAAAGCTGTTTAATGCATATGACATATTGTGACACTTCAACTTTAAGAAACCAAAATGATATTTCACCAAAACCATGTGGAAATGATTTATTTATTTTTTTGACCTAGCCTCCCTTCAAAGATCACATAGGATAAGGAGTTTGTTAACAAACTCAGTGGTAAAAAGGTGGTCTGTCTAAAGATGTATAAAATGTTGCTATTTTCTCACACAGTGAATATCACGTTTTTATGTGCCAAAGCGAAATGGACATAAAATGGAGTCTAATCAGTTCAGGTTGTAATCAGATACCGGCTGCGAAAATACCTGCGGTAAATAAAATACCTGCGCTGCAGTCAGAATGGAATCTTTATATTCAGTTTTGTAGTTCTTCACTTTTGGGTATAACCAGATTTTATAATGCTATACCTGATACTTGTACAAGTGAAACATATTTCAGTTTATGAAAGCCTGTAATTTTCAGAAATTTATACAGTAGAACATGTCAAAATTTTACCACATCGAAGGTTTTCCCAGGCCACCATACATAGAAATTTTGCAGTTCAAAATCCAAGAGTTTTTATATTTGTAAGTATTTTTCTTATTCTGGATCATAAAGTACAATTTTCTCTTTGTGTGTTCATTCAGGTGCGCTCGGGTCAGTTCCCTCGGCGTCTCTGGGGATCTACGCGCAGAATCTCGCAGGTGTCTGCAGGAGAGACTGAGTACAACCCTACTGAGCATGCTGGGAAATGATCATCATACACACTCCACATGCCTTCAATAGGCCTTTTCACACACACACACACACACACACACACACACCTGAGATGTTGACCCTGAACACGGGTCAACATATTTGGGGCTGCTGCTCTGGTTTTGTGGAATAAAGCAGAGTCGTCCAAAGCTGCACTTTTTTTAAAAAAAAAAAAAAAAAAAAAAAAAGGGAAAGGAACATTTCTATTTTTATTGTTTTGAACTGTTTTTAGCAGAAATCATTCCAAAGATTGAGAATCAGAGAGAGGCTTATACACACATGAACTGTGATGTGAGAGTGGATTCAATCTCAGAGCCAGGAATTCTGGAATAACAGAACAAAGTCCTGACACACTCCATCTCCTCTGGGCAGGAAGCTGAGGGCACACACACCTCTCTCGAGCTGCTGGACATGGCTGGAGTGTGTGGTTATCTGTGCCGCTCGCTCCTGCTCTGCAGTGCTGCGACTGTGCAAAACTTGAATTCAAAACTGCACGCACACTGATATACCAACAATGATCTTTTACCAGTGTGTGTGTGTAAGAGATGGAGAGAGAGGAAAAGAAAGAGAGAGCATTCGTTTATGTATTTGAGTGAGTGTGTGTGTGTGAATATCCCGTGGTTACACACTGTTGCTTAAAGCAATAATCAATGCACAGGTTATGTTTAGTCCTTTTCACTTTTGCTTGATCTTATGCTCTTAATGCACTCCCGAGTTTCGAAAAAAAAATGGTAAAATCCGTGCCTTAAAAATTCTGTCTGGTGTTTATATTGTACTACACTGTTACACAATTCTATATTTGTAATTGCATTTTTGTGTTCCACTGTCATGGTGGTTGCTTGTGATGTTTTTTTTAGGGCTTGTGCACTGGTTCCAGGTTTTTTTTTTTTTTCCACTTGTCCTATCGTATAAGAAGTGCCTTTCTGAATCCTGTGTTAAATTGCTTTGGAAGTGTATACTTTCTTTACTTCTCATCAGTCAGGTATTCTAGCCCTCCCCTTGTCTTTTCTCTTTGTTCCTGCCCTCATCTCTCTTAAGCTGTCAAGTGCCTTGATGACTAAAATCATTAGAAACAAATGAGTCTTAGCCATACATGAAACTGCTTTTACACTGGTCATATGGATGTAAGGCTTGGAGTTAGGCAGAATGCCAACCATTTTGAGTTGTACTCACTGGTATGTTTTTCTTTTTTGGTAAAACACTGAATCCTTTGAAGAGAGTTGGGTGTCTGTGGAACACATGGGAATGCAGCCACGCTGAGTTCGAGCTGCAGTATCGGGGGGGGGGGGGGGGGGGGGGGGGGGGGGGGGGGGGGGGGGGGGGGGGGGGGGGGGGGGGGGGGGGGGGGGG
>CM075003.1:20854514-20881820 GCA_037576675.1 Pangasius sanitwongsei
TTTTTTTTTTTTTAAAAAAATTTATTCTTTTTATTTTTTTTGGTTTTTTTTGAAAAACTTGGTATTGCTCCACGTTTTTTTTTTTTTTCATTTTCCCCCCCCCCCCCCCCCCCCCATCCACCCCCCATCCACCCCCCATCCACCCCCCCGGCCCTGTGGACTGCCGCTCAGCACACAGCCTCTTTGCCACCCAGCTTTCCCTGCTCGCTTTTTCTACTGCAGTTCAGGTCAAACACTGGCAAACGTTAAATGTTTGATGCCTTTTAAATGCTGATGAATGCCGTTTTGTTTGATTGTACGCACCTCACCCCTCCAACACACATGCACGCACTTTTCCTATCCTAGCTTACTACAATTTGCTCATCAAACTGAAGCCATGTCCTCTAGTTTGGGTTTCAAGTCTCATTTGTAGTGAACGCTGCTGTACAGACTGAATGAGTCTTTTCATGTTCGCACCACTGCCTGTCTTCTATTCATGCCCTGCACTCCGCGTAAACACAGTGGGAATAAGCGATGTGAGGAGATGCCCTGCGGTGGGCTCTGGCACGCACACTGTTGGGTGATTTGTCTTGACACAAATTCATATTGCTGCGTTGTCTTGTATCCGGCTGGTGCTCATTAACCGCCACACATCTTGCAGTCTGTCTCTCTGAATTTGTTCTTTTTCCGGTATGTGTATGAGTGGGAGTGTATGGACTTGAAATACATCATGTTTCTCTCAATTGTCCTGTTGCCTCATTCTGTAACTACCTTTTAACTAAGACATCTTGTAACTAAGGCATCTGAGGAGGATCCCAGTGATCTTTTTTTTTTGTTTTTTTGTTTTTTAAAGACAATGATGCACAGTAAAAGAAGGAATAACTCCTGGGGTTAGAGTTGGGGTTTGTTATGGTTTGTACTGCTCCTGGACTTTTCAGTACCCTAATTTCCAATACATTAATTTCAATTAGTTCATGGGTGAAGCGAGAATACACCCTGGATGGGATGCAGTGCAATCCTTCTACTGACATGTCTGGAGTTGTCTGGCAGTTTTTTTTATGTGATAAAATGTTTATTAACATACAACACAATAGCAGTTGTAGAAGGTTTGCGTGTTTGTGTACCAGACTAAGGCAACTGGTACAAGAGCATTGTACATACGCATGGAAGATGACTTTAGTATTATGAGTATTATTAGTATTATTCTATCTCTTATTCATTCTTAGGTCACAAAATGCAATTCAGCAACACTTCAGTATAATAAGAAACAATTCAGCAAGTAAGTCTACATAAGCAGCTTAGTAGATTTTTTTATTTAGTGTTCTCACATTCATACCTTATATTAATGTTGTTCTGTGTTTTCCCTTAATAATTACTGTTATTCTGTAAATACACAGCCTAATTAATGATTAGTAAAATCTCTAACTGTTCTCTTTACTCAGTGTCTCAGCACTAGACATATAAAGTGATAAAACCTCCTAAACGACTGCTCTTAATTTTATCAGCTGTACTTTACCGACTCCGATGTACAGGGAAGTTAATGTTGGGTCGAAAGATGGAAAGTACCATGAGAGGTTTACTCAGTTGCACTAAAAAGCATATTTTTAAGGAAATATTACCAAAACATCAAACAAATTTTATGTAAGCAGGGTATTTGGTTGATGTAAAAATCCAGAGTATTTTAATGTCCTGTGATCAGTCCCAGCATAAAGCAGTTACTGAAGATGACAATAATAAATATTTTAAATGCTGGTAACACTTTACATTAAGGGTCACAGAAACAGTAATTATTAAGGAGAAGCAGGTAGCATCTACAATAAGGTCAGAATATCGGTACACCAGATAAACCACTAATAAGCAGTTAATGTTTCTAAATAACCACTGTATGCCTGTATGCAAATATCTAAATAATGTGACCCCATATACTAAAGTGTTCCCTGTAACTTTAGCAAACATGCAGGCAATAATGTAAAACCCCTTACAGTGTGACAGCCATACTTGAACGATTTCTCTTCAATGGCTGATTCTGATTTTAAGCTTCCTCTAACTCAAGGGCCAACTCCTTTTTTCAGAACAAACTCTTTCTCTTTGAAACGTCTCACTCTGTGCCTCCCTCCTCCTGTCCAGACGTGTCAACCCAATCAGGGTTGAAAAGGTCACAGTTACCCTACATTTATCTGGCCGAGGAATCCTTTGATGCACTTGTGGGCCGAACATCCTGTAGCTCTACCCATAAACACCCCAAGGGGGACAATAGAACCGGGGGGGTGGAGGGGGACAGCCTGTGGTCTTTCTAGCCAGAGCGTGCTCAGAGAGAGAGACAGAATGATAGAGGAACCAGGGGAGGGGGTGTTATGGTCACTATTCCGTCTCTGATCTGCCAGGCTGACAATGGGAGGAGGGCTCGACACCTCGCTCTCCATAAAAGCAGGTATCCCCTTCCCAGTCCTGAGGCAGGGGGAAGGAGGAAGAGAAATGGAAAGCCCCTGACAATTACTTGTTGTCTGAGTACTTAACTGTTAGAACCACAAGCACTTGTGAACAACCACAAATCCTCTCCACCCCTCCCAGATTCACTGCTGGCCACCTATTTGTTAGCCTCTGGAAATCTACAGGATGAGCTGCCGCTGTTTTTTTTTTTTTTTTTTTTTACTGCGGCTTTCTTTTCAGTGTTCTATAACTTCTTACCCCAGTATGACGAGCCTTGTGTACCTGATTATGGGTTTGGACTTGCAGTGTAAATGCCATCAGGTGCTGCAATCACTGACGGTATGATACATCAGATCTGTTTATGTGATGGTTTGAAATTTAGACATCTAGATATTGAAAAATGTGAATTTACTGCCTACATAAGCAGAGCTTAAATTAGAAATATTGTGTTTTTAAAGCAATTGAAAAGAATGCAGTACGGTTTATTTATGTGCTTTTCTGAATCAGCTGCATTTAACATTTTTTATCAAATCAAATCTACCTGCTTATATCTACTAGTTTGGGCCTAACATGATTGTGTTTTGGTGCTCATAAAAAAGATTCATATTTCAGTAGAACTGAGAAGCTATTTTAGTCTTTCATGATGAATTGTAAAATTGTATTTTCTGCATGTCCACAGAGACATTTCCTCAATATTCCTCAATATTACAATCAATTAAACTAGAAATGACTAAAACATCACTACAGTTTTTTTTTTTTTTTTTTACCTTTCAATTCACATACTTAAAATTGTTCTAAAATATATCAGGAAGCCATTGTAGCTTCCACTTTTTTATCAGTCACTTCAAGAAAAGGTTGGTACTGCTTGTCATTTTCAGCCCACAAAGATGAGGTGGACAACATGAAGCAAACAGCAAGACAAATACACATCAACAGCTGCTTTTCTTTTTTTTAACTGAATAGAGCTTCAGTACTTTGAACAGAGCATCAACAGAGCAATGTGCAACCCAGTTGTTGTTTTGGCCCTGATAAAGAGTTAACCTGCAAAAACAGGCTGTGCAGAAGTGATGCTATTTGATCTCCTTCATTCAAACGACTCAATGCAGATTTAATATGATTTGCTGAAATGGACAACATATGTTATAGTAAAGATCAAGATAAACAATTACAGGACAGCCTCATGACACAAAAATCAGCACACAAAAAACAATGAAGTCACATATCCAGGACCTTAAAATGGGCTGAATTAACAGTAAATTGAACAACATTTACAGATATTTTATTACTATACAGAGCAGCAAGGAGTAAAACAATCAATAAAAATGATCAAATCAATTTGCCTTTTCATTTAAAGCTGTATATATTCTTTTTGGTAAACTGTTGGGCCGTTTTCTAAGGAAACTGGATGTTAGGTTGTTCCAGGCTCCTTGGAAAACTTGATTCTTTCGTCTCTGCAGGTAAAATCCCAGACAGCCTTGATAATGTGAAAACATTACCTCATATGGTCCATTACTTAATAAAATACTAAAATGATCTGTAACATTGACATTGAAAGAAATAATTTAGGCAAATTTCTCTTTTATCCTTAAAATGTATGCATAAAATAGTTGACAAAATTTAAGACAACTTTTCTATACAAACGATGGTATCTACGACCATATTTATGGAATTTATTGCCATTTATTTAAATATTTAAAAGTGTGTACACTGGAAGAATATTTGTTGCATACACATTTGTTTATAAATCATAAGTAAAACTGAAAAAGAAAAAAAAATAATTTGAGTTAGAATGTTATATTTTGTGTATGTGTAAATCTGCATGAATCAGACTTGTGTTGAGGTTCGTACTGTGCAGCCTGGGGTAGCGCTTGTAAAGCATCAGCTGTGCTTTTTACTAAACTGAGTCTGTCAACAGCCAGTGGATGCTGAGACGCATATCTGTTTCATTCTTTTCTCTTTTCCTCAGTAGTTGCATACTTCTCTTTCTGTGTCTCTTTGAAGCTGTCTTCTCATTGTAATTTTGGGGCTGTCTCCATTTGTTGCCCTCTGAAGTATCCAGACCTCATGTGGTGCATCCCTGCGGTTTTACGACCACTGCCGCTGACCGCTTGTTTATCTAGAAGACCTTCAGTCCCTCTGATTCAAAAAAAGACTGGACTATCCGTCTCAAGTGAAGAAGAGCATACAGCTATAGACAGAATAGGTCCCTAATGCACACACACAACTATGAATATGATGATGCTGACTACAATAGTCATAAACCCTGTGATGGACTGGCATCCTACCCAGGGTGTATTCCCACCTCATGGCCAGTGTTTCTGGGGATAAGAGCCAGATCCACCACGACCCTCCCTCACAGAAAAATCACATACATTTCACATGTGATCATAAGGATTTCACTTGTGATTGTGTGACTAATATATGATCACGTGAAAATCATGTGAAGGTAAATTTCAACATGTGATGTCCTGAACGCGTGGCATCATGTGAACAATATGGAATAATGTGTGAAAAATAAATTATTCATGTGAGAAAAATCTGAAAAATCCACTTTATATGTAAAAAATAACATAATAACGAATTGATAAATAAATGAATCATGTGGGCATCATGTGTGAAAAATCATGTGTGAAAAGTCCATGTGACGTGTGCAAAACGTTATGTGTCTAAAATCCATGTGTAAATCTGACATGTGTATCAGGTGATGTCCCATCCATGTGACTTTATTCAATGAATATAACAACAACAACAATAATAATAAGAAGAAGAAGAAGAAGAAGAAGAAGAAGAAGAAGAAGAAGAATTACAGTTCACTGGTGTTATTTCTCCCACTATCCACTAGGCCACTGATACAGTGACACACTAACTGCAATTCATCCATCCATCTATTTCTCCAGCCAGGCATCCATCCATCCATCCATCTATCCATCCATCCTTCCTTTTCTCTATCCATCCGTTCATCCATCCATCCATAATCCGTTCATCCATTCATCCATTTCTCCAGCTATTGCATCCATCTATCCATCCATCCATTCAGCTCTTTTCTCTATCCCTAACCATTTCCTTTTATTTATTTATTTATTTATTTTTTCATTTTGGAAACTTCCATTTCCCAACCATCCTTCTGTCTCTCCAGTCTTCCCTCTGTCCAATCAGGAAAGAGGAGAGAAGTGACGTCACGGCGGCACGCAGAAGCGGCTCATAAGCGGCTCGCTACACGTTTCAGTGTTGTGGCGGTAGTGCGCGAGGAGCGGCGCGAGCATCAGTCACTTTATCACGGAAACAAACTCATTCCCAACAGGAAACGACACCGGGATTATTTCTTATTCATGTATCTGTGTTTCTAGAGTATATAGAGTACATGCATGTGTTTCTAGAGTATATAGAGTACATGCATGTGTTTATAGAGTATATAGAGTACATGCATGTGTTTATAGAGTATATAGAGTCCACGCATCTGTGTTTATAGAGTATATAGAGTCCACGCATCTGTGTTTATAGAGTATATAGAGTCCATGCATCCGTGTTTATAATCTTAGAGAAGCTGTAGCGTCTCTGCTCGTTAACGCGCGCGCGGAGAGCTCACACGGCTCTTTTGAGCAGTTCACGTTTGTGCCTGTGGGCGCAGCTTTTCGCACGCACACACACACACACACACACACGGCTAGCCCTGAGCCACACTCCGTGATTCCTGCGCGAGCCTGAAAGCAGAAGGCAGAGATGAAGTTTGGCGCTGCAGTGCTCGCGCTTTCCCTCCACATCACAGCCCTGAAGGTGAGTTGAAGCAGCATTATGAGCTTTAATAACGTGTTACACGGTATGAAATATATGTTCTGTTAGAAGATATCTGATCTGTGTAATATCTGCTATCTGTATACTGTTTGCCGTGAGGGACCCATTTAACTGTAACACTGCTCGAAAAACCAGGAGCCCCTCAGTATAGATTTATTTTGCCAATGAAATATTAAGAAAAAAATGTTTAAATGTGTACAATAATGGCAGCAGTATAATAGCAATAACAAAGAGATTTTTACCCATTTTTATTAATATTCTCATAGTTGATGATTGTCATGTATGTGGTTTCTATAACTAACAAAAGTCTTTAAAAAAATGATGGATCCTTTGGCTGTTTTTTACTGGCCTACTTGAAGAACCATGGACTTTATACTTTTAACAGCAAACAAATTATGACTGTAGTTGTGTAACATGAAAGAAGTATAAGATCGCTACTGCTACTACTACTACTACTACTAGTAATAACTATAACAATAATATTGAACAATGACCCTAATGATTAATGAAGACAAAGATTATAATAAGTAATCTTAATACATTTTAGCCATAAAAAGTTTCACTGAGTATTACACTGGCAAGTTTCATATATACAACAGGACAAACAAATGATACTCTACACCATCAACATTTCAACTGTTTTCATCTAAAAACTATGGAAATAAGTATACATGACATATATATAAATATACAAATTTTGGCTATAGAACTAATGCTGTTTGTACTGAGCCAGTACAAAAATTAAACTTTGGTCTTTGTTCCTTTTTCACATATAGTCTCTCCTAAACGCTGATATCCTTTAGAGATATGTGCCATAATAACAGGTCATGAAAATTCCTAATGCAAGCTCTGGCTTTAAGTCTCAAGTTTACTTTGGCGAAGCCAGATGTCCCAGCACTCGTCTTAAACAAATCGTTCCCACAAAAATGCTCTCTTTATTCTTTGTATCAAAACATGGCATCCTGCAGACTAAAAAAAAAAAAGCTATGATCTAATCAGTTTGTTATGCTGTCTGTCTTCAAAGGAGGACTCTATTCATGTGCTCATGCTAGCTTTTGTTTTAGGTATAAAATCAGTGTAAGGCAGATGCGGGTCATTCAGTGCATGGAAAGAGTGTGGAGGGATGAGGACAGTGCCACATCTGTCCCTCATGTCAGCTCTCGGTGAAAAGGCAACCACAGCTTAACTATTGCTGAGGCTGTGTGTATGCAGAGTGTAGTAATTATCCTCATTTTCTCCTGGTCTGCGGACGGCGAGGGGGGAGAGTTTGCAGTTCAATAATTTGACTTTCCGTTTTGCTGCATGGCTTTGGTATGTGCGTGTGTGCGTGCGTGTGTGCGTGCGTGTGTGCGTGCGTGTGTGCGTGCGTGTGTGCGTGCGTGTGTGTGTGGGTTCCTCTTGAACTCCAAACCCTTCCCTTCCTCAAACACGCTCCTTTGATGCGACTGCTCAAGGTCTCCATCTTCTAACTGGCAGGTCTGTGAATGAGCTTGAAGTTTTATAGGAGGGAGAAAGAGAGAGAGAGAGAGAGCGAGCTTGATTAGCAATGTCTCCTGATTAAAGGGATGAAACATTTGTGGAAACACGTGTCACCTTTCAGGCTTTTTTTTTTTTTTTCTTTCACTAAGCCCTACGTAATGAGATGATTTTGTGTAGAGCAGACAAACTAATATATGCAAATCAAAAATACTAGATAAAGTTAGGTGATCATTTTGGATTGCTAGTATACATACTGTTATCATGGTATATGATATTGAAGCTCGTCGTTTTTAATATTGGTCTTCGTTACATGACTTATTATTTGTAAAAATAGTAGACTGCCCACCCTCTTCCGGCTGCTGATCTGCAGTCCGGCTGCTGTTGATGGTTTGTGACAGACACCTGGCTGTGAAGCTGTGGCAATGAAGTCGTTTTCTGACTGAGCTCCAGCCTTGTGTGGCTTTACATGTGTTCAACTTTCAGGCCTATCGTTAATCCCTTACACACTCCACATGTGCCCATACATCAAGTTCAGTCAGCAGCATGTGTGTGTTTGTGAGAGAGAGTGTGAGTGACCAGGACAGCCGTAGAGCAGAGCTCCCTTTGAAGCCTTCGCTGATCTTTGGTGGTCCTTTGCTGGCAAACTGGTGGAAACAGGAACCTCTTAAGCTAGTGCTGAACAACTGTCTAGGGGACCTATCCCCAGTCCCTCAGAGCGAAGGATAAAATCTTTGTTGAGAGACCTCAGGATCAAAGGCATGAGCCTGTTCCATGCTAACTGACTTCTTTCATATGCGTCGTCTCCACCTCACCGAGTCCCCTCACAGACCTTGTGGTCATTCCGCTGATGTTTAACCATCTGGAGTTTATTCAGTGTTTGATTTAAGTTGCAGTGTTTAGAGACTGTTAGTGCCAGCATAGTTTATAGAGTAGGCAACATTTAATGCCATATTAGGAAATTAAAAGGGGAAATGTCCTTAATATCCTAATATGGCATTCAGTATGACCTAAGACAGCTTGTGGGATTTCTCTCTTGCACTTCTCCCTCACTTGTTATTTTTAAATTATGGTAAGGAGCACATGACATGTGGGTAGTGTGATGATGTAACATTTTTGTCTTTTAACTTGCAAATATTGGTTAGATAACAAAGTGAAGCGAAACCAGACACAGAGCGTGAATATGTCCACACCTACATTATATTCCTCACTTTGGTGTTATGCTTTGAAAGGGACAATAAGGGGTTAAGCATGAAACAGAGGCTTTAGGATTTATTCTAAAAGCATGCCTATATCATACCATATCCTGAAGTCCAGATCCTGTTATTATAGCGCTTGTTCCCTCAGTCAAGTTTAATCAGCACTGCATCTTTTATAAACATAATACCAATTTATTAAAGTCTGCCATGATGATTATGGAATGTGCAGCCAAGGCTGTAGACTGGAACAAGTTTTAGCCTGTGGGTATAGCTTTGTGTGTGTGTGTTCACATTCGACAGGTCAGCACACGCTGCCCAGAGATCAGAGAGAGACATCAGAGGGGTTGTTGAGTGGGGGTTTTGCTTTTCCCCCGCTTTGCAGGAGGTTAGTTGTTAGACATCTGTTTGCTCTTGTCAGCTCCCTGGAGGGGAAAAGGCCAGTCTGCCTTAAACCTAGCACACGTTCCAAACACCGCAGTCCTGACCTTTTCTCACACATCTGCAGAGCTGCAATGGGGACACATCAAAGGTCTCAGCACACATTCACATGCTAGACTTGCCTCGTCTGTCCACACCCTGTCCTCGGGACTGCAACTGTGTTCCCTCCCCTCTGTCGCTCCTTCCCTCAGAGCACATGCGAGGACAGCTGTGGTATTTCTGCTTCATACCCATGGCCTGTGCACTCATCCTCGTCTTGCCTTTTCCTGTGATTGAGGGTGGGTGGTTCTCTCGGGTCTCTTTTGTCCCATTTGCATTCACACCCATGTGTGTAATGTCCCAGAGTGCCAGGATTGCCTTACCCTCCTCCCAGAACCTCTCTCTCACTCTCTCTAGTGTTTTAATATCTTCTTTCCATTGTGTGTGGCTGGGTTTGATTAAAGCCAGTCACAGCTGTTAGACAGTAAGACATACTGGAGACATACCAGGGTTCAGGACCATTCAAACACGGGTTCTGTCGCCAGTCATTACAGACCAGAACCAACACTTAGTGAGGATTAGATACAGTACATTTATATTTACAGTTAGACACTTGGCATACGCTTTTATCCAAAGTGGCTTATAAGCACAAAGCTGAGCAGTTGAAGGCTGATGGTGTTGCTCAAGGGCTTTTTATTGGTTGTCTGGAAGTCTGACCACTAGCACAGATCTCGCCTTCGTTCTATTAAGTGTTATTGAGGAAGTATGTATGTGCCATGTTTTCTACTCTCTTCTGGTGTTCTGAAAATGTCGTGTATCAGAAAGTGAGCTGATTTATTTTAAGGTACGTAATTTCTAGTGTGACAGACGAGTGCGAAGTATGCAGAAAGAGGTTCGGGTGTAACATTAAGAGACTTGCACCAAAAGGTTATCTGATCTCTGGTGTTCAGAAGATACTATTGATCCTCTCACTTGCATTGCTAATGGCTGATTGTTCTCAACACAGCCCCACTTAACTTGCTGGACCCCTCAAAACCTTTGATATGCTTGTGCCAGAGAGCAGTTTTCATCAGACGCTTTTCAAAAGGATTTTGTATTCATGTATGTTTTAAAAATCAAATATGTTTGGTTTATAGTAGCGCTGTAATTAGTGCTGCTCTCCATTTACATCTCCTGTAGTATAAGAAACATATAACTTTTCATTCATCAGTATGTGTTTCTGTTTGTGCAGGTGGTGGCAGGTGATGTGTGTGTTAGCGGGAAGTATACATCCTCGGGTGAGTGTTGCAGTCTGTGTCCTGCAGGCACAGGAGTGGCATCCAATTGTGAACAGGAAGACACCAAATGCCAGCCATGCCAAGAGGGTGAGTGTTCCAGACACAGCTCTGAAATCGTATGAGTGTACATATGTGGTATCACATACGTTGATTTGTATCACATAATCCACACTTATTAGCTTTAATGACTCATTTTTATTTGGTCATTTTTGTAGTCAGTGACATTTAGCTGGATTTTCAAATGTGTGGCGGTCTGGCTTCTTACCCAACATGATCTTTGCATTTTCAGCATGTCCATGTAGATTTGATTAAATATATTTATGTTTTCTCAAAGCTTAGGTGTCATAATACGAAGTCTAATTTTTATTCAGCCACACGGTTTTCCCAGACATCAATCTTTCTTTCTTTCCTTCTTTCTTTCTTTCTTTCTTTCTTTCTTTCTTTCCTTCCTTCTTTCTTTCTTTCTTTCTTTCTTTCTTTCTTTCTTTCTGTCTGTCTGTCTGTCTCTGTCTGTCTTTTTTTTTTTTATACATTTTTTCGTTTTATACCCAGTGTAGGAATCACATGTTTTGATAGGCTTAGAATGTGCAACTGAAAGTCAACTATTTGAGAACTTCTTTGCCTTTGAACACAAAATTCTGAAGTGTGTTCTGACATGCCTAATACATGTATACAGTATGTGCTGTGTGAATAGATAAGCATTTATTCTGAACCCTCTCAGTACCTTAATCCAGTGTGTGTGAAGTTCTTTGTAGTTCCATGTATGAATTTACATGTCTATGGTAGCTGAAAACCCATTCTTTCTCCTTCATCACAGGTGTGACGTTCTCAGGCTCTGAGGGACTGTCAGGGTGCCGGCCTTGTTCACAATGCCCTTTAGGTATCCCCCAGCTGGCACGCTGCACCATCACCAAAGACACCCACTGTGACTGCGGCAAGGGCTTCTTCCTGTGGAAGCGGATGAACGAAACCGATGCTGTCTGTGCCCCGTGTGCTGTTTGTAACCGAGGAGAGGGCGTAGTGCGGGAGTGTGGCCCTGCAGGAAACACTGTGTGTCAGCCATGTGGTCCGGGCACTTTCTCTGAGGATAAAAGCTACAACCACACCTGCATGCCATGCTCCCAGTGCGGAGAGGAAGAGGTGGAGATCAGGCCATGCCAGGCCAAGTCGGACACACTCTGCATGGGTGGGTACATGATTCAGAAACTTTAGCTGATCAGTGACAGATATAAATAATTACAATTAATGTTCGCTTTACATGCAGAGCCTGTAAGTAAATTAAAGTTCTGTTTGGATTTTAGATATAGTAATACCAATTACATATAGAAGACCGAAATAATAACTGGAATACAATATGTAAAGCCTAAAATACAAAAATACACAAAGAAATGACTGATCACTAAACAATTATATAGCAAAAGCAATGTAAATAATCTGTGAGCATGAAATAGGCCATTCACAGTCAACTCTAACAGCAGACCCATCCTAGGATTTTGATCCTTAGCAAATAATATTTAATTTTCTGTGATACTGCTGTTTAATTTTCTATCACACCAAATACATATTATTTGCTGAAAATGTGTATTGTTAACCAAACCAGAGCAGCACTAACCTCTGTGTGTTCCATGCGTGTGTGCTTGCGGATAAACACGCTGCTGCGCACAGGTCTTACAGAATAAACAATTATTCCATTTGTTATAGTTTCTGCTCTAATATGGCTCACAGCAGAGCCAGATCTTTTTATTTTTTATGACCGTTTTGGTTGCTTTGGTCAGCCAAACAAAACTCCCATTTGCAAGTGGAGTCGGTTCCACAGGCCAAGCCAAGCTGCAAATGACGGTTACAACTCGCACACTACTAAATAGAACACAACACAAAGTAACTGCAATTGTTCATAGTTTACAGGCTTTGCCTAGAAGAATGATTTAAATATGACTGCAGATTGAGTTGTATCAGTTTTGATTGCTGATATCCCCTTGAATTTAGTGTTACATATAGTGTATTAGCTGTATGATGAACATGTTGCCAAGAGCAGCACCTCTGAGAGAGAAATGTTTTACATTTGAGCAGTCAGGAAACCATTTTCCATGTCTCTTCACATCAGGTACCTAGCTGTAGTAATGTATTTAAGCACAATTCAGGCTTATAGAGTGTACCAGCAAAACCTTTCTAACAGGGTTAATAAAACTTCATTATGTTGATGTATCTGAAGGTACTGAAGGAATAAAACTGGTTTAAAATTGTGCCTCAGAGCTGACACCTACACCAACTGCCCCAGTGTGAAACGTGTGAGATGTGTTTAGTTGGTTAACAGGTTTTGAGGCAGCTGGATAGTGGGTCATGACCCACATTGATTGCTGGAGGACTGCATTGATCTCACTCCCTCTCTCTCTCTCTCTCTCTCTCTCTCTCTCTCTCTCTCTCTCTCTCTCTCTCTCTCTCTCTCTCACTCACACACACACACACACACACACACACACACACACACACACACACACACACACACACACACACACACACACACACTCTCTCTCTCTCTCTCACACACACACACACACACACACACACACACACACACACACACACACACACACACACACACGCAAACAAAAGGCACAGCATGAGACAAAACACTCGACCTAAACAGGGCAAGGCAGCAGTGTTTGATCTGCATTTAGTGAGCCCACAAGGGTGTGTGTGTGTGTGTGTGTGGGTGTGTGAGATATTCATTTGGTTGGAGGGGATTTCCGCTATGGCATGGGTATGAAGCCTTGCTGAGTGATATTTGTGTTGTACTGCATGCCTGTTCCTTCCTTATGTTTCAGCTTACAACCTGGTACTCCAGTCTTGCCTGGCACGCAGGCGGTTTCTGGCCATGTGTTGCTCAGATTCCTATCTGGTGTGTGTGTGTGTGACAAGAGTGTCAGCTTGCTCCTCTTAATGTGGCTGTTGGAATTCTTCATAGCTTCCCTCTCTGCTTGAGACCAGATGTTGTTCCCGTCACTATTAATAAACATGTTATTAAGCATTTAAAGCAACGGAGTACAGTGATGATTTTTGGGTAGAGAGAAAACCAACAAGTCATGTCATTTGCAAAAAATCTATAAACAAACAAAGACCAGATTTAACTGCTATGGTGTTGATCCTAACAGAGGAATGGAAGGTTTACAGATGCCAAAATCCTGTGTTGAAACTGGAAATATCCTCTGAATTCTTTGCATGCAGATCGAGACCTGCACATCTTTTCGAGGAATGGATCTGAGGGGCCGTGGGAGTTTCCACGTCGACCTGTTTCGTCCGACGAGGAGCGTGAGAAGAAGAACAGAGTGGTGACGGGCTCTGAAGCTCCAGACCTTAGCTCTCCGCACCATCAGGGAGGCAACAACATCCTGATCTATGTGTCTGTGCTAGCAGCCGTGGTGCTGGGACTCCTGATCTACGTCGCCTACAAGTGGTGAGGACTCTGACAATAAGATTTTAGCATTCTGCAAAAATAACACTACAGCATTAACCTTAAAGATATGGCTCACTGAAAAAATGCTAATCTGGCTGATAGTTACCTCTTAGCATGATTGCATTTATATAGTACCCGTTAGTGGCTATTCATTTATTTGCAGGCAGCCATTTTATCTGAACCCAGCTGGCTGACCAGTATGAGTGAGAAGCTAATAAATGTGTCTGTTTGTATTAGCTGGAAATCATTCCAGCAGAAGGCGGCTCTGGGGAAAGCCCGTGCTGCAGAGCTGAACAACGTGGTCGAGGGCGAGAAGCTACACAGCGACAGCGGCGTGTTCCTCGACTCTCACAGCCTGCAGGAGAGCCAGCCGAGCAAAGGTAAACACAGCAGTCTCAGATCACTTCCTCATCTCCATGTGCATTACACCATTACCACTGATATGTCCAGGCAGGATGCTGAATGCTGAGCCCACACTTTAATCTTCTCTGCAGGCAGTAAGCAGGACAGCAAGCAGGACTCACGCTACATTAACCTGCCCCCTCACAGGCAGGAGGAGGTGGAGAAGCTCCTGGCTGAGGGTGGAAGTCGGAGCTGGAGGCAGCTGGCCACTTTGTTGGGTTACGAGCAGGAGCGAGTGGACATGTTCGGCCGTGGTGAGGACCCCGTCCACACACTGCTTACTGACTGGGCGCAACAGGACAGCTCAACACTCGAGCTGCTGTCCACCACACTGAGCAACATCGAGCGCCACGATGTAGCCAAAGCACTCGGTTCCCCCAATCAAGGTATTACCATGGTCTGAATTCAGTTCATTTCAGTGGCCTGAAAGATGGACAACAATGGACCCTAATGAGGAAAAGAGCACAGCACTCGTTTCTGCATGACATGGAGAGACTTTACACTCCAAACGTGAGGAAAAGAACTGTATCCTGCTTGTTTTGTATCGATATAAGTGCCTTTTTGCTCAAATTCGCAGCGCTTTCCACCAAGAATGGATGCTCTGCTCATCTTACGTTCAAGACCGTTTCAGTATTTATGTGCAGAGGACAGGCTTCCTTTTCAGAGTGTTAACAAGCCAGAGCAAAACGTAATACTGGCTTTATAAAAGGGAAAAAAACTAGCCCTTTGTTCTTCATACCACATTATAGTAAACGTTGTCATTAAGAGTAGTTCAGATGGCTTTGGTTACTGCCTGTGGGTTGCATCAAAAAGCAGGGAACGTGTTTCAGTGCTGTTTTCCACACTCACTCTTGCAGGAGGAGGAGCGTTTTCTTTTGGAGGAGTTATTATTCCTGCTTTGTCTTTCTAATGCAAACACTCAGACTCATTGAACCTGAGCACAGCCTTCCAATGTGTGACTCAATTTTCCCCCAAACAGAAACACCCGCACACACATGCTGTAAATGAAAAAGGAAGCGATGCTTGTTTTATGGACAAACTGTGTTGTATGTTAGCAAATACCTAATCATAAAGCACTGTTTTCTTCTGTGTGTAAACAATTGATCAAATTATACAACTAGAAATATATCAGTGATAGGGAGCAGCACCATGTGACTGTATAGTTTGTCCTGTCAATCATGAAAAACATTTGTGTCTTCTTTGTCTTTTAATAAAAAATAATAACAGCCTGTGTGAGCAAAGAATGGGAGCATTTTTAATGAGACTTTTGTACTGACTCAGTTATACGGTACATCATGATAACCCAAGAGAGACAGGACTGTCTTATAACAGTTAAGTACAGAATTAAACATGCTGGGGCATGCTGTTGTAGGAAAATAATATATGATGAGGTGGAGTGATATGGCCTGAAACGAAGTGGAGTCACGGTTACAACCCTGAAGTGTTTTACTCTCTTCAAACAGCACATACAAAAAGTGTTTTATTCCTCACATACCACAGTGACTTGCCAACAGTTACAATTTTTTATTCATTAACCATTCATTAACTCCGCACTTTAGAATTATGTACGATTACAGATAATGGTATTAAATGTCTGCAAGACAAGTTCCTGTTATCACTTATGTTACAGCAGCTGTAAACAGTTGTCCCCTTACCAGACTCTTTTTTTTTTTTTTTCTCTCTACTGAAGCTAATAAGACAAAAACCATCACAGAAAACTTACTGGCATTTACAAAGAGCTGATACCCAAGACTGCTCCATTAATGTTAAACAGAAGACTCTGTGCAGAAGGCATTTAAGTGGAAATTTAATACCACTGCATCCCTAATCACAAATATTACAGAAACAATGGACCCGAAACTTATTTGCTTGCATACTTTGTCTTCAGTATCTAAGGATTTTGACATGTAAAAGTGTAAAGCACTGATCTACAGTGGATATAAAAAGTCTACATGCCCCTGCAGGTTTTGTGATATACAAAATAATTTGAAAAACAAATAGAAACTTTTTAGGGGGGAAGAAGAAAAAAAAACTTAGAATTACCTGTTTGCACAGGTGTGCATACTCTTTTATAATATGTGACTGTGCTCAGAATGAACCAATCACATTCAAGCTCATGTTCAAAAGTAATTATCATACAGCTGTCATCAGTGAAGTGAATCTGATTAACCCCCAAATAAAGGTCAGCTTTTCTGTAGGATTTTCTTTTCTTTTTTTTTTTTTTTTCAAAAATCATCTTGGTTTCATCTGACTGTTGAAGCCATGGTCCTCAAAGAGCTTCCAATGCATGTACAGGGTCTCACTGTGGAAAGCTATCAATCAGGAGAGGAGTACTAAAGAATTTACAAAATTTTAACATGCAACACCGTGAAGGCCATCATCAAGAAGTGGAAAAAAATGGGGCACCACAGTGACATGTGACATACCAAGTACAGGACGTCCCTCCAAAAACAACAAAAGACAAGAAAAACACTTATCAGGGAAGCTGCCAAGACACCTACAGCAACGTTAAAGGAGCTGCAGAAATATCTGGCAAGTATTTGTCACTCTCTGCATGTGGCAACAATCTCTCACATTTTTCACCTCTGGGCTATGGGGTAGAGTGGCAAGATGGAAACCCTTTCTCATGAGGAAAAAAAAAAACCCATCTAAGTCACACAAAATGTGTCTATAGTGTAATGAAACCAAGACAGAACTTTTTTGGGCATACAGTCAGGTCCATAATTATTCGGACAGTGACACAATTTTTGTAACTTTTGTAATAACAATGGATTTGAAATGAAGAAATCAAGATGTGATTGAAGTGTAGACCTTCAGAGAATGATAACTACAGATATTTCTGCAGCTCCTTTAACGTTGCTGTATTTTGGAGGGACGTCCTGTACTTGGTAATGTCTCTGTGGTCCAAATACTTATGGACCTGACTATAATTCTGAAAGATATGCTTGGTGCAAAAAAAAGTCACCACTCAAAGCACGCCAAACTTACTGTGAAGCATGGTGATGGCAGCATCATCCTACGGGGCTGCTTCTCTTCAGCTGGGACTGGGGCTCTAGTCAAGTTAGAGGGAATCATGGGTAGCTCCAAATACCAATTTATTTTAGCACAAAACCTGAAGGCCTCTGTTAAGACAACTGAAGGTGAAGAAAACATTCACCTTCCAGCACAATAATGACCCAAAGCACAAACACAAGTCAACAAAGGAACGGCTTCAGAAGAAGATGATCAACGTTTTGGAATGGCCCAGTCAGAGCCCAGGATCTAAATCCTATCGAAAACCCGTGGAATGACTTGAAGAGGGCTGTGCACAGGAGATCCCCTCACCATGTGATAGATCTGGAACATTTTTGCAAGGAAGAGTGGAATAAAATTGCTGAATTAAGATGTGCCAAGTTGGCAGACTCTTACTCAAAAACACAGAGTGCTGTATTACAGGCAAAGGGCATTTTAACAGAGCATTAGTTATGCAACCAGGTTATTGTAAGTTTTTTCTTTTTACAAAAATGTTTCTATTTGTTTTTCCCGTGAATTTTGCTGGTTGGAGTATCACAATAAAGGTGGAAAAAGATCTGACATGATTTATCTTGGTTCCAGTTTTTACATCACAAAAAAACACCTGCAAGTTTATAGTAGAGTTTCTACATCCAATGTATTTCATAACTACCTGACAACCTTTTGTGAATTCTCCATTATGCTTGTATTGGCATTTCTTTTTAGTTGTATCAATCAGTGATGAGATAAATCAAGTAAGTGCTGGGCAAATCCACCACTAATGCAACAAAACAGCTCCCTGATGTCATAAGTTAGCTCTTTTGAAGCTACACTCATTTCTCCACCTTGTTTTAGCAAAGCAATTATTCTCTTATGCCTTTATATATAGAGAGATTTCTGTTATTATTCTTGTACCAATATGCTACACCAGCATTTCCCAGGTTGTGTACACATATCTTGTGCATGCAGAAAATGAAAACCCACTATCTAAAAGATGGAGCATGACTGCTGTAGTCCCAGCTGGTACTTAGGAGCTTGTACTTTTATGCAGCATTTTCGCTCCTAGCACCTTTCCTCCCTCTCAAATCTGTTAATGATTTCTTAGGTTGTTCTGTTAAGCAGGATGTGAGAAGCGCCTGAGCTCTGGGCGCCTTTGCATGCCTCCACATTCTCCAGATGGAGCTGCTTAACTGCGGTCTGGAGCAGTGCTGCTGGAATGCCCGGCTCTGGAGGAGAAGGAGAAATGAAGAGGAAAGAAAGAGGGGGGTGCTCGCTGCTAAAAAGGCACAGAAGTAAAGTCTGAGATATATTCATCCTAGTCTCATAGAGTCTCTAATGAAAACAGTGAATCACTTTGATTCTGCCGTTACTTGGAGCCAGACATCTGCTGTGTTCCTGCACACTGATGTCGCTCACTTCATAGTGAAGCAACAGCGCAGGCTTCAAAGTGCTCTGATGTTTTCAGTGTTATGGTACTGCTCTAAATGTTCATATTAAACACAACAGGCAGCTATGGCATGACACATGAAGCATGTTCAAAGCAGCTGTGAAGCAGGAGATCACAAGCACATGTGACTTATTTTTACAAAACAGTTTATTTTAAAATGTTCTTTACACTCAGTATGACAATGTGCTTGCACAGTACTTACAGTGGAGTGGGACTCCATTTTATACATAAAAAATGTCTTTCAATAGAGAAAGAAAGAAATAAAAAGGGAGGGAGGAATAAATGACAACAACAACAAAAAATACACCACCCACACACCCCTTTAAACCCAACAAAGAGCTGTGGGAAGGAATCCTGGTTACTATGGGAGTACTAGAGCTGCTGGCTGGACTGAGGACTGACCTTATTTGTTAGTTTGGTATTCACATATTTACACAATAAACCACAATCTCCACAGTCCTTTTACAACATCTCTGCTTATTTAAAGGATTTCAAAAAACTATTTCTCAATATATTCACATATAAAGCAATATAATACATGTTTTGTTTTTTAGAGGGGGGGATTAATGCAACTTAAAACAGGTGAGATGAGTTCATGATGCCATTATTGTACAAGAACCCTGATGATCTTGAATGTGGGGAAGAAAAAGTTCCAAGATACCTAGAGGGCTTCACATTTACCTGTCTGAAGCTTAGTAAAAGAGTAATAGTTAATGAGAGTTAATGTAAAACAGCGAGAAACAAGTTGATAAAACAACAAATGCTACATGCCTCTGCTGTGTGGAGAGTAAAAGTGGCCAAGAGTGGCTTAGAGTGAATGGACACATTGACAAACATCCTTCACACTTCAATTCACTAAAAGTTATTAAAAATGCAGCTAAACGGAATGTCCCAAGATCCTCGGCTGTGCTGCAGGAACTGGGAGGTAGAGCCATGCTTGATGCTCTGAGAGAAGATGAACGCAAACCTCTGATAGCCTGAGACCGCACTTGATCCCGAAAAAGACCAAAAAATCACAAACTCCATCAGTCCATCTCAACCTGACAGGCTTGGCTTCCCCTTCGTCTGGTAGTCTTGATTAACAGCTGGTAAGGAAATGCCTGTCTCCTTCAATAAGGACTGCTAACAGAAGCCACCACTGACTAAGACAATTCAAACATGAACTAGGGCAACTGGCAACGCATGCAAGCAGATAACGAAGGAAATGGAATGAACTCCCAGTTTCCATGTTCTCACCAGCCATCTGATGAATGAGCTGCTGTGGGTCCTGTGAGTGAACATGAAGCTGAAACCGTAGTGCAGAGAGGTCATTGTGGAAAAGGGTAAAAGCATACATGATATCTAGTCTGTGTAGCACCTATTTGTGCGTTTTCTGCACGTTTCTCTGCTTGCTGGCTGCGAGATCTTTCGCATGATTATCTTGTCTCCGTGCAGGGGCAGGACTTTCAGAGCAGCAGTTAGGACATGGTCAGAGAGTCAGTATAAAAACAGATGAACTAAGAGCCCCCAGAGATTTGCTGGGTAATTTGCTGCTCGATACCTGCGGCATTGAGAGGAAGGAGGCTACTCCAACTCCGCGTCCTCTTTGGGCCGGTAAACAGCGCCAAACTTCTGCATGTATTTCTTAATGTATTCCTTGGTCTTGTGTTTAACGTTCTCGTTGCACTCTAGGTCCTCTGGGTTTTTGCAGGATTTGAGCTCCTTGTTCATCACTCCATGAGTCAACTGTAAACATACACACACAAAGTTCTGCTGATGAAAAGTCCTCAGAAAAAGTCCATCGAAAATACATAAAGTTTAGGGACACTTTCAGAACTGTGACGGTAGATGGTCATAATCTAAAGCTACCAATAGACAATGGTGTAACCTTACACTTTAACCATGGGGACCAACAGCAGGGTGTGGCCCTCATTTATAAATAGTGTGTACAAACTGTGTGAACAAAGCTTTCAATGTAAAATGTGAGATTTATCAAAATAATTGCTTAGAGTGGTGTGTATATTTACACATAATTTTAACCATACACATGCATACACAAAGCACCTGGCTATGGAAAATAAGCATTCCTGATCCAACATAGTCCACTTTTGACTTTTACATAAGCTTTTGCTTAATAACGGGTCTGGACTGTTAAATTAAATAAACACTTTACTGATCAAAAGTCTCGCCTAGGCCTTTCCTATGCACCCAATGTTATTGTGTGTATGAAAAGTCTTTTTGTGTAAGAAAACAACTTAGAACCTTTTCTATGCAATGTTAATAAATAGGACCCAGATGTGTCTCTAGTTACAAGCAGTGACAAGATTGCTTAAGTAGCAGGGTCGCCAAATCTGCTGGAAAAAAACAGCATAATGTCACATTAAGACTGGTTCACGACGGAAATAAAAGTACCTTTAGCCTTTGTCTGGCATTTCCTAATTATTCTATAAAGTAGGAAATGGATATTTGGCCGAAAATGTGCTTTGAGTAACATACCAACAATGCCTAAATGTCGAAGGCAGTCTAAAACAATGAAATAAATTTTTTTTTATACATAAAAAATAACTTTCACATATGTAATATTAACAAATGACGTTTCAAACAATTCAATTTGTTGGCTTTTCTTAATATTAAAACCAAACTAGTCCTTACCTTCCTGGCAAGATGTTTGAAATCTTCAGTGTTGCTAATGCGGCCCAGTTTGCAGTCAGGTTTTCGGTATGGATTAAGGCATTGTACAATAAACTGTGACATCTAGGTATACAATGGGGAAAAAAAAAAAAAAAAAAAAAGCAGAAAGGTAAGGAAAGGAAAACAACACATAGCATGCACTAACGTAAGCATGAGTAAGTAGTATACCTCTTTGCGGAAGACCTCTTTACTTTTCTTTGCAAGCTCACTGGAGGTGTCTGCCTCAGCTGTCTTCGTGGAGAACTGTAAACATACAACGAGGTGTTATATTTTATGATGTGTCCGATTATTTCTTCATGGCAAATACTTAAAACTAGAGGCACATGGGGTCTGTTAGTGTTTAAACAAAGTTTCAAACAGCTAAAATAAAGATTTTCTGGGAAGCAGATCTAAAACAATAAGTAGAGCCAGAACGAGCAAACAGAGTCAATGTTCACTGCATAGCGTTCTGTAAAGGACAGGGATATGATAGATGTGGCATGACAAGCCCCCAAAGGCATTAAAAATAATTCCTAAAGATTCATAAATGCTATCAAAGATGTACAGTGCAAAGTAAAACCAGTGCCTTTTATTAAGCTTGGGGCAAAGTAGAGCAGTTAAAACACATATGTCCTTCTGCTTAACAAAAAGTTCTGTCTCTCTGGGGACAAGTCCCAGCTGCTGCCCATTATATTGTGCAGCATCTTCAATTCACCACAGGCCAAACCTTAAACCCTGAACACAACTCCAGAACAATTTACAGTCCTTATCTGGACATTTATGACTTAGAAATAACGAATTCAGATTAAAATATTTTCCTTAAGAGCAACATAACATTTGGAAAGTGGTGAAAGAGACCGAGATTTAAATTAATACCTTTGAGGGATTTTCATCGTATGTTGGTGTCCCCAGGTCCATCTCAGCCTCATGCTCCACATTGGCCTCTTCCCCAACTCCGTCCCAACTAGGAGGATCCCACTGGGTTTGCCTAAGACATGGAGTCAGGTTCATTATACATTACACCCTGTATATATACACACATTAGTCACTGGACACGAGTTATTACAGCAAGCTCTCAATTCAAAAGACCATGATTAGTGCATGGAACACTGGAGATCTCTCAGCACCTCACAGTTCAGTTTGATTTAGACATGACGTGATTATAAAATAATTGTTATATCTATAGCCTACATTATGATTGTTACCTCCTGCTGCTTTTAAAACAAAATGCTAATTTTAACTTTTTTTTTTTCCCAATGAGAACAAACGCCACTTGAATTTTCATAATATTTACACATTCAAAGGCAAAAAAATCCACTTTGGAATGTCAAGATCTCATGGTGTACTTGGTATGCAAGCCAGACTTTTAGCATTAGTCAATACCCCCTGGTAAACATGTGAATGTATCTCATTAATTCACTATTAAATGCTCCAAACTAAACTCAATATAAGTAAACTAAATGGCTTCTTGAATAATTAGGATTATGTGAACTTTTGTCCCTGTGTCTGTGCACCAGAGATTCGCATTAGCGCAATATCTCAAGAAGTAGTGGTTGAACGTTTGTAGAATTTATTTAAGATTATCACTGAACTGATTAGATTTTGGAAGTCTTCTTATTTGAAGTACAAGTTAATTGTATTTCAGACATGTAAATATACCTTCTGTATATATTAGTAACAAGAAGACTAGACTTGGAGGCGAACGCAACCCTGTTCTACTTGTTTCATGTGTTTTGAATTATGAAAAAAAAAAAAAATTACAAATAACATGTAGCCTATTATTACCTTAATGGCATTTACTTTATTTTATTCTAAATGGGCAATTTAGATCAATTTTATTCCATTTCAAATGCATATATTAGGCACTGGGTATATATGTGCACTACACAAGTACTACAATGTCATTATGTTTACAACTAATGAAATGACACAACTGAAAGCCATTTGGCATAACTGTACATTTTTGTTCCTGAAAGAAAGCCAGGTTAAATATGGTGAATGTTTAGGTGGCTTGTCTAAGAAACTGAAGTATAGTCTAACTCCAGCCTTACCGTCAATACAGAACACGAGTAAGATACAACACACACACTGATCTGAAATAGACAGCTATTTGGGCCAAATCTCAGTAGTGGAATTTTATACCTGGTGACTATATGATAGTAGTAGATCTTGCCCTCTGGATCCCGTGCGACCTTCCAGCTGGGAGGCAGGACAATGGTTTTAGGTTTGGGAGGTGAAGGAGGAGGCAGGTCCATGATGTTGTTGGGTACAATCATTTCCTGTAGATAAGGGAGTTAGAAGTGGAGTTACAATACTTGAACTGAACGTAAAAGAACCATTAGACTGATAATATGAAAACACTGAATTTTAAGTCCTTAACTAGGGCTTCTATTCAAAATATTAACATCAATACACTCACATGTTCCAATATGACAAAGTATTCTTAGAACAAAGTCAGCAAAGAAACACTGCCTTTAGAGAACTCTATCTAAACATCACTTCCAAGAAATAAAATGTTCATGTTCTAGCTAATAGAAGCTTTTGTTGCTGTGAGGATACACAAATATGTAGGCAGAGGCCCAACAGCTCCCTCTTCTGGCGTCCCAAATGAACTTCATTACCTACCTGCTGTACAGTTTGAGATGTGACTATAGTGGTAACTGTGCCGCCTTGCTGGACCACCACTCCCTGCTGGTGACCAGCGTAGACCTGCTGCCCCTGTAGGTAGGCAGTGGCTGGCTCAGTGTATGTCTGCAGTGACACACAGACACAAAGACAATTAGCAGTAGAAGTATTAGGACATTAAACCTGACACTCTGAAACAAGAAAGGATCAGTTTTCTCAATTCTGCTAGGGCAATTTCTAGTTATACTTTGTATTTCAGGCATTCCTGGACTGATAAGGTGTGCATTAGTTGTGTGTCGAGTTTCCTACCTGAATGACGGGAGTGTTGGTCTGTGGGTAACCTGCAGGAATGCTGTAGATTGTCTGGCATGGCTGGCCTTGGTAATAGATGGCAGTCTGTGGCTGGGCTGTGCTCGAGTACTGCTGAGCAGGCTGCACTGTCACTGCCTGTTGTGTATTGGGATCCCAAAGTGTTGCATAGCCCTGCTGACCCTGCACTTGGGTGCCAGCCGTCTGAGCAGGAACCGACAGGACAGTGACGCCAGGGTCCTGAGCTTGCGCGGCTGGCTGGACAAACTGCTGTGGCTGGGCAGAAGATGCCAGCTCCAGTGTAGCAGGCACATGTGCCAGACTTGTAGCTGAGCTGGCCTGAGTGGTGCTGGGGGACTGAGCTGCAAGAGTCAGGTCAGAAATGAGCGGCTGAGTAGTCTGATCAAAGGAAACTGTGCCGGCTGGAGTCACACATAGAGGCTCCATTGGCGGTGTAGGTAATAGCACCTTGCCTGCATTGGGGTTAGATGGGTCCACATACGTCTGAATAGGGTAGCCAGGTGGATAAGTCATGAAGCCTGGGCTTGAGGGATACACAAGAGGATTGAATGCTAGTCTCTGTAGCTGCTGCTGCTGTTGTTGTTGTTGTTGTTGTTGCTGCTGCTGCTGCTGCTGCTGTTGCTGTTTCTGGGCTTCTCGCTGAGCCACCTCCTGCTCAAAGAGCTTCCTTCGCTCCTCTGTTGAAAGCTTGGTACGAGCCTCCTTGGTTCGAGGTTTCTTACTACTGCTGGCTGAATCATAGCTAAAGAAAAAGCCACACAAACGGTCACAAGGTATAACTAAGGAACTAGATAGTGTTAAGACTGAGCATTGAAGTGTATTGCGCATCTCACCGGTCTTCATTTCTGCGGCTGCACCTTTCATAGGGAGATGGGTATGGAGGAGAGGCGGAGCCTCGTCTACGCCGCCTTTCGGCACTGCGTAGCAATGACCTGTCAGAGTCTTTTTCCCGGTCCCAGTCACGATCTCGGTCCCAGTCCCGATCTCTCTCCCGCTCTCTGTCTCTCTCCCGCTCTCTCTCACGGCTGCTGGAGGAGGTGCGGGGCGTCAGCAGTGCCTCCCTGTCCCGACTACGGTCTGTTTTTCAAAATTAAAAGCAATTTGAACATTGAATTGCAAAGAATCATTTCAAAACCAGTGATATATTAACTTTAAACAGAGATCAGAACACAGTTGAGTACATTAAGACTATACAATATGGTCATCTAAAAGGACTTCAGACATACCATTTGATTCTTTCTCTACCTGACTCTTCTTTGGGATCCTGTACACCTCCTGATTGATTGACAAAACACAATTATAATCACAGAAATGTGTGTCTCATTCCACTTCTCTTTCCAACAACTTAAAATACTAAGAATACCACTGAAAGCAATTTATTAGATAACTGAAATTTCTTTTTCTTTTTTTTTTTAATGACTCAATCTTGCCTTCAGGTCTTTCCAGCTGTCAAGTAGGCGGGTGGCCATCTCACTGATGTCAGCAGCTCCAATCTGAGGCTCTTGGCTTCTCTCACTTTCCACATCAGAAACAGCCTCCTCCTCATCCTGGGAAGGTGTGCCCACCACTGTGCCCTCAGTCGCCACTATTCCCAGTGGCAGCACCTCTACTGTGCCAACAGCTGAAACTGAAGGACTACTCTCCACAGTAACAGCACTAACTTCAGCTGATGTTTTCTCTGCAGAGCTGGCACCAGAACTAGGTGGAATGTTGTCCAAGTTGGGAGGTGAAGATTCTGGGTTAACAGTAGACTCGGAAGGTGTGGTTTCCATACCATCTGAAGGCATATTGATATCTTGATTGGGTTCTGTAGGTGCACTGCTGATGGTGGAAGGAGCCGTGATGTTTGTGACTGAAGGCTCAGTGCTCTCATTCTCTGAAGAAGACTCAGAGCTGGGAGTGCTCTCATCAGGGGGATGCACAGAGGGGCTAGCGTCTTCTTCAGCTTTGCCACTGGCAGCATCATGAGGTTGATCTATGGCAGGTGTCTGCACTTGAGTTTTTATTTCTGCAGGCTCAGATTCACTGTTCTCCTCCATGAGAGCAGGCAGGTTCTCATCGGTCTTGTTAGGTGGTTTCTCCTCAGTTTCATGCACTTCTGTTTTATCCTGCTCAACATCCTCCTCCTTTATCTCTAGTTTTGCTTGACTACTCTCCACAGCATCTGAAGCTTCCTGTTTCACAAGTGGCTCTGGGGTCACAGCAATTTCCTCGCTGGTCTCTCTTTTTTCTGCTGCGTCTGCTGTGACCTCCTGTGAGGGCTCCTCCTCCACCTCCTCCTCTTCCTCCTCTTCTTCCTCTTTACCATCAGAGACCTTGCTTCCATCTGAGAGAGCACTATCCAGGCTGTTCTCACTGATGATCTTCAGCCTGCGGTAGACAGCACGTTTTGGCGTGTCTCCATCCAGCTCTGGTGCCAGTTTGGCTGGGGGGCCGTCTGGGGTGTTGAGAGGTGTGTGCGCTCTGGAGGTGCTCTCACTGGAGTAACCATCTTGCTCTGTAGGCTGGCAAAGCTGATGGCTCTGGGCCCAGCGCTGGATGTATTGCAGCACACGGCTCTCTTCCAGCATGTTCTTAGTAGAAATGGGCAACACTGCTAATGCCTTCATTATCTGTGCAGAGCATGACGATACAATGGGAAGGTTTCATTGGTTTTTAGAAAAAAGAAAAAAAAACAACAAACAAAGATGTACTGTAATGTAGACAAGTTAAAAGCTTGTGTTGCCGCACTAAATATCAGATTTCAAAATGCAAAAAAAAAAAAAAAAATTTTTTATATATATATATATATATATATATATATATATATATATATATATATATATATAAACACACACA
>CM075003.1:20881920-20894420 GCA_037576675.1 Pangasius sanitwongsei
CCGGTGACATCAGCGGGGTAATCAAGATGGACTGGTCCGTTAACCAATGAGGTAGCTGCTGCAGAGAGAGAGGCGGGTGAGAGAAAAGGGGAGAGAACAAAACACAAAACACACGAACACCCCAGGACGTAACAAACGATATACAGCTGAAAACATTGCTCATTGGGCAGTGACTACATTAGATGAACATTACACACTCTTATTCTGCCATCAGCCCTCATTGTTGTGAGGGTTTAGGGGCATGTAAATTTCAGACCACAACAAGACACTCTGCCCCAAGAAGTTAATTACCTTTTACACAGAAGTCCAAAAGACCTAAAACACAGATCCCACAGTTTAGAACAAAGGGTTCTACTAAATATACTTTCTCACTCAAAAGAAGGACTGCCTTTTTCTAGATTTGATTATGCTCTATCTTCTAGGAGGCACAAGGCCTAATGAAGAGGGTCCTCACTGGTGGTCCTCTTGAGTATCTGAAATGCACATCCTCAAAAATATGAGAATTCTCTACCTGTGGGGTGCAAAAGAAATCTGATATGCTGTTAATCGGTTTCATCAATTAAAAACAGGTGCAAAAACAGCCAATACTAAATGAAATTCAAATGAAGAATCTGAATTTTGCTGTTGGATGTAATTTCTTAATTAAATCAGATGCTCAGATCAGTTGATAAAGGCTATATTCATACTGTCATCTGGCATTTTGTGTTTTTTCAGCTTTTGCAAATCTAATCATCCTCCATCAGTCCCTCAAAAACACTGCTATAATGAGGTTGACAACAGTGCGCAGGGCTATAAAGTAAAAAATAGTGACAAATATCAAATATATAATAGCAATGTGCTTGCAATGACAAGACCATCATTGCAAAATGAGTTGTAATATTCAAAATGAACATCATACCATATATCATGCCATTTTCTTAAATAGGCTGGTTATTCAATCGCTCCTAAATTGTGGCTAACGTGGCCAAATGTCCCAGACCACCTCCCTCTGTCTGAGCAACAAAGACACATTTGTTGTTCAGAACTACATTTAGTGCTGTCTATTTGTGATCCGATCACCCAAGTAGGATGTTAATGGCTACTCTGAACTTGGCTAGATCAGCAGTGGGCCTACTTAGCAACATCAGACAACTGGCAGAAGATAATATATTTAGTCGCTTTACATTCAAGCGTTAGTGAGCGCCAATCTCAGGTTGTCTAGCCCTCAAGCCGATTTAGGCTCTTGTCATAAATCGGTACAATACCCATAAAGCCCCTGTATTCAATCCGTTGGCCCAAAACTTTCTAATTTTCCTCAATTATTTGCCTTCCAAATTAGCTGCTGCTTAATCAAAAACTGATGAAGTTGCACTAAAACTGGACACGTTCTTCCTCTGGGTCCAGGTTTGTGTGCCAAAGTGCAATGAGCTTTGTCAATCTTGGAGAGCGATGGAAGTACATGTTTCCCAAACACCTCCGAAATTAGCATAGAGAAAAGCTCGGGCAAACTCCTACGGTAGACTCTGGCAGGCCTATTATTCATATATTTTTTCTCCTGCTGAGTTCTTTCAGATTTCAGACTTCAGCCTGCAACATTTTATTTGCCTCTTGTAAATACAAATGGCAGTGCATTGAGTTGCATCGTCCACAGTTTATTCAAAAGATGCAATCCACTGCGCATGGCCTTGAACTAGTATGAATTAAGTCCAGCTTTGATTCAAATAAATGCAAATGACTTAAACTCTGTTCAGACTGTTGTGGGCTGTTCGAAGAGGGAGGTAATGCTGTCAATCCTTGTGCTAGCCAGTGTTTCTTCTTTTTTGGAGCTTTTCTCAGCCTTCAAAAATTTTGTACAGCAACAATGATTGTCTTTGTGTGAGAACACTCTCTATGATGCGTTGAAGTTTGGTAGGGTTTTCTTTTTTAAAATAAAAGTATTAACGCGAGGCTCTGGTCTATATGACCACTCCATTCAATTCCCAACCAGAAGCTGGTCATTTCAGCATTAAAGTTTATATATAGCTGCATATATTTATGTATGCTTAGTGTGTATGAGAGTAATTGGTAATTAATTTCACTTCATATGTAAATCCCCCTTAAGTAGATAGAATGAAACAGAACAAAGTCTGCTAACTAAGATGTCAGCTTATTAAGTCCCTTTTAATTGAAAATTCCTTTGTCAATACCATATCTTGTAAATACAAGTGCTTCACATTAGCTGTAAAAAAAAAAGGAATTCTGTTCATAATTATGCACTGGACTGTATCCAATTAGTGTCGATAACCACATGGGCTGGGGCTTCTTTTTTTTTAACCTGTAAATATAAAAATTGGATTAACAGAGTTTCTCATTTGAAAATAATGGTACAGATTTAATTAAGCCATTGACATGTAGGTGGAACAATGAATAGTCTCATGCATTAGATTATAGTGGTATTTTAATTATATAATGTACACTGGAATATGTGGGATGCATAGATTTTTATTGTTTCACATCATTATTCATGTTTTATATGAATAATGTATTAAAATATGTATTTTTACTGCATTTTTTGACTATATTTTCATAATTCATAAAAGCCCTTTTGTAAGTACCAGCACTTACCAGTCAGCTCTGAGCTTGGTATTAGTGAGGGAAAAAAACAGCTAGTTGAATATAGCATGAGACTAAAGCATGTAAATGTCCCGCCGCTGTAAGGAGGAAGAGCCCTGTGTGCCAAGCCGACTCAGTGACGGTAATGAATGAGCAAGCCCTGAATTGCTCGCCGTATTAGATTTATCATCATATGCAGTTCATTTGCTTCAGGGTCAGAACTCAAATTAATTCCTGACTGAACTCAGGAGATGGGAGCATGATGCAGGAGGATGGTATTTATGAACAATAGTAGCATATGCTTTGACTGGATGGATGGAGAATGTTATGGCTCCAGGTCACCAGATTACTCTCTAATTTTCTGCCTTTTGTTCACATAATGATAATGAACTACAGCAGCTAAAGTTCTTCAACAGGAAGCAAGAGTTAGTGAAACAGTATTGAACAGAGTTGCTATTATTTCATAACTTTAGTATTAGGAGGTTCTGTCTGACATTTTGCCTCAAAATAAGTTAACCACATAAACTTCATCATTGGGCAATACTGCATTCTTTTATGGTGTTATACAAAGTCTGTTGTGGATTCGAAAAGTTATTGATGTAATATTTAAGAAAAAAAAGTTTTATCCCCAAACTAAGAGACATTGTGTACTATGTATTCTATCTGCTAGCCAGTCTTCATCCAGGATGAATATGGAACATACATGGCCATGGCCAAATAATATCCAAATCCTATTTGCATGCTAAGAGAAGAGAGCAGACTCAAGGCTTTTCAGTATGGTGAGCTGGAGAGAAAGTAACTTTCAACTGTAAAAGTAAGTGATAACAGGATAGATCTACAGTATTCATTTCCCCTACACTATGCAAACATTCTGGCATATTAGAAAGTCTTCAGTGCAGCAGAAAGCTAATATTGTAACTAATGTCAGATAATATTAGCATTAAATATTACCCACATGCGATATGCTTAATATCACATGTATATGCTTGTATATGCTTAAACATTTCACTGTAACTGTGACTGAAGGCCAGCTCACAGACTTTATATGGAACATTTATTTATTTTATCTGGAGTATTTTAATATGACTCTATTGTAAATGTTTTAAATTAAACTGTAAGGTAAAATATGTTGTTTAGCAACAGCTTTTCATTTGACCGTGAAATGTTTTGCATTTTGGTGATAATGCGTTCGGGTTTAAAAAAAAAAAAAGTTGAAAAGCATATGTGATCATAATGTGATCTTGGCCAACAATATCTATCTTTACTGAGCTATAACATTTTGTTTATTGGTTATTTAATGTGATTTAGGGATTTCTTTTTAGAGATAATATGATAATAATATGATATATGATAATATACACAAAGAACCATAGAAAACCAAGCAGTATTTTAATTTACTAAATAAGGTATATGTGCTACAATACTTATTATACTGTACATAGGCTGCTACACTTATGTTTATAGGTTCACTTTTAAACAGAACTGTGTACTGGTCGGCGCTGCACTGGGACTTACTGTCTTGTACTGTCTTGTGCTGTCTGCACACTTGTGCACTTTATGTATAAATTTTGTAGTCCCTTGTAGTTCTGTATTGTTCTGTGTCATCTTATGTGGCACCTTGGTCCTGGAGAAACGTTGTTTCGTTTCACTATGTACTTGTATATGGCTGAAATGACAATAAACTCCACTTGAACCTGAACCTGAACTGAGGCTCTATCTGTATTTGGTCACTGCTCAAAATTCACTTTCTAAATGTCTTGGGATTTTGATCGTTTTCATAATGTTAATTTGGGATAACTTTATAGAGCTGCAAATGGAGATTTCGGATTCATCAGAATTTAGATTGACCTTTTTCTAACATTTTGAAGTCCCATAGTTTAAAATCTGGTTCTTTAACCAGATAGAACCTTATAGTGCACACTTTAAAATATAGATATATTTAAATAATAGAATGTAAGATTTTTTTTTCTTGGCATAGAATTAAGAATTATTTTTAAAAAAAATAAATCAAATCACACAAAGTTTCCAGAGAAACAGGACATTTCAGACAAATGTCCTTCATTAACTGTGCACCCAACATCCCCAGTGTACCCAAATATCACTCATTGCATATACTTTATTATGAGTGGTGCAGATAAGTATGAAGTTGACTGTATTTTTTTAGTCATATTGTATGTGCTTTTTATAATACGTTATTGCAATGGATGTATAGGTATAAGACCCCTGAGAGTACACTGCGTTCTAATGCTCATTGTGGAATCTTATGGAAATCCACATGGCTGTGTCCAAAATGAAAAGATACAATATATAATTTTTTTTTTTTTTGTTATAATGAAATGAAGCAAAATTTATTCCCAAGGACACAGCACTCGGCATTAGTTTAGCAGCAGCTGTTATAAAAAGGAAGATTTCTGCAGTTCACTGCAAGGTTAGGTGGTCTCCATGGGAAGAGCAGTGCATTCTTCTCCAAACAAATTTGTATATTAAAGTAGTGGTGTTTCATATGTCTTAAAGATTACCCTGAATAGGGGCTTTTTTTTTTAAAAGCATTCTTGCTGAACTGTAACCTCAAGATCCATAGTTTCATAATAGCCTCAGGTAATAACTTAAAGCTCACACCTACCGCCTAGTAGGTGCAATCTGCTGTAAACAAAAGTACTCTGTGATTCTGTCTACCAGGCCCGCTGTGTGCAGAGAAAAAGCACTGAATATAATTTTTGCTTTCATTTCATTTTGTGAGGTGGATAATGATTTCTTTATGTAAGAACTTTTTCTTTCCAGGTCTATTGCTAGACGTGACCCCCTCGCTAAAATACACAGTTTGCAGCAGCACATACAGTATAAACAGCAGGGACCATAAGATAAAGTACAAATAAGTACAAATTTCATATCATTCTATCATCTAGCATAGAGAGCTCTTGCAAGGTCACAAATTATTTTAAAATTTTCACTGTTAATGTAATGTATTCCACTTAGTGTTCCCAGGATAGCCTTTGGACCACTGTGACCCTGACCAGGATAACGTGAATTGAAGATGAATGAATGAATGAATGAATGAATGAATGTGTTTGTTATATAATATAGTTTAGCATATTCAAAAGCAGATTAAGTGTGGAGATACTGTCATTTTTTTGTTTCAATAAAATGCTGTTAAATTTGCTGTATGAGAGCCCAAGCAGAAGAATAAACCAGCACAGATGTAGTATTTCATGTTTTTGTTTAAAATACAGATTGGCTGGTGATGGTGAGCTATATCACTCTGTCCGACAAAGTTTGATTTACGATCATTTTACACACAACTAGTTACTGTGCATCTTAAGAGTCTGTGGTGTAACTGAAATTCTACACATCTACTTTCAGTGTATGGTTTAGAACATACTTTATGCCCTGGCGTACAGTTGAACTTATGATTAGATGGTACAACTAGCTGCTGGACTTATATTATTAATGAACAGAGATGTGATGTATTGAGGTGTACAATTTAGGTGTCATTATTAGGCAGTTATCTTGTATACGTTTCAAGTGACATGTAATAAAAAATGTCAGTCATTTCAATTTTTTAAATTTTAACATTTTTCCAATAACTTCCTGAGTGATCAGTATTAGAGGCAGTCCAGTGCAAATTTGATGCTTGTCAGCTGAGGATATTTTATCACCAAGGTAGGATATTTTAACCCAGAATATTAGTGTAATTGTTTTAAAAATTGGTCTTGACCTGCTTTCAAACACAACCTGATCGCTTCATACCAGCTTTGGTTCCATGATTGTCCAAAGCTGGTATGAAGCATTGTTCTCATCAATGATATTTTGTTAGCAAACAACCTGGGCCTAGTTTTCCAAAGGTGTTATAATGTTAAGATCATTGTAAGTGGTAGAAAGCATGTGAGGCACTCTCTTCCAAAAGAAAGAAAGAAAGGTGCACTTTGAAATTGAAATATTTGTGATGTGCTTAGCAATTCTGGCCCTAATTTGGTGGTGGTGGTGGTGGTGGTGGTGGTGGTGGGGAGAGGGGGTGTGGGGGGGGGTGTGGGGGGGTCGCTGTATTTTTGTTATTCCCATAAGAAATCAGAGTGTGTCTGCCACACTAATTTCGCAGGAGGACATTGCTAGCACAGTTAAAATGGCATTTAATAGGAGAGAAAAATACACTGAATTCAAACATAAGTGATAATGGTCAGGTTTTTCTGTTACTTCCGAACTTCTTTCCTTGCTCACTATTTTCCAGCAACATTCAATGTCATTAATAATAAATCCAGTGTAGAAGTAGTGGAGAAAGCTGATGTTGGACTCAAAGGTCTAGAATGCAATACACCTTTACAAGGGAAAAAAAAGCAAGGAAAATTTTTCTTCAGGCAGGAGATGAGAGAGCTGGGTAGACTATAGGACTAAAGTGCTGCTGCATCACTGTCTTTAGATAGAGATGAATTCCCATTGCCCTGAATCAGCAGGTAGTGAAATGGCTTTGTGGGTAATGTATGCAACTGTCAACAAAAGGCAACTTAAACTAAAAACAAACAAGCAAACAAAAACTCAATGTCGTTACAAAATAAACTGTGGACAGCACTAACGATCACAGATCACACAGATTAATATGCAAGTTGTTCAGGGTGGATTTTTACTTTAATGACAGTCTTTGTGTTATAACCATTTTGGAAAACTCTGATCTCCCTAATCTCTCCCAAAACAGGTAGGGATTTTCAAAAGCAACAACAGTTTTGTCAGATTTCCTACAATTTGTGTAGAGCTACAGTACATGCACTAACCTTGTCTCTCTGTATATTTGTTGAAGTTGTATTGTGTTGGCTTTGGTTGTTTCTTTGTGTCTACCGTTATAGTCGTCTCTAGTTGCCCTCAATCTGCCTGTTCTTGGTTTACAAGTGTTTACCCCATTGTATCTATATATCCATTTTTGGATATTTCTTGTAAAAACACTCAGTAAGTATTGTTTACTTTATACTTGTGCTAGCATGTCTCTGGAAAATGGACCTGCCACATTTTCATGGTCAAACCATTCTTATTAGTCGCAAATAAAGATGAAGCTTGTCTTTATGACACCGGATTGGGGACGCAAACAGCAGGAGGGCAGCATGACAGTCTTGTGTAGCACATTTCCATCAGGTTGAAAGAATTCAGTAGTAAAAAGAGAAAGCACAATCAGTCGGTATGAAAGAGATTCAGCAGTCCCTTCATTTTCTAGCTTTTTTTTTTTTTTTGTACCCCACGGCATTATTACAAATGCGCATGGCGCATGAGACATGTCGGATAAAAAGCTATAGATGGTTAAAGGTAGAGCAAGGGGTAGACATAGCAGTCGTAGCTTTTATCCATCCCAATAACATCTAATGAAATCATTCTGGCTAATTAGAATTCATTTTGAGATTTGAATGAATTGGTTGTTCTGAGACAAATGGAACCATGTGTGCATACCCTGCAGTGCTACTGGTTTAAAAAGGTCAAGAGGAAAATGTTCTTATGCCAATTTTTCTTTCAGAGACATGGTGCAAAACATAGAGGAATTGCCTTCCATAAGTCTAGCTTGCAACAGAGCTTATCCTGAAGTATTTTGGTAAAATCCTCTCTAAGGAAAAATCTCATTATTAAATCACTATGAATAATCTTAATATATTTTATTAAACTTGACTCAGTGTGGATTCTGCTAGTTCCCTGGCAGTTGTGCCAATAAATGTCCTTAAATACATTGTGTCCAGAAGCTTCATACTGAGGTTCAGCTGGCAGCTACTTTATCAACATGGTCGCTCTCGGAATGCTGTGCATAACCATGCTGAATGATAATTGACATTTTCAACATTGCATGTATCCTCCCTACCTCACAACCCCCCCAAAATGAATAATTTCAGCACAGAACCTGGTCAAATGAGTCATATTTCTGTGCAATGACAGACCGTAAGTATAGCCTGAAATGCATTTACGTTCAAGTGAGAGGCCTCTACTGTCAGAATAACAAACTCCAGCAGGAAAGCTAAGCCTCAATTACTGCAGATTTGGACACTGAAATTTCCAAATGATGGCCTAGTTTTCTGTTTCAAATTGCATTCGACCCCAAGGTTAAAAATGGATTTGTGGTGTGTATATATAAAGTATCATACAATCAGATATTAAATGAATATATAACGAGCACAGATCACATTTGGACAGCTGTCTCAGCTGGCTAAATTGCTCCACTTCTTTCATATAAATATTTAGGACAATTCTTAATATATGTGCATTCCACTGGCAGTTTTAAGGCAATGCTGGAGACCATGTTTGTGAGCTGTGTTTTTGGGAAGCCATGTAAATCTGTCTAATTAATGGATAAATAGTAGTAATTTAGCTATGTGGGTAGAGCAGGAAACATGCATGGAAGCAGCAAAGGGAGAAAAAAGAAAGGAAAAAAGGAAAATTAAAGAATGAACAGACACAGATGGATGAGAGGAATTGATCAATGTCATATTTATATGAATAAAGGCTGCAACACTGCACAGTCTATCATTTTCTTATCTCTAATACACCTGACTCAATTAGTAATTAACCAGTGTGTTTAAGCAGGGAAACCGCTGCCTTATTCATGGTTATGGTCATTCAGAAGTGAAGTTTAGGAATGCTAGTATAGATGGCTGCGTCACTGATTCTGCATAATTGTCTCCCCTGCAATTACAAAATAGCCTGGAGCATCATATCCGAGCAGAAATTTTGCATTCTGCTTGTAGAGCTCCCTGTGTGATGAGTAAAAGCCTCTTTTTCTCCACTTAGCTCAAGTATTTGAGTGTTTTTTTTTGTTTGTTTGTTTGCACACAGCAATTTCTTTGTCTCACAGCAGTGGTCATATCAAGCCCAGTGGCTGTGTGTACACTTTTTTTTTTTTTTTTGGCATTAAAAATCTCTTCTGTGTTGATATTCACCTGAGCCAGTCTACAACCTACATTCCTCTCTCTTAAAATCATCATGAAGACGAGGCCTAATGATTGAACTTTATCCTATGTCTATAAGCCAGGCTTGTTTCAAGACGGTAAACAGGGTGTGCTATACACGGCCATCAGTGACCTTGGGAAAAAAGTGAAAAAGCAAAGTAATCTCAAAGGATATTAGAGAGGTTGCTGAATGATAAATAGATTTTGCACCTACTTGCTAATAAAGGACTTTTTTGGTGTTGTAATTATGAATGTGTTTTTTTTTTTCTGCAGTTAATTTTGCTTAGTGTGTCTCCAACAAGGGAATTCACAACACTAATTAACTGAATGCAACTACGTCGTGCTTAGGTCAGCCGAAGTTTAAAGAGAAGTCACAGAATTAGTACCAGCATCATTGGACCATTTGGAAGATCTGTATATATTTTAATTAAGTCTTATCACACACAATTTCCTCTCTAGGCCCGTTCCTTGTCGTAAAAAGAGGAATGACCTGTAGAAAATTAAGAGATAACCTGGTTAATCCAACTGAAGGCATTTTATTCTAATATCATTCACAGTCATGAATCTGCCTTTAATGGGAGTCTGCTTTGTAACTTTAATGAACACATTATATAAATATGCAGGAAAGAAATGAGCTAATGACAAGCTGATAGTCACTAATATAGTGAAGCTGCAGTGAAGCAGAAGCAGATAACAGATTAGGTTATTGTTTCTATTCAGATATTTTCTAAAAAGTGATCAGGCTAAAATAATTGGTAATAAAACTTAAACAATTGATTCATCATTGGAATTCATTGATAGCCTACTTAAACGAAGTAAGTACTTCGGGCTAGCAGGTAAACACGTTGCCAATGAACTCATTAATATTATTTATATACAATGGATATAAAAGTCTACACACCGCTCTGGCACCTGAAAGGTTTTGCACTAAAATCGACTGGTATTTGTAGCTATTCATGATTCCCTCCACCTTGATAAAGCCTGCAATTCTGGCTGAAGGAAAGCAGCCCTAAAGCATGATGCTGACACCACCATGCTTCACCTTGGGTATGGTTGTCTTCTGGTGATGTGCTTTTTTTCCGCAAACATATTTTTGTAATTATGGAATCATTATAACTTTTGGAATTGTTCACATCAGACCATAACACATTTTGCCACATTGTTTGGGGTGATTTAATTGAGCTTGGATGTTTTTGGTGAGAAAGGGTTTCTGTCTAGCCACCCTACCCCATAGCCTGGACATGTGAAGAATACGAGAGATTGTTGTCACATGCAGAGAGTAATCAGCACTTGTCAGATATTCCTGCAGCTCCTTTAATGTTGCTGTAGGTCTCTTGGCAGCCTCCCTGGTAAGGTTTTGTCTTGTCCTTTTGTAAATTTTGGAGGACGTCCTGTACTTGGTGATGTCACTGTGGTGCCCCATTTTCTCCACTTGTTGATGATGGCCTTCATAGTGTTCCATGGTACATCTAATTTTATGGAAATTCTTTTATACCCCTCTCTTGGTTGATATCTTTCGACAAGTGAGACACTGTACATGCTTTGTAAGCTCTTCGCAGACCATGGCTTCAGCAGTCAGTTGAAACCAAGAAGATGTCATGAAAATTCTACAGAAACAGCTGGTCTTTATTTGGGGTTAATCAGAATAATTACTTTTGAACATGAGATTGAATGTGATTGGTTCATTCTGAACACAGCCACATCCCCAGTTAGAAAAGGGTGTGCACACTTTTGCAACCAGGTTATTGTACCTTTTTATTTTTCCTATTTTTCCATAAAATGTTTCTGATTGTTTTTCACTTAATTTTTATATGTTGTAATTTCACATTGAGGGTGGAAAAAGTTCTGAAATGATTTATCTTAGTTTTTTTTTTTTTACTTCACAAAAACCTGCCATTTTAACAGGGGTGTGTAGACTTTTTATATCCACTGTAACTGCAATATACTTAAAGGCTTAGTTTCATATTTGTCTGTCCTGCAAAATATTTCTTAAACATGCATATGCAGAAACCGGCACATGTTCAATGGGCTTCATTTATGAAGCTGGGTGCGAACAAATGTATTCATAATTCATTCGCAGGTGAATTTACACAAGAAATTTGTGAGTAACGGTTGTATTCCATGAGAGCTCCTGAGTTTTGTGTATATTTAAGTATATAAAGCTTCAAACTGTATAAGTGGGGATAAGTTACTGCAAATTTAAATATCGACTACGCTGCAAAGTTTAAATAGCTTATTTATTTCAATTACACATAAGAATTTCACATAACTCAGTCATTTCATATTAATGATTTGAAAGAAAGCCAAAACAAATCCATAAACTGAAATGAATAATAAAAGCCATTGAAATACGACAAAAGGAATAGCACCCCTATAAAAAAATAGTAAGTGTTAGTGTGTAGCTATGGTAGCTATCCCTGCACTGGAAGGTTTACCACATGCCATGCCTAGGAGGCGCTCTTTCACCATTTATTTGTCTTTTTTTTTTTTTTGCCTTTTATGCAGTTTTGTGGGTGTCACTAAATGTAAATTAACTGTCATGAGCACACTTGTTAATTTATGGTTATTTGGTATTTATCATATGCACACAGGTATGAAGAAAATAAGCATTACCGAAACTTTTATAAGCCTGTTGGTGAGAATTTTTTTGTTTGGTTTGGCTTCTGAAAACATTTATACACAGCTTTACTAAATGAATGATTAGTGAGGCCAATTGTCCTCGTTGGAGCATCTGGAGTGTTGCATTTACTAGGCTGAAGAAGAAGTGTAAACAATTTAGCTTAGTTGATATGGAAAATGGAAAATAGGACAACCTTTATAAAAACAAATTTATATATATATTGTGAATAGTTATTAAAGGAAATCGATTGGGACTATGGGGCTTACATGCCTATAGGGGTTAGCGTGTTTGCCTCGCACCTCTCGGGTTGGGGGTTCGATTCCCACCTCTGCCCTGTGTGTGCATAGTTTGCGTATTCTTCCCGTGCTTCGGGGGTTTCCTCTGTGTACTCCGGGTTTCCT
>CM075003.1:20899420-20927949 GCA_037576675.1 Pangasius sanitwongsei
TTCCAGATATTATGGGAATTCACCCTAACACCACATGTCCAAATGAAAAAGACACTACACAAATACTAAGAAATTAATTAGACTGGGAAAAACTATTTTAAGCTTGCGGGTCAGAATGCTAGTACAGCACTGACCTTCTGAGTTTCGCAGTTGGGCTCACAGCTGTGGTTCATAAACCTTGAGCAGTTGCCTTTCAGTGTTGCATCAATGATCTGTAAATGAAACAAAGGAGACTCAATAAAATTTCTAAACAAAAGCAATTAAATGATAAAAGCAAGGGTTGTTGATAGCACATGTTTGTGTTTAACCAAAGGGCACAAGTTCACCTCATTATTCTTCAAAGCCATGAAGTAGTAGTGGACATTCTTGCTGCGAGCATACTCTTTTACCCGTGACTTGAACTCCCTGTGATCCAGAACCTCACCGCAATACTCCAACACAAATGTGTTCCTGGATTACATCAACTTAAATTAAATTCTGAGTCTCAATAGATTCAATTCTTTTATGATATATTGGTCTCATTGGCACTTGGTACTTACGACTGCAAGTCTTTGGCAGCCCGCAAACCCCAGCCTTTGCTTTCAGTGAGAATTACTTCAAAATCTGCATGCTGCTTCATCTGAAAGCGCCGGTTTGAGCAATATACTCCGTTTAAGCACCGTGACGAGCTTATAAGAAAGAGAAACAATACTTCAGTATTTTTACTTCCAGTGATAAACAAATTTTAAAGCAAAAAAAAAAAAAAAAAAAGGACAATGCAGAAGCAAAACTTTAAGCAGTATGAGGTCACATACCATTCAATCATCAGCAGGCGATTCAAACAATCTTCTCCACAAGCCATAACTCCCTGTGCCCGCTCCTCTCTTGAAAGGACAGCACACTCACACTGCATTCGCTTAATATCTCGATGAGACTTATTCTTCTTGCTGTGGTTAACAGAGATTGGATGGGTTGTTATTTATTTACTATTTTCTAAAACATTAGAAAGAATTTTGGAAGACATTCACTGCTTTACATATATGATACAGAAAGCAGTAGTTTTGGAATAATTAAGTAAATAAACATTGCATGCACAAGCTAGGGGGGAGTTGTGACTTAATCCAGAAGAGATACTAACCGTTCTGTCAGGTAGACGTTTTCCTCAATGAGATCAAAATAAGGAGGCATAATTTTAAGCTTAGCTTTTTCCTTCCAGGCAGCAGGATCCAAAAATTCTTTCAGACTAAGCAGTGGACGTTGTTCTTCTTGCTGTGAGGATATCTTGGTCTCTTTCGTATCTTTGGACCGCTCGCGCTCCTCTAAGCATTCTCGCTTACAAGCAAGACCTGCCTCTGCCTCATTGTCCGATTCTGACTCCAGTTCTGGTCGTCTTTTCTTGGGTGGACCTCTGCCTCTATGAGGCTTTTGGCTGCTTTCCCTTGGAGGCTCTGAGATGATCTGACTCTCAGCAGTGGCTGTTACAAAGCTACAATTGCTGCTTATCTCATTGGCTTGGACAAATGCTGATGCTGGAGGTTTTCTAGATGGTGTAACTCCACCACCAAGTCCAAATGCTTTTCCTTCATAATCTTCCTCATGGTCATTAGTTAAAGAGTCAGGGTGAATCTGGCACATTGACTCATGACAAGGAGAAGGCACAAGTGTATTGACTGACATGCTTTTATCAGAGACTTTTGCCTGGGTCCAGTAACCAATATCTTGCCTGGTAAATGCACTTTCTATCTGGGATGGCCGTTGAGTGCTGTGACTGCTGTCTGGCTGCTGAAATGTGCTGCTGGGCTGCTCTGTTTGGGTGAAGTCACAAGCCAGGTTCAGACCATTCTGGGGCCTGAGATCATCTGTGCAACTGAAGTCTCCAAATTGTTCCCTTCCTCCCTTTCTTCCATGCCAGCTGTCTGGATTGTCATGACAACCTGATTCAGCCTCTCTCTGCGTATAGGGAGGTACGTGGTCGATTGGGACACAAGTCTTTGGTCTTTCTTTGACAGTGCAGTTCCGTTCTGCGAGCGCCAGCGTTGTGGTTGCCTCGGACTGGCTAGTGCTGTCAACCAAGTCGCTCTGGGACTGGTAGAGCATTTGCACAGAAGGCGTAATTTTATTCTCAGCAACTAACAAGATATCGTGTTTGCTTCCTTCAGCTGAACATGCTGCAGGTTTTATTGGAGTGTTGAGATTTTTAGAAATTTCACTGTTAATGCTTATACTCAACTCATCTGCCTGATAAGTTAGCTGCCCAGAGAGAGCTGATGGGCTAGCTGCTGGAGTTGGCCGCTCAGTTGTCTCAAGGGTAATAGTAGAATTCTTTGGCACAACCACCACAGAGTGTAGCCGCTTCAAAGAGACCTGTCCATCATCTGAGTCGGAATCGGAGTCGTCAGTTTCACTTTCCTCACTGTGGCTTTTACCATCACAATTGAACGACACACACTCTTGAGTCAAAGGCTTATATGAGTCGTCACTGTTCAATTTGTCAGAATTGGCATAATTCTGATCAATATGAATAACCGCATCTGGACTGCAATTAGGTTTCAGAGGAACTTGATTTGCCAGGAATTTGTCAGCTACATGATCACTACCTTTATCACTGGTTTGTTGTGCATCAACAGCAAATGGCTCTTTCTCAGAATCTGTTGTTGCCTTGTCTGTCTGCTCGTCCAGCTCAGACTTTAGTGAATCCATCAAAGATCTCTCTTTCTCTGAGCATTTTTCTTCATGACTAGCATCATTGTTAAATTCTATTTTCTTAACTGAAATGACCTTTTTCACAGAGGAAGTCTCTTTGTTTACCATCTTTTGGGGGGTCTGATTTTCTGCAGTGTCTTGACCAACAATATCCCACCGCGACTTTTTAACATGTTTTATAACTGCAGCATTCGTCTGTTTAGGCTTCATGTCTGACTGCTCAGTTACTTTTTGAGAGGTTTCAACATTCATGGGCAGTCTACTGACTTCGTTACTGAGAAGCAACTGGGAAACAAATTTAGTGTTAGGTTTCAAGCATTCTCCAGGTGGTAATTCTTTCACAGAAAGAGTGTCTGCCAATGAACCTAATGAATCCTGACTGGGGGTGTAGCCTGGATAAAGTGGCTCATTCAAGCTAGAAGAATCATTAGTTTTGAAAAAGGTACCAGCATTTGCCACATTAGACTGTGCCTCTTTCAAGATCTGTACTTTATTTTGTATTAGAATGTCTGTCTGTTTTCCAAGTTGATCATCCTCTAAAGAAATGTCTTTGAGAGTAACCTGACATTTACTAATATTTACTTCACTGATAGCTGGCCACTTTTCCATAACATCGGAATCTTTGTTTACACCTTGAAATTCAACATGACTTTTTAAACTGTCCTTTAGGATAACTTGCTGCCTTTGCTGGGAAGAATTATTTGTTAATTTAGACTGCCTGCTTTCTTCATGTTGGGAATGAACATCCACCTTGTTGAACTCTCCCTGAGACTTGATTTTGTCAGAACCCAAGTGTGGAAGTTTAGCATTAATATTTACTTTTGCTACTAATTGTCCATCTGTTCCAATATTACTTGACTTATTTGACTCTGAATTATTCGTTTTTTTAACAGATAACCTAGTAGACCGGTCTGAGCCTTGAAATCGAGCTTTTGTTTTGTGTTCATCATCAGAGTCAGAACTCCCACTGGTTTTTTGGACCTTTTTTTCAGATCTTGACATGTTATCTGAATTGGATGTTTTACCATGTACCTCTGATTTTGAATGGGAACTGGACTTTTTGTGACTGGTTTCAGTCTCGGGAGAACTCCTTTTACTAGGTTCAGAGCCACCAGTTCTCCCAGATCTCTCTGTTCTTGAGTATTGTGTTCTTTTGTCTGATTCTGATGAATGAGGAGAAGATTTTGAGTCTCTGTAGGATTTTGAATGAGAGGATGTCTTTGAATCTCTTTGTGAGCTAGAATATGTGGAGGATCGGCTTGAATCACTGCCTCGAGTCCTGGGCTTCCTGAGGTCATCTTCAGAGTCAGAGCTGTCCCGAGATCTGCCATCACCTCGTGAGCGGGACCTCCTCCGTTCACGTGAACTTCTGTGGGATCTCCTTTCGGAATCATGGTAATGTGACCTATCTGACCTTGACTGTCTTTCATTTCTTGATCTCTCAGATCTGGAGTAGGAAGAACTTGTTCGAGAACTTCGGGATCTAGACCGTGACCGACTCTTGGTCCTCCTTCGGTCAGAACGAGAAGATCGTGAGGATGTGTGTCTAGTGTCTCTATCTGATTTACATCGACTAGACCCTTTTTCATCCTTCTCCTCTCTCTTATCAGACCTGGATTTGTCTGAGACTTCATTTCTGGAGCTTGAGGACTTCTTAACAACAGCACTCTGACTCTCACACTTTGCCACATTCTTGGAGTCACTAGTCTTTTGGGGAGAAGTTGTCCGAACAGACTCGCCATCAAAGTCAGAACCTGGCAGAGTATGGTCGGACTGACAGACATCTTTGCTGTGTTCAGGCTCAGAAATACTATCCTTACACTCTTTCCCAATATGGGAGGAATCAGTTGGTCCCTTAAGGTGAGTGTCTAATTTCTCCTGAGCACCTTCCTCTCTGTTAACTTTTTCAGAACAGTCAGTGACAGAGTTGTGTTGGAACAGAGCCACAGAGGGTTCACCTTCAATCTTTGCTGAAGATCTAATTAAAACTTCGGTCTCTGAGGTGGCATCATTTAAAACAGCACTGACAGTGGGACATTCTTCAACAACAGATACACTCAGAATCTGTTTCTTAAAATGCACCCTGTCATGTTTTGATTTGGAGGTGAGGGGTACTGGGGAGTGTGTCGCCTGGGACTCGGCCACAGCTGTGGCCACAACAGAGGGATCAATTTGCTCATTCTTGCTTTCAGCACTCTGTCCTGTTGGGTCTGCAGAGGGCAAATTTGTAGACTGCACTGCAGGAGAAATTTCACTTGCAGCTTTCTCTGGACTTGGTGGGACAAGGAACACTTTCTGGCGTGGCTTCTTAGTCTGGGTGAAGCTGAAAGAGACCTTCTGTCGACCCTGTTCCTCAAGGTTCACTTTAGTCTTTGTTCCTTTAGGCAGGAGATGGTTTGTTAAAACAACTCTAGGAGCAAGGCCTTTAAATATGACTTGCTTTGAGGTGTTTTCAACCTTGATCTGGGAATGAACAAAAAAAGCAAAATATATTCTGCAATCAGAACAATATTTTGACATCATATTTACCCAAAAGGTTACAATAGAATAAACTGTAATCATAGAAAACTGATCTTAGAAAAAAAAAAGAAAAGGAAGGAAGGAAACTTGCATACCGAACCATCAAGTGTCTTTTCCCTGAAGTTGATCATCAGCAGCAAGCAAAGGAAAAAGAAAAATTTTAATTAATATTTTGGAATGAAGTAAATAAGAGACAAAGTGGTTTGATATTATGTAAAAAGGTACACTTTTCACTAGAAGAAAAAATTATCAGTGTTTCCCACACATAGGTGATACTTTGGCCCTGATATATTGACAACTGCCTAAGTGTAATTAGATAGATTAAAAATCTTATTTATTTATTAATCTATTCATAGAAATGAACATGCATCATTTTTTTTTAAATGGCTGCGACATTCTATGACATGTAGAATGTGAGCGAGCGAGAGAGAGAGAGGCTCTGGACATTAATTACCCTATGAGTTTGATCGCTAGTTCCTATTGTAAAGAAGCCAGGAAACTGCTGCATTCGTAGTCAGCTCTAATTTCTGCACACTTTGTGACAGTAGCAGAACACAAAGTGAAGTCCAATGACCAAGAGGTCAATCTTCTTGAATAATGTTGCTCACAAAACAGCAAAATGGACTGTTCTACTGAACCTGTGTGTTAAAATAGTTTCTGACTATTTTCCCCTGATAGTTTGCTTTTATTGAGAAGATGACACAGCCTATTCCACCATGCAATCACTTGGAATAGGGCGCTTCATTGCAGTCTTGCAATGTATTTTCAAGCAGTAGAACGTTATAGATAAATAAAAGCAATTCAAATCGATATCAAGTTGTTTTTGTGATGACACATGGCAACACCTGGCAGGCTCTTTAAGCCACCTTTTGTAACAGCTGTCCTCTACTAAGCTGCCATGCACAATTCACTTTCCTCTTCACAAGAGCTTAAAACATCAAAATAAAACAGCAAATATATCAGTAACTTTACAGATCTATCATCAGTTTTAATTATTGCATTAGGGCCAAAATTTCTTAAAATAACACACGTTTATAGAATTTCACCTTCACTATATTGTGGTTGGGAAGGCTGTGTGATTTCAGCTTGCACCCACAGTCCGGAAATTCAGTTCTTTTCTTGTTTTCATTAGTTGGCATTAATGCATTTAACTACAAAACTAGCTCATCATACACTGGGGTTAAATTATTTTAGCCTGTAGGTTGCTAGGCAGCCAAAACCTCAGACATACTGAGGGTTTCATTTGCCCGAAAGGCTAGCTAATTTATTCATTTTCACATTCCTGCATGAAATACCTGTAAAAATATAAAACAACAAGGACTTGAACTCCCCCCCATGCACATAATGCACACAAATGTAACGTTCAACCTGAAAACAAGAATATCGCTTCTCATTAGGAACTAAATAAGGATCCAAGGCAAAAACTAGGTTACATGATCCTAAGAGAATTATTTCTTTCCTGTGACCTTCATAATACACTTCACAATGACAGCTGAAAAAAAAAAAAGTGCTTTCAGTGATTCTTTTATAACCAGTCACTTATAACAGTATATGAGCCACCTACAGTGGATTAAAAAAAGTCTACACACCCCTGTTAAAATGTCAGGTTTTTGTGATGTAAAAAAAAAAAAAAAAAAAGAAACCAAGATAAATCGTGTCAGAACTTTTTCCACCCTCAGTGTGATTACAACACATGGAGAGTACAATTACAATTTACAATACAAATACAATTACAATGTATTTTACAACATTTTAGAGGGAAAAAAAAATAAACTTACAATAACCTGGTTGCAAAAGTGTGCACACCTCTAACCTAATACTTTGCTGAAGTACCTTTTGATTTTATTATACCAGTAATAAACATTACATTCAGTCTTTTTGGCTAAGAGTCTCTCATTGTGGCACATTCTAGAGCCATCAGATTGTAAGCGCATCTCCTGTGCACAGCCTGTTTCAGATCTCCACGTGTTGATGATGGCCTTTACGGTGCTCCATGGTACATCTATTGTTTTGGAAATTTTTTGTCTCTCTCTCTCCTGATTGATACCTTTTGACAGTGAGACCCTGTACAGGATTTGTCAGCTCTTTGCAGATGATGACCATGAAAAATCCTACAGGAACAGCTGTAAAGTTCTGACATGATTTATCCAAAAACCTGCCATTTTAACAGGGGTGTGTAGACTTTTTATATCCACTGTACGCTTAATAGATGCTTAATAGTTCGTCACTGTAGTAGACTGCAGGCAGCTCAAAAACATTTCGTAAGGTCAGTTGTGCTGCCATTCGATTCAATCGGTGCAGATTACGCTTGTGCAATTTTGATTTTTGGCTGCTAGCAATTTTAATTTAAAATACTGAGATGATTTTCAAAATTTTAAAATGATTTAACTGTCCAAAACCGTTAGCCTAAAAATAATAATAAAAAAAAAGACAGGAAAATAAACATTTCCACCATTTAAGAAGAGTACAGGAGGGCATAATAATATTACCAGCTGTGCAGTTTGGAGCTGATAAGCAGACTGAGTGATTCTGCACTAATGTACATTAAACAGTTTAAATAATAAATAAATGCACATTTCAATATATAATCCTTTAACAAACAGGTTCTCTAAATGTCCACATGGCTGACAGTTTCATTGTTGATGCTGCTCACACAGTGTTGAGCAGGAGAGCACCAGTCCAAAAGAACCAACCAGTGTATTTAATCATCATCATCACCATTAATATTTGTAAAGTGATTTGACACTTAGTTTGTAGGCCTGTTGAATCTTTTTAGGTCAAAAAAACCTTTTCTCTCTATCAGCCGAATACCAGAAGTGCTGTTTTGACCATACTATAATAAATATAGTAAACTGATGTTAAATATATAGAAAGCGAGGGCACCACATGAGCCGAGAGCTGGAGAGATTGGGGTAAGTGTGCTTCCAGTAAGTGCCTGTTATTATTGGAGCGCTCAAAACACCTACAAGCATCATTCCAGATTTGCGTGTTGAGTGGCTCCCATTGTATTTGGAAGAAAAAGAATGCTCTTTTGGAGTATTTTTCAGTGAGAACTCATACTAGCGTACTCCGATGTTTTTGTGGAGCTCCTACACAAAACGCCTAACCACTGGCAGGTCTGGTAATATAATCTGTGATAAACGTCACTGGATATCATGGCAATGCTTATACTATTGTATAAGCATGATAATATTGTTGTATCACACAAAGCCTAATCTAGTCGGAAATGACAAATCTATACACATACAAACAGTATCAAGGTACACGTATGACGCTTGCGTCAATCTGTGATCACATACAATTCTATTCTCAAAAGATCGGGCCAAATCCAGTCTGACTATTTCAACTTTGAACTGATATTTAAAAGCACCTTTGAGGGCTACACTTACAAATGAAACCCTTTTTGTATCCTGATGCAAACACAGTGGATTCAGAAACTATTCAGACCCCTTCCTTTTTTCACATTTTGTTATGATGCAGCCTTATGTTAAAATGCTTTAAATGAGTTTTAAATGAGTTTGGAACAAACAGGACTCTTCCTAGAGCTGCCTGCCCCTTTTGTATCACAATGCAAATATGCTTATGTGCATTCTCTCAGGTGTGTGTGTGTGTGTGTGTGGAAACCACTTGGAATTTGGGTTTTCATGTGTCTTGCACTGAGGAGAGGCTTCCATCTGGCCACGCTGCTATAAAGCCCAGATCGGTGGAGTGCTGCAGTGATGGCTGACCTTCTGTAAGTTTCTCCCATCTCCACACATAATTTATGAAGCTCAACCAGAGTGACCATCGGGATCTTGGGCACCTTTCCTACCAAGGCCCTTCTCCCCGATTGCTCAGTTTGGCAGGCAGCTCTAGGAAGAGTCGTGGTTGTTCCAAACTTCTTCCATTTAAGAATTATGGTGGTCACTGTGCTCTTGGGAACCTTCAATGCAGCAGCAATTTTTTTGTAGCCTTCCCCAGATCTGTGCCCCGACACAATCCTGTCTCTGAGCTCTGCAGGCAAGTCCTTTGACCTCATGGCTTGTTTTTTTTGCTCTGATATGCATTTTGTGCCTTTCCAAATCAAGTTCAATTACTTGAATTTGCCACAGGTGCACTCCAAACAAAGTGTAGAAACACCTCAAAGATGATCCAGAGAAATGGGATGCACCTGAGCTAAACTTCAAGTGTCATAGCAAAGGGTCTGAATACTTATGGCAATGTGATATTTCAGTTTTGTCTTTTTATAAATTTGCAAAGTTTCGCTTTGTCATTATGAGGTATGGAGTGTAGATTGATGTGGAGAAAAAAAAAAAAAAGCATAAGGCTGCAACATAATAAATGTGAAAAAAAATGAAGACGTCTGAATAGTGAATGTATACACAAACATACACACACACACACACACCTACCTGAGAGAATGCACATAAGCATATCTGCATCATGATACAAAAGGGGTTTCATTTGTAAGTGTAGCCATCAGAGGTCCTAATATTCACAGCTCCAAAATCACGACTACACACTGTGTGAAGGTTGTGCAGGAAAATACATCAAGTAGCACTGGGGCACTGGGATTGGAGCATGACCCAAACTAGAACTAGTGCAAAAGTGTATTGTAGCAGTGTGAGGAGTGGTTAACAGAAGAGATGAGTGACTTTAAGCACACATACAGCTCATCTTCAAAACAATGAATTAACAGTGAATTCTTTGAGGAAGACAAGGAAAACCAGTCTGCCTTTGAAGGTGAGCATAGAAAAAAAAAATCAAAGGCAATGCGAGAAAAAAAAACGTCAGTGTAACATTGCCACAAATAATTCTTTTAAGATTTTGAGATTACTTTGCTTCTGAAAACAGGTAACCACTCAAAAGAAAAACTGAGGGAGAAAGTATGCCAATAGTAGAAAATGCTTTAGTTTAGCTTTGTATTATTTATACTCAACTGTCCAGTCATCTAAAATCCTTCACTGATGAAGGACTAATGCACGTTTGGAAATGGATTCGAATTTCAAGCCAGCCTAGCTAAACACTTAGATACACTGACTTCAGACAAAACAGTGATCATGATAACCTGATCATCACTGTTCTAATAATATTAAATGAGCCAGCAAAATGAAAACGCTAAATTCCTTCCAGTCAGGAAACAACATGTAACGCTAACCTTGATCGTAGTTGCTCGGGGACACATGTAGAGGCTTACCTGAGTTCAGGATTCAGCAGTGCATCCATTTTGAGGCAGGCCGAGCGAGGAGCACCTTGATGGAAGCTCTCTCACTGGGATAAAGCAGCTCAGAGAAGTACGCTCTCTGATGTAATGCAAAACCTGAAGATGAGCGACAACACAGACGTGATTCTTCCTTTTGCATACCTTTTCATTCGTACTCTCTCGTACCTATTCTCAACTTGGCTTACTTTAACACAGTAAGCTTCTTAGACTAGGATGCTGATTTGTTTGCACTACAGCTCAATGTTTACAAAATCCTACTTTTGCACAAGAAAAAAAAAGTTAATGTAGTGTCAGTGGTGGTGTAATTAGGTTATGGCAAGAGCTAACTTGTCTGTGTGGTGTGTTTGTGTGGTGTGTGTGTGTGTGTGTATGTGTGTACCCATGTCATGAGAACAACAACTGTGACACATGAGGTGGGAAAAGAGCTGTTAGTGTTAATGGGAAGATGTAAAGCTGCCTGACGCCAAAGGAAACCAAATTAATATGCAAAGATCATCTTGTAAGACTCTGAACAAAAATCAAGGGTAAACAGGTCTCAGGAGAGTTGCAGAGTCTTAGCTATACATTTGAAAAGGTTTCGAGCACTACACAAGCCAACACACACACGTTATTTGTGAAATCAGTATTTTACCTGTCCTTGGTCACAGAGGCTACCTTTTGTTTCAGACAGAAAAAGCCTTACATGTGCAGAAAACGATGGCAGATCTTCAACATGATGCACAATCGATCGATGCAACAAAACAAAACCAAACCACACAAAACCCTTGGCTTAGCGTGAATAGATGCTGGTGCTGATAAACGTTACATATGCACGTTTTTATCTCCAGTGAATTTAGAGCTAGCCAATGCATAAACAATCCCAAGTGGGCAAATAATTTAGATTTAGCTCATGTTAAGCATGTAATCTGGTCAGTTGTTGGGCGAAGGACGAGCAGGTCCAAGGACGTAGGAATGGGATTGATCTGAACAAGGCAGTCCACAAGAATAACCCCAATAAACGGAAACACAGGAAGGAGATGTGGGGGTTGTGAAATTTACACCGCGGACCTGAGGCCTAACGGCTAGGCCTTTCTATCCGTCAGTGTTAGCGAGACACACTACTATGTCTATGACTACTGAGCTATGAGCTATTTTGACGCTTTGACTGGTCGCCATAGTTGTGTTGTTCTTTGTGATCGAGGTGATCTGAAAGAGCTTCGGCCCACATACTTACTTAGTTTAGTTAAGCAAATATAGTGCGATAAACCAGTTCTGCATGAGGTTAACGAATGCTAAAAAGCAAAATCGGCTAGTTCAGTACTAGTAGCTAGCTGTATGTTTTTCTTTACATGTTACTAGTGATAATTTAGTCCATTTTAAGTGTAAAAAAGTGGTGTATCCTAGTCAAAACACAAGATGAGGGTTTAGTGTGATTTCTGGGCTTAGAAACATGTTAAGCCTGGTGAAGCAGCCGGACAACGATAACTAGTTAGCTCGCTGGCTCACTAGCCTTTTAGCTAGCAAGACATTTGTAGTAGATGTTTGTGTTCAGTGTATAAGTTAACTAAACTGTTAAGTTGCAGTGTAAACACTGAGAAATTACTCACTTCGGACTCTGGTCTAGTTCAGGTAAATCCCCCATCGTCGACACCAAGAGCTGCAGTCTCCTTCGGTTGTTTGATAAACATCCACCATCAAACGTCAAATCCACACGGGATAGCCAGCTAGCCTTCCCCGAGCGCTCGCCTGCTAGCCGGCTAACTGTCCTCAAAAACAAGTCGTCCCACGTATTAGGTAGATGCGTTTAGGGTCAAGTTAGTTTTGAATTAATTGTAGGTGCAAGTTAAGCCAATGGAGTCCGTGAATAGAGCCGGGGTTTGCTTTTGGTGCACTTTTTTTTTTTTTTTAGCACCATAGAGCATGTCGTGAAAAGCAACCTCCTTTTTGCTTCATGGTCTAGTGAAGACGGCCTGACTCGATACAATGCACCGGTTTCGACTCCTCCTCTTCAGCTGCATTCAAAGCCAAGACGACACTGATAAGCACACTTCAGTTGAGCTCCGAAAGACCGCTTATAACCGGTCAAAGCAGGCCAGGTAGATGCGGGTACATGATACTGGCGACTAGTCGTGTGTTTGTTCACGGAATTAAAAACAAACTCGGTCTCGGTTAGCTGCGAGAGCTAGCATCATCACTTAGGCTAGTTTAGGGACTCTGTATTAGGATATCAGTTATGTAGCTGTTATTTTTATTTAGAGTAACGAACATTAAGTCATTGATTAGGCGTGTAATAACGCTATAAGATTTCCTAGCGTCTTTGAGAGGCTGTTTAAGAGGCACTATGTCTGCTATAGTGCTGCAAGTTGGACAGTGTGGAAATCAGCTGGGCCTGGACTGGTGGAAGCTCATAACTAAAAAGTCAAATCAGCACAAGAAAAGGTAACTAACTAACTTTTAAACTAAACAAATCTCATACAAATTCATATTTTTTGTATTCTTCATTTAAAACAATATCTTTTTTTTTTGTCCATTTGTAGATGTCCATTCAGCTCCAGAGAGGGTGAACTAGCAGCAGTGTGTGTTGACACAGAGCCCAAAGTCCTCAGAAAAGCTGCTGAGTTTGTCAGAAATAAGTAAGTCATAATCCCAAAGACTGAAACATTTTCATTTATGTTGTCACTGAAATTTCAATTTTAGTTCTGTCATCCAGGGAAATCCATCCATCCAACATTATTGAGGGGAAAGGAGGACGTGGAGGAAACTGGGCATATGGTCAGTCCAGAGTCATGCTCAGTGCCAAACAATGCACATGCACTCTATATAGCTCATGATACAGATATTTAATATACATTATATAGACCTCAATTATACTTAAATGTTAAGTTTCTTAGAAATTATGCTTCCAGTTGTTACACAGTAATAAAGCACAAATATTTAGAAGTGTGATGTTTATTTTAGGTTACATTTTTAGTTAACTTGTTTCATGTCCTAACAGATTAAGCATACAAAAACAACCATTTTCAGTATTTACACCTAATAAAGACAATAAAAACTTAAATTTTGCAAACCAACGTTTTTGAAGACAATAACAATTAAAATAAAATATTATAACAGTCTTCTGAGATGAGTCACGTGGCCATGTTGAAAAGAGGCGTATGTACTTCTATTACTGCATGGTGCATTATATGTTGTGGTATTTTTGCTGTGTTTCTGGAAAAAAAAAAAAAAGTAACCCAAGCTGCTATTTTGTATCTATAAAACAGGTTACCATGGAGGCCGAGGTGAGGGTGAGAATGGCTTACTCCAGCATACAATGGAGGCAGTGCGTCGAGAGGCGGAGAGACGAGATTACTATGGTGGAACGGTTGTCCTGCACAGTCTGAGTGGAGGCACAGGGTCTGGTGAGCAGTATGGCCCTGCAGTCAATATTTAATTACTTCATCAAAACCAGTGAGCTCTCTCGTCAGTGTGGAAAGGGCCTTTATCCAATAGAGAAGACAAATGAAATCCCTTCATTTGTTTCCGTTAGAGACTGTATATGTTTATTTCCACCTTTATGGGTGCGCAGGTCTTGGTTCACGGCTATGTGAGGAAATTCGTGAGGAGTTTCCTGTGGGTCATATCCTGACTGTGTCCGTGGTCCCTCATCAAAGCGGAGAGAGCCCGCTCCAGCACTACAACACTTTACTGAGTCTAGCAGCACTACACAGGTTACTCAAATGTTAATTTGATCGATCAGATGTATATAAACTATACTCCACAGTTCTGTGCGACTAAGTTCTCCCTAACTCTCAGGTCGGCTGACGGCATACTTCTGTTTCATAATGACCATGTATTAAGTCGCGCTGGATTTCAACAGAAATCACATGCAGGGTTTGGAGCTGTCTCCTGTGGTTTTCCACAAAGCACACTCTCAGCAATGAATGCACACATAACCTCATGCATGGCTGGACTCCTGATGCCAGTGAAGACTCTTACTACAGGCAGGTAAATGTGATTCTGTGCAAAATTTGGCTGTTGCGCATGACTTCATTATCAAAATTGTTTTCATCTTACTTTTTAATCTTACCATATTTGGGCCAAAGAGTTGATGCTTTATTCCTTTTAATTCAATATGTGTTCTAGCGTTCTTAGTACTATTAATACACCATACAGCCAAAACTATGTGGACACCTGACCATCACACCCATATGTGGGCCTTCCCAAAATTGTTGCCACAGAGTTGGAAGCACACAATTGTATCTGATGTGTTTGTATGCTGTAGCGTTACAATTTCCCTTCACTGGAACTAAGGGGCCCAAGCCAGTTCCAGCATGACAATGCCCCTGTGCACAAAGTGAGGTCCATGAAGACCTTTGCCATGGTTTGCCAAGGTTGGAGTGGAAGAACTCGAGTGACCTGCACAGAGCCCTGACCTCAACCCCACTGAACACTTTTGGGATGAACTGAAACAATGACTGCACCCCAGGCCTCCTCGCCCAACATCAGTGCCTGACCTCATGCTCTTGTGGCTGAATGAGCACAGATCCCCACAGCCACACTCCAAAATCTAGTGAAAAGCCTTCCCAGAAGAGTGAAGGTTATAATAACAGCAAAGCGGGGGACTAAATCTGGAATGGGATGTTCAGCAAGCACATATGGGTGTGATGGTCAGATTTCCACAAACATTTGGGCATATAGTGTAATCAATGATTTCTATAAAGTGGCCAGAGTTTGGGAATGGAGCCATGGGAGTTGGTGAGGTCTGTATGCCCCATTCCTACAGCCAAACTACTCTACACCACTCAGGCTTCTGCTCGGTAAGTTGTGATCAGCTCAGTAGGCTGATTATGTCTTAATATCTTGGTTTTTTTGTGTGTGTCTTTGGATGTTTTACTAATGTGTATTAATGAATGGCAAGTTTGTATGTTGCTAATAACTTCTTATGCTTCTCTATAGTGAGATGTCGCACTGGGACACTTTAGTCAGTGAAACACTTAAGAATCTACCTCAGCATTCACCTGACAGAAAACCTGTATCCTTAAATAGGCATTATGTAAATGGGTATAATTTGCATGTTTGGTGAAGTCACAGAGCTTAGTTTCAAGCCTCATGCATTACTTCTAAAACTGGTATTCAAAGCCTACAAGACTATCTGAGAGTCCTTTAATATTACACACAGACCATAAAAGAATTCGATAGTCCAAATTCTTTTATGCTGTGACTGTTGAAAACTGTTTAACAAGCATTACTGTTTATATACAGTAACATGCACAATTGTCAAACAAAACTCAATTGTTAATATTTTTACAATTTGCAGATGAATGCAATAAAGCAAGGTTTGTAACAGAAATATGTTTTTTTTTAAAGGAATATATGTTATATTCCTTTCATATATTTAAAGCTACAGGATGTACATGTAGGAATTTTGCCCTTTCTGGCAGAAAATGCTTCTGGAAGCTACTTGCAGAAGAACCTTTTTTAAATGTGGGGTGTGTTGTGCTTTTTCTTTTATTGTGTGCATCAGTAATTTACATAGAATTCAAGGCTGTGTCCCAAACTGCACAATGCACAATAAAGAATATACCTAAATATTAATACCACTGGTGTAGTGACATACTGTACTATTTAGTATGGTAGTATGCAGTTTGGGATGTGGCCAAAGTATTCACAACTCAATATTACAGGAGTGTTATGAGAATAACATAATTTTAATGTCACACATCATGGCACAAACTCTCAACACAAGCTTGTTTTGTACCTGTTGTCAGTTGGTTAGCTGTGAATGCCTGATTCAGCAGCAGTAACTGGCATCAAAGATACTGTGGTGTAACTGCTAATTCTGCAAACTCATAAACAGCACATATGCTACAGAACAAAATAGTCACCTAACATTAGCTCTCTAGCTAAAATTTATTTAAGGGAAAAGATATAGACCTGGAGCAATTTCAGTGGATATTAGATACACTTTCAGGTGTCATTGAGGAGTTTGAGTCTCAGTGATGCTTAGAACTGTCACTGAGTTCAAGGAACATCATATTATTAAGTATTTTTCTTCCCTTACCCAATAATCATACCCCCCCCCCCCCTTTTTTTTTAAATCAGTCGTCCAGGACTAGAGTTGAAATTCCTGTTCTTGTGTAGGGTTACTGTTTATTTTTGTGTGTTGGTTATTCCTTATGGCTGAGTGCAGTATTCTAGTCGTGCTGTGCTGGCAGTTGCACGTGGCAACCAGGACAACTCGTTTATCGATTCAAATGTCCTGCAGAAGCTGCGACAAGCACATAGGTGTGTCCACTGGAATCCTTTTCCTGTTGACCACTGGACTGGTGAGCTGCATTTTCCACATCATTTGGTCAGGTTTTTTTTTTTTTTTTTTAAAGTGTAAGCAGTTGTGCGAGAATGCTAGAATATGAAAGGATAGAGCCAAACTCAACATGTGCAACTTCTTTTCCTTATTTTCCAGATCCCCGAAATGAGGCTAATGTCTCCTTGTCCACCCGCATGCTCACTGTATGTTCCAACCACAGCAGTGTCACAAGGTTATTAGGCCACGTAGCTCAACGTGCCACAGAGATGTTAAGTGCACGAGCCTATCTACACTGGTATGAACGTTACGGCATAGAGATGGAAGAATTTCAGCAGGCATTAAATACACTTTCCGGTCTCATTGAGGAGTATGAGAATCAGTGATGCTTAGAACTTCAGCTGAATCTATTAATGTGATATCCATGGGTGGTGTTTAATGCCTAGTTGTGTACTTAGGTTTTAAAATGTCTTCACCTGCAAGCATTTTTTAAAGTTCAAGGACATAAAATATCTCTAGCTGCATCTGCTGGTGAAAAAATAATCTGAGTTTTTTTTAATACATGGTTTATCTTTTATAGTTGAAAAAATTCACAACATAAAATTAAAACTGAATAAGCAAAGAAGAGATAAAAGAAAATACGGACCTTCTTAGAATAAAAGCTTTGTGTCTTAGTTCCTTTTGTCATCATGCACATACAGTATACAGTTAAGTCAGAAATACACTGTGTTTTGCTCACTCAAGACATGGCATCTGTTCTCTTTCCCAAGCCTTATAACAGTGAGCATTCCATGGATGAGTATCAGAATGTCTCAAAAATTATACTAGTCTGGTCTCCTGGATTTTCTAAAAGAGGCTGAAGACCAGGACGAAGGACATTATAAAACCTTAATGTAGGAAACGAGGCGGGAGTGCCTCTAAACATCCCCGTAAACTTCCCTGAAAGTACATTATTTTGGTATAACAACACAGTTTGTTGTATTATTCCACTTACACCACAGAGATTTGCCAATGATTACAGTGTTTAATTTATTAAATAACAATACGTTGCGCATTTTAATGGTTTATTATTAGATTTAATGTTGTGAAACATCTGAGGGACAAGTTAGTTCCTGTTCTCACCAAAAAACAGTCATTCCCTCACCAGCATTTCTCTGTCTCTCTCTCTCTCTCACTCACACACACACACACAAGTACACACAAGTCTGTCACAGATGCACAAGTGCAGCCTGTCATTTTACAGAGAAAATGGAAAGCAGTACCGAGACCAAGAATGCCTACAACCGAGACTTCTTCCAAATCTTCACCACATCAAAGATTATATAAAAATTACGTTGATAAATGACAACTCATTTTTAAATCCACTTATTATTAGTCTTAGATTATGTGGAACACCGCTATGTATGAGTTATCACTATTAGAAACAATAACATACTGGAATGAACGCATTAATATTAATGTTCACATTAAAGCCGGAACTACATGTGCTGTTATACGACAATAATGCACACCTTGTGTCCAATCAGATTCAAGCATTCAACAGCGCTGTGGTATAATGTACTTTACAAATGACCATAGAACTCCAAATCCACACCCTTTTCATGAACACTATCAAGTTCCAAAAAAAAAAAAAAAAAAAAATGGTAATTGAAATTTAAAAAAGAACAACAGACTAATTGTTTTCTTCTACAGTAAGAACCTATTCTAAGGAAACAATGCACAAGAATACTGTCCTAGGATGGCTTGTGGACAAGCTCACAGCAAAACTTCGTATATGTTGAGGCTAGAAGTTCTTACTTGTGACATTTTGGTACATTAAACATTGTTAAGCTTTTAGAATTCCTTATAGTTTATGGGAAAACCTTACCATGCTTTATGTTTACTTTTCAGTTATGTTCTTTTGATAGCAAACACTGTTTATGACTGACATCATGTGGGAGGTTTTGTACATGGAGAAACATTATGTTTCTTGTGTTGTAGTGTCCTAAGCATGACATTTTGCCAACCCCATTTTTAGTGATGCTGGCTGCAGTTTGGAATAAACAGGGCACATTTCATTGCAGGTTCCCTATTGTTGTGGATTTTTTTTACTCGTAAATGCTGTTCTATATTGTTAGTTACTGCTTGCAAAATTTTATAATGAAGGTTTAGTAACTGATTTTATTTTTTCGTACCCCTGTGTGTGTATGTTTTTATACCATGGTGGACAACTAATGTCCCCACAAAGACAGGAATAGCTGAGTCTTGATTTCTTTTTTTTTTAACTGCATTTTAAAAAGTGTCACTTTTAAACCACAAGACTTTCCATTTGCAGTCATGTGATAGTTCAAGGGTGAGGGCCCTAACATTGGAACCCCAACAGGAAGTTGGTTATGACTAGTGAAGTTAGAAGACTGATTAGATTAGATTCGACTTCATTGTCATTGAGTTTACAACTACAACAAAATGCAGTTTATCATCTAGCCAGAGTATAATACTCAGAGTAGAGTGCAGAGTAACCAAGGAAAGAACGAAAGAAAGGTATACACTATATAGCCAGAAGTTTGTGGACACCTGGCAAGTCACACTCGTAAGCTTTTTGAAAATCCCATTTCAGATTTACTTTCCTTTGCTGTTTTAATAACCTCCACTATTCTTGGAAGGCTTTCCACTAGATTTTGGAGGGTGGCTGTGGGGATTTGTGCATTCAGCCACAAGAGCATTAGTGAGATCAGGCAGGTCGGGTGAAGAGGCCTGGTGCACGGCCGGCATTCCAGTTCATCTCAAAGGTGTTCAGTGGAGTTGAGGTCAGGGCTCTGTGCAGGTCACTCGAGTTCTTCCACTCCAACCTTGGCAAACCATGTTTTCATGGAGCTGGCTTTGTGCACAGAGGCATTGTCATGCTGGAACAGGTTTGGGCCCCTTAGTTCCAGTGAAGGGAAATTGTAACGCTACAGCATACAAAGACATCAGATACAATTGTGTGCTTCCAACTCTGTGGCAACAGTTTGGAAAAGAACCACATATGGGTGTGATGGTCAGGTGTCCACAAATTTTTGGCCATATAGTGTACATGAACAGTGAGATGAGTATGTGCAGATCCAATGACGTATATGAACATTATCATGTCAAGTAGGCTCATCAGAGACAGGTGTAAAGTTAGGAACAAAATGCAGTTCTCCAAGAATCACAGTGCTACACTTAACATGAAACAATGTCAGACAAGAGGATAAGTAACACAGTGACAGTGTCAATAAATACAATAAATACAGACTATACAATAAACTGTAAACTAAAAAAGGCCAAGCCCAAAATGGCAAAATATTAAGCTTTTAATGGTCTTAGCAACAAATCACTGGTCAGGAAATTAGCAAGAATTAAACAGATAGATAAAGGAACTTTAAATGTTTAAGGCTTGTAGCGCTTGATGGGCTGCATCAGGTGAGGCAGGTAACCAAATAATGACTAATCTTTAAAAAAAAAAAAAAAAAAAATCCTAGAAGATATTTTTTGGAAGATTTTGTACACCCAGACATGTGTTAGTTTGAATTTTACATCAAACATTTTAATTATCATGATTTTACCTTTGTGTAAAAGAAGACTATATAAGTGAATTTCCCTGTTTCTAGCTTTTCCCCAAACAGTTCACTGCAGCAAAAGTAAACGAGCGAATGGTGGCACAGGAGCTCTCAGGAGTGCATCTGTTTAATTCCTGCTAATTTTCTCACCAATGATTTGTTGTTAGGACCATTTTGCCCAGGAGTTACAGTAATAAAACAATATAGTAAACACACACAAATGTAATATTAGTGTAAACATTGTTAACAGTCCTGAACAACTTTACATGTGACTTTGTGCATGTTAGTAACCCCAAGTAATTACTTTATTAATGAATTTCTTTGAAATCTCCGACTTCAGGAGCAGCTAGCCTGTGTTGTTGTCCTCAGTGCTGTAGATGGCGGTATGAGGGACAGCTCTGTCTCTGTAACTAGCGCCGAGCAAGAGCACTCTCCTCTAGCTAGCTCGCTGCTGGAAAGCTTGATTTACTGACACGTTTTTTGTCAAGAAAAAAAGACAAGAGTTGCAAAAAACAGCTTGTTACCACCCTGGTTAAGCAAGCACAGCAGTGGTTTATAAGCTAAATAAGGTGCTGGTCCGTGGCAGCTCGTGTAAGTGATCCGGTATTGCGCTTGTGATTTGCGTCTTGCTCTGTATGTGCGTCATCATGGCGGCCATACCTAGCATTGTTCTGCTCTGAAGCCTTTACTTTTCTACTACAGCTAACATGTTAATATAAGATACTGGAATAGTATTTTGGTCTGTTTTGTGGGTTTCCTGGTGTGTTATCACATCTGTTTGGGTTTTTAACTGTTCTCGTAACCTACCGTGTCCTGTAACAGTATTATGTAAGCTATTATTTGGCTAACGGCGAGTTGGCGGTATTTTCTTTGTCACCACGAAACAAGATGGCTAACATGTTTCATGAGTTTTTGGGGTGTTTAACTGGTGTTAATTGGCGGCGTCTTTTTTCTGTCTGTGTGTGTAAACAGGAATACCTTCTGGAAGCTGGTTTGGTGGCATTGGTGACTGTTTTTGTTGAATTTTGTTTTCTCCCAGTTGGCAAAACAGAGTGTCATGTTGATTTAGGTTTTCACTTCAATGTGTTGAATACTTTTTCATGTCTCACTTCCCAGGGTTCCTAACAGGTTGGGTTACTGTCTGTGCAGAGTTTCACATGTCCATATGGGTTTCCTCTGGGTTCTCTGGTTTCCTCCCACCTCTCCAAAACATGCTATTAGGTGGATTGGCTACACTAAATTGCCTCTGTGTGTGTGTATGTCTGTATGCATGTGTACATAATGCCCCTGCCATGGACAAGTGTCCCATCCAGGGTGTATTACAGCCTCGCACCCAGTATTCCCGGGATAGGCTCCGGATTCACCTCAACCCTGACCAGGATAAAGCGGTTACTGGAGATAGATGAATAAATGAATGAATGTCTAACTTTAATTCACTGAAAAAACTGGTTGACCTTATCTCTGTGTGTACCTCACAAGGACATTCACTACTCGGCCATTATAAAGAAGTTGTACATTTGCACCCGATAATGTCTCAGGCCTTGGGATAACATGCTTATGTGAGATGGTATCTGTACGGTGGGATTAAGGTGTTTTGAATTCAAAGGTAAGTCTGATGTGTTGGGAGTGGCATAGTGAAATAATTGGTGACTGTATTCTTCAAAGGGAAATTGAATGATGAAGTGCTTTGGAGAAGATTGAAGAGATCTTGGATGAAGTTTCAGACATGGTGGAACTGGTGAATGTAATCTTTGTGGAATGTCAGTTCATGAATCCTTATTTTTGTTGTAACAGTAGACAATATTGTGGTGTGAACTGTCATCTGAGTGGACTTTACAGAAGAATCTGCTTAGTGTGGTTGTGTTATAAAGTACCGAACAGTCTGCATTGACAGAGATGGGTCATGCTTTGATCATGAGGAAATTGTAAGGAATGAATGTTGGATTGCTCAGGATGCATGTTTGTTTAAAGTTTTGTGTTTTTGAGAACTGGAGTGCTGTTACTGTGGAGGCTAAGTCAAGAGATCAAGTAACCTTGTTACTGAGAACAGGAAATCACAATTTATTCTGTATACATATGTTAATTGCTCTGTGGTCCATTATTAAGCATTGGTTTTGGAAAAAGGAAGACCTTGAATATTGTGACATGGTGGACCATGGCCAAGATGGAGATAACACTATCATGTGTACTTTTGTCTGCAGGTGCTGTTGTGTGTGCCATCATGGCGGTGGTCATCCGCTTACAGGGACTTAGAATCACAGCTGGTTCTGAGGACATTCGCAATTTCTTCACTGGCCTTAGAATACCCGATGGTGGGGTACATATAATTGGCGGAGAACTTGAGGAAGCATTCATAATTTTCGCATCCGATGAAGATGCAAGACGAGCGATGACTCGGTCAGGAGGATGCATTAAAGGCTCTCCAGTCAACTTGCTTTTGAGTAGCAGGTCAGAGATGCAGAAGGTTCTTGAGGAAAGCACAAGGAAATCAGAAGCAGATAACCGGAGGAATTACAAGGAGGTTGTCAAAAGACCAGCAGTTGAAGGGAGACCCATGTCACTGAATGAGGACATGAAAGTAGATATGCGAAGAGGAGATAATCAAAACATGGGAAACAGACCTCCTGTAGCTTCTCCCAATGACTCTCGAACTCAGAAGAAAGAAGGAGATGGAGATAGCCTGTATTTGTACTTGTCTGGAATGCCTTTCTCAGCAACGAAGGAGGATGTCCGTGTCTTTTTTGACGGTGTACAAATTGATGACCTAATTTTCATGCGAAACAATTATGGAATGTTTAATGGATGTGGTTTGGTCAAATTTAGAACCAGAGAGGATACGATTGAAGGTCTGAAGAGGGATCGAAAATATATTGGGCCACGTTACATCAGAGTAATGCCAGCCTCAGAGCATCAGTGGGTCAAATCAGGGGGATCGGTTAAACCAGAAGGTGCAATTCAGAGAAAACACACTTTAGAGCGTACAAGATCTCGCTCTCCCATTCGCCATCGGTCACATTCTCCTTCCAATGAAGAGTTTGGTGTGTTGTATGAAAACCTCCCATATTCAGTCGAAAAGCAAGATATAAAAGCCTTCCTCCATCCTGTGTCTTTGACAGATGACCAGATCAGTATTTTTGTTGATAACAATAGCAATAGGAGCAAATCAGCTATTGTGGTGTTCAAGAATCTAAAGGACTATTGTTCTGGCCTGGCTCACCACAAGGAAACATTTCTGCACAGCGTTGTTTATGTGTCTCCTGTCTCCAAAGAAAAGATTGCCACTATACTAGAATCTACTGATAACCCAAGAGAAGACCATAGAAGATCCAGCAGATCATCTGAACGTTCACAAAAGAGTGTTTATGAGACTGAGAGACGGTGCATATATGTTCGCAACCTGCCTTTCGATGTCCGTAAAGTAGAGATCATGGACTTCTTCCATGGATTCCAGCTTTCAGAGGACAAGATTATCCTGCTCCATGATGACAGAGGAGCTGGGCTTGGTGAGGCTTTAGTGATTTTTCAGACAGAAAAGGAGGCAATGATGGCACAGTCTCTGAATGGGCAAAGATTTCTTGGATCGGAGGTCATGCTGAAATGCATCACCTGGGCTCAGATGCAAGAATTTGGGATTGACAACAGCAGTATGCCCGAGAGGAACTTTCAGATGAACTTGCCAAGGTACGGCGGTGATCCGAATTTCCTTAATGACCGAGTGTATCAGGACAGTTGTGACATAATGCCAGATGCTCCTCACTATGGTCCTGGAAACAGTGGTCCACTGGATCATTTTGAAAACCCTGATGCTTATGGACAGGGGCCGTGTGGTTCTGAACCTCATCAGTATGAACCACCTGACCAACAATTTAATCGGCCGACATGCGTCAGGTTGCTCAATCTACCCTCTAAGATAAGGGTTGATGAAATCTATGACTTCTGCTATGGGTACAGAGTAATTCCGGGGTCGGTCTCATTGCAGTATAATAGGAGCGGAGCACCTACAGGCACTGCAACTGTTGTGTTTGAAAGCCACAGTGAGGCAGTCACTGCTGTCCAAGAATTAAATGGAAGACCCATTGGTACGAGGAAAATTAATATTGTGTTTGTGTAGAATGAGAGACTGTGGGCATTTCTTTAGACAGATGTTTATAATGACTTGTCTTGTTTGCTCATTATATTTCTAAATACGCAACTTTTTTTCTTGCCTCATAAGGAAGAATACATGAGCGATTAAATGATCTTTATTCATTTCATTGTTTTTTGTGGTGTAACTTTTATTTCTTTTAGAAACTTTGTGGTAATAATTATGCTAGTATATTACCATTTTACAGTTATGGCTGATTGAAATGAAATTTCTGTCCTTCGTTAACATTCTTTGAGAAATGTTTAATTTTTCACAAGTAAATGTGTGCTGATAATGTTGATTTTTGAAGCCACTGTATTATTGATTTAAGATGGATGCCTACATGCTACTTTTTGTAATTTTATTTGATACATGTTTATACTGTGTACTGACAAAAAAAAAACCCAGTAATACAACATTTCCTGGTGTGATGGTAGGTTGTGTGCATTATGTAGGAGGTGGTAATTTATTTAAAGTTACAGGCAATAAAACAAAAAACAACAAAATGTACAACACCTAAGTTGAGTGATAAACATCCTGCAAAGTCTGGATGGAAAAACAAAAGAGAAATGCGACATGATTGGTTGCTTGAATAACTGCATGAATGAGCAGGGGTACAGATTCTCCTTTTAAAGTAGCTGTCGAGTCTAGCTAGCAACTTTGCTGAGACTTGTACAGGAGTAAAGCACGTTTACTGTTTCTAGACTGGGTGAGGTTTCAGCAGACCGACAGGTGCCTCCGCATTATCTCGGAATTCCACCAGGAGATGATGTGACCCTTTTTGCCTGCACATGACCAGCAACTTCATTAGGCCCTTCTACAGGAAAGATCCACTGGTTTTGTGAGGAGTTGAGCAGTGGTGCCTATAAAAGACGATCACATGAGTGTCTGTTAATGTTCACACTGATTATTTTCATTTGTTTTTGTTAATATCATTTCCCCACAGTATGTATGCCCTATATGCATGCATATATTGTGTTCCAGTAAATTAATTTAAATGTGAGCCAGAAAGGGAGGACATACTGTATGTGTTGTGGTGCACTGAATTACTAATAATACTTATTATTGGCTTCGTTTGTTATGATTAACACAAACCCATCCTTATGTTTTTTTTTTTTTTTATTGAAATAAATAAAAGTACAGTGGCGTTACTTTTATATTAATGCAGCTCAGTGTTATTAAAATGCATCAAGTGTTGTAATGGAGCAAATAAATGGTCTGGATAAAATTTATCTTATTGATGGTGTCAATCTTTATAAACTCCCAAACAGAGATGTTACCGCCTCTTACATTTTCAGACATTGTTTCCTATCTAGTGTGCGGTTCAGTGCTGTTCTTTTGATCAATTGGAAGAAAAAAAATTAAATAAAAATAAAAACTGAAGTCACTCAAAGCCTCATTGTGTACAAATGAATGAGTGCAGTACCTGCTCATGTAGGCTACAGGAAGCCCAAATGTGATATCACACACCCCTGTACACTTTACAGCACCCTTGTTGTTCTCAACAGTGACTTTATTAAAAAAAATTTTTAAAGTTTGCTACATTGCGTTACTGACAGTTCAGATAAGTGTATATATTTAAGCATTAAATAAGCATACATTTCCTATTTTTTAACCTCAGCTGTCATGTGCTCCTACCATAATGACACACACACACACAGTAGCTGTGTGAAAGCACGGCTGCTAGCTAGGCTGGCTATCTGACTAGGCTACTGACTGACCAAAATGGCGGATCATTCACTGGAGACTGGGTCATGACGTCACATTCCCAAGCCCTATAATGATAATGCACTTGTGTAGGGAGTAGGGAATCATTTGGGATTCAACTAATTCAACAAATACTGTGGCTATAGGATATATGTATACATGTATATATATATATATATATATATATATATATATTTAAAAATCTTTATTCGTCAGAGTGCACTAAAATCAAACGGAAAACAAAAATATTAACGACTAAGCCTGCTCTATGTTTGAAAATATAAATAGTAGCATTGAAACAGAGATCATTTTATATGTGTTTACAACGAACACTTGCCTGTTTAAATACTAACAGCACCTAACAGTGCTTTTACACCTAAAATAAAACTTGTATTTAAAAAAAACAACAAAAAAACAGCCACATGGGTTATCTCTTCGGGGACTGATGTGCTTCGAGCTCGTGTTTTGTTATTTTCTTCGGGGCTATATCCTAAATAGCACCCTTCTCCCTATATAGTGTGCTGAAATGATAGCCGGAACACCCTTCCTAGTTCACCATAATATCAATCAGAGAGGCGTTTCGGATTATCCCAGATGCTGAGTCCGGAATGGCACACTACCGTACTAAAGAGGGTGTCAGAAATGCTGCGCCTCGCTGTATCATAGCTGCTATCTGTAGATACTACGTAGTACGAGAGTATGTAGTACGAGAGACCTTAGAGAGAGCACCGTTTCTGGCGTTGGGGAAATACATCACGTAAGACAGCAATGACAGTTTAACTATTAGAACTTTTTACACTAGTCACAGTCTGTGTTGGGTGATAGCATGGTAAGGTTTCATGTATTTATTTTTAAAAAACTTTGTTAACGCTAAATCTTCAATGCTAGCAGGTTGGTCCATCAGCCATGAACACGGCATGGGCTGCTAACTTGTTTTTGTCTTGTTTGGCCACTAAATCATTTATGTGCCGTGTTTTAGGCTCTTTGACTCACTTCCACGAGGGATTTTGAATCTTTTCATAAGTTATATAGTATGAAAATAGTGTAAATATGTGTGTTTATGTTTGAAATGGCAGTTGTGCTCTTATCAGTCAGCGATGCTCTAGCATTTAAATGTAATCCTGGGACAGAGGTGAACGTTAGCTAACATGTAGGAGCTAAAGCCATTTAACTCGCTTCTCCTGTGAATCAACAAAACAACAAAACTAGTTCACTTCAAGTTAACCAAACTCTATTCTCTCATGACTGGGACTGGTGGTATTTATTTAAATACTACTGAAAAATACCCTGCTGAAAAAACAACAACAATAGAAACCCTCATAGAATTTTTAATGGTTATAATGGAAGTTGGATTGGTTTTAATGGAAACTGGAATGGTCCATGTGGGCCTCTGCTGGTAATTTGTTGCCTTCTATTGGTGGCATGTTATGTCTAATGGATACCATTAAGGATCAATAATGGTTTTAATGGTTAGCTGATGGATTGTAATGGTATTTGTAATGGAAACCGTTAGAATTTCTGTAATGGTTTCTGTTGTTTTTCTCAGCAGGGATGCCAGTCAGAAGCAGTAGTTAAAATATTTCTCATATTTGTGTTCACAGGTATTAAATTTTATATTGCTTAATGTATTACTGCATCTTTATCTTATATCGCTTAATGTATCACTATATCTTTATCTTATATCGCTTAATGCATTATTGCATCTTTAAACAATTGCTGATAGCAGATTTGTGCAATGTTTATCTAGCCTTCAGTATAGCAAAGGTTTGCTCCCCGGCTTGGTTTCTGGTCAGGGTTATCAGGCCTCAAAATGTTCATTTCAAAAATTGCACAAAAAGACATGAAACTATCCTAACAAGTTAAGGAAAAAGTGGAGGATGCATTTTTCTTTTTCTTTTTTTTTTCTTTTTTCTGTCTTTGCATGGGAAACATGGTCACTTTGGTGCACATGCATTTCTGATTTGCAGTATCTACAATACGCCTTTTATCATCGCCTGGTACAGCCATTGTCCACTGCACAATACCCCTTTTCCCTCTCCAAACCTCAGAACCAAAACAGCAATAGTTCTCTACATTGTAGATTCACTATATGGACAAAAGTATGTGGACACCTGTCCGTCACACTCATATGTGCTTGTTGAATATCCCATTATAGTTTTATCCCCACTTTGCTGTTATAATAATCTCCACTCTTCTGGGAAGGCTTTCCATTAGATTTTGGAGCATGGTTGTGGGGATTTGTGCTCATTCAGCCACAAGAGCATTAGTGAGGTCAGGCACTGATGCTGGTCGAGGAGGCCTTGGGGTGCAGTCAGTGTTCCAGTTCATCCCAAACATGTTCAGTGGAGTTGAGTTCTTCTACTCATTTGCAAACCAGGGCCCGTATTCACAAAGGTTCTTAGAATTCTCTCAGAGAGCTCCTATCTTAGCCTAAAAAGTCCTAGCTGGGAGTCCTAGACTAAAAGTGATTTA